>OY744602.1:23645601-23790601 GCA_963556255.1 Allolobophora icterica
CATGCAAATGTCCTATAGATGCCATGCCATGCAAATGCCATATAGATGCCATGCCGTTATGTCTGGTCAGCAAATACACCTGGACCATGTAAGGTGCAGTATGCATACATGTGTAAACGTTAACGCCATATAAGGAAGGATTTTCTAAGAAATGGTCTTAGAAAGTCGTCGTGCAAGCGCGTGATGTGCACTGCGGTATTGGCAAAAATTGTTTGGGTTTAAGACGCACCTATTCGGTGGGTGGCGTTTCGGAGCTCTTCTGGGGTACTTAAAGGCGTTGTGGGATAAATATCTTCGAGGGACTTTATGTCCAGCAGAGACCCGAATTGAACCCGCGCCGTCTGGGTTGACAGCCCAGATCGCTAACCTATCGTACGCACCAGTAGGCCCTATTTACAACTGCTCAGATTGTCGCCGACTTGTACCATAGGTAGACATGTTTGTAAGTGTTATACATATAGCCAGTTAGTGATTTTGGAGTATTTGTTAGTACTTTGGCAAGGAAATTGTCCAGGGAAATTCCAGGTAAAAGATTTAGTAAGAAGTTAAAAACATGGTCGTAATCTGTGCAATAGGAAAACTGAAGCACTAGCTCAACAGTAATAAGTTTATGCATTCGTAAATGTTGCAATATTGTTTCAGCATGGGTTTCTATTGTCGACCGATCTTGGCATACATTTGCCTTCTGTGCACCGGTTTCCTCATCGGGGTGTCTTTAGCGGCTGACGGGGGGCAAGACACAGCACCCCCGGGGCCCTCAACCGACAAGAGTGGACTGGATGGGCAGAAGAAAATAAAGAACTCTTCGAAGCACCAGATGGATAAACTTGCGAACCAGAAGGACGGCAGAAAACCTAGCGATAATAAATCCACAGAAGGAAAGAAAAAGACAAAGGAACACACGTGGAAGCCTAGCAAGGAAGTGCCTTACTGTGCAGGGGCTCCGGGGCCAATTGGGCCTCCGGGCTTATCAGGCACGCCTGGAATACCAGGACCTCAAGGAATCCAGGGAATCCAAGGTGTTCAGGGAGTCCAAGGTTCGGCCGGTCTTTCTGGATTGCCTGGTGTTGCAGGACCCAAGGGTGATGCAGGTAAGCTAGCCTTTTGGGCGCTGTAGGCTAAAAATGTTCCGGTTACATTGCGTCATAATTATCCGATGGATGGACTATAGGTTTTATTGTTGCAATATATTTCAATTAATGTAATGTAATATCACCATTCACCCTCTATTTCAAGGCCCTCGCAAAATCTATGGACACATATGAGGTACGGATGACTATCCCTTTTGCCCATCTTCTGACTTTACAAGCTGTATTTTGGTTCCTTACTTAACGCCATTTATTCAGTTTTGCCTTAATCTGTGTCTAATGGTTCCGTTCCACCTGGGGTTAGTCTTTTTAACCAAGTTTTTTTATCCAAGCACACTTCGTGCTAAATTCGGAAGTGTGCAAACCTGCTGCATGCTAAGCTAGATTAGCATTCATCCTTGCTCTGAGACTCCGGTATCCCAGGTGTTGCCCAGCGTAGACTAATTCACGAGCAAATGCCCACAAGCAGCCAGGTGGACGCGAAAGTGCACCAATGACACGCGTCGCCCATCTTCTTGTTACCGTCGCCATACTTCATGCGCCACATTACTATGCTTACCCTTCCTTACTCTACTGATGTAGGCTAAGTTCAGGCGAAGATCGTTAAGTAGGCCTAAATGTTCTCTTTGAAAGTATTTTCAGCTCAGCTATTATTACTGTTAGTCACCTCTCTGTCACCTCTCTGTCACCTTACCCATTGACTCCAATGGAGCACATAATGAACAGTAAGAAGTGCGGATTCTACTGAACGCAGACTAATAGTAGGCCTATGCAGACTGAAATGGGAATAGGCCTACATACATAATTATGTACATTCATACAAACATTTATTCCATGCATACATATACATACAAACATTTATTCATGCATACATAGATACATGTATGCATGCATACATACATGTACATAAACACGTACATACATACATACTTTTTTACATATACATTTCTCTGCAGGTCGTCGCGGTTACAAAGGTCAGAAGGGTGAGTCGGGATTATCAACGGACGGAAAGCAGTTCTACGTGGGATGGTCGCACCAAATGACCCCTGGCTCCTCCTCCTCTTCGTCGTCGTCATCGTCCTCCTCCGTTGTCTTTCTTCAGCCGATCGCCTTTTCGACGAGCCTTGACGAGGACATCGCCCGAGCCACCGAGTACCGTGTCATCCACTTCAACGTCATCCTGGCGAATATTGGCGACGGCTACGACCCATCGACGGGAGTCTTCACGGCTCCGCTCAACGGGTCCTACCTGGTCGGCTTCAGCGGCGTCAGCTACCGTGGCCAGAGCGTCCTTCTGCACCTCGTCCGTAACGGACAACGACTCCTGTCGGCCTTCGACAACTCCGGATGCGAGTGCTGCTCCCAAGCGACAAGTGCAGCCGCCGACGCAGGGGTCAACAAGTGCGCTGGTTCGGCGTCGAATGCCGGCATCCTGTCTCTGGACAAGGGGGACAAGGTCTGGGTGGAACTTCCCGATGGGTACGGACTGCACAACGCTCTCTACCACAACTACGCCAGTTTCTACGGTTACTTCCTATTTCCAGCTGGCGTCGGGGCAGCTCCTAGGGGATAGGTTCAGACGAAGGAGATTCTGAAGTATCAGCGATTCAAAGCAGGAGAGACGAAGATAGAAGAAATGGAGTTTTCTTAATTATGATGTGAGTCATGTGACATCATCCATAGTGTCTGGCTATTTGTAGGCCTGTTACAAAATGTCTGTTGTAAAAGGCTTCGTCTAGGGCCTACTATGTGTATGTCTGTAGTCATAAGTTGTGGTTATTGTTGCTGAAACAATGAAAGTTTATTAACGTCTTTAAAGACATTCTGTAAAGACAAGCAAACGATTTTACGTTCCTATCATAGGTCAATGCAGTTGGAAATGTCGGCCTTTGAAGCGCTTTAGGAAGTTAGGAGCCTAGCGACGACGAACGCTCATCACATCAACTCTCATGCCGCAACTTGAGGGAAAATTTTGCTTTCGAAAGAGGAGTTTCACGTATAACTTTTAAACGGGAAGAGATATTCAAAGTTCCTTTCTTCGACTTTTCCTGAATTTTCGTATGTTTTCCGAGAAAGGGTTTTGGTTTCATAAAGTTGCTCTTGAGTGACATGACGTAAAAGACGCTACAGTTGACAACATTCCATCGGATCAATGGTTTCGTTTAAAGTATTGCTCTTTGACGGATGGTATCGGTCTCAATTTAAGATTTTTTTGGAAAGAGATTTCGAAAAAGCTATTTTGACGCCCTATGGCAATTACTTATCGAAGAACATGAAACATGACGTCACTCACCTTGACGCGTGAAGAGGCCATTTATATCTCCACAGCCAGAAGTCTGATAGGTGATCCCGGTATCCAGACTAGGGAGTCCAGACAAGGAATTCGAAGGACATGCCTGCCACTCCTCCGCAATTACATTCTATGACAATTATATCAAGTAACACGTTAACGGTCTGTAACAGTTCAAATGACCTTGACATTCAAGGTAAATTGATTGTCGTAGAAAGTTTGGGTAATACTGGAAACGGCGGTCCCAAATTATAAAATCGGTATGTATTCACATATGTACGTATGTATGTATGTACATGTGTATATGTATGTATGTATGTATGTACATGTGTATATATGTATGTATGTACATGTGTATATATGTATATATACATGTTTGTTTATATGTATGTATGTATGTATGTATGTATGGACGTGTGTATGTACGTGTGTATGTAGGCCTATGTACGTGTGTATGTATGTATGTATGTATGTATGTACGTGTGTATGTATGTATGTATGTATGTATGTATGTATGGACGTGTGTATGTACGTGTGTATGTATGTACATGTGTATGTATGTACGTGTGTATGTATGTATGTATGTATGTATGTACGTGTGTATGTATGTATGTATGTATGTATGTACGTACGTACATGTATCTTTGTATGTATGTATGTACGTGTGTGTATGTATGTGTGTATGCATGTATGTGTGTATATATGTATGTGCATACATACATACATACATACATACATACATACATACATACATACATACATACATACATACATATATACACACATACATTTCTTGTCTTTATATTAAATTCCTATGTGAACCCATTACTACATACCAATTTATTTAATTTGATAATTTGGGACCGCCGTTTCCAGTATAACCAAAGTTTGCAGTACCGTTTTTCTGTGAATCACAATATATATGACTACTCTCGTTTTTATGAGTCTTATGTCTTCCATTGATCATACCATGTTGCATATACCTTTCTTGGATTCCGCAACCCAGAAAACCATGACATAGACACCAAGAACACCATTCTAATCTTTGCAGTTTTTGCAAAATCAAAAGTAACCATAACAGGTCATGTGATCTTGGACTACAAGGTCATGCGATGATCATATGATATTGATTATGACTCTGTTAGATTTCCACAACTCCGACGAACCATCTTGAACTGAGAATTTCTATTTATGCTTCACAGGTCTGAGGTCCTGAGAGTAATACTTGACAATAAAGGTTCAATGGCCTTGAAAATGAAGGTCGTTTGTTTGTCCTACAATTTCAAAAATGGCTTCTTTGACTTTTTCGACCTGGAAAACTCTGCCATAGACACAAAAATCATGTCTCTATCACCTGTAGTTCCTGAGATACCCTAGGGAGGAGGGGCAAAATTTCTCACCAACAGGGTGGGAATTGTCAAGGGGATGAGGGGTTCAATCCCCTAGTCTTTCTTAGGACCACACAGTTGTCTTCATTGCACACCCCAGGGTGTTGTTTCCAACCCCTCAGTTGTTCTAGTGTGATTTAGCATTATCTGACTCTGAGTCTCTAATAAATAGAAGAAATTTCCATGGTGTATCATGTATGAATTTTTGAATTTTCTCAACAAAGGAATTGATTTTTATTCGAGTCTGACTTGCAAATCTGCTAGCGTTGAAATCAGCTGCTTTCAAATTTCATTGACATCAGTTTGCAAAATACGGATACAATGTTCAACCCACCCCCCAGTCTTTTTTCTACAATTCACACACTGGCCACCAAGTTGCAGAATATGCCAACTGAACATAGGTTGTGGCACGAGGGTTAAATCACTCATAAAACTACGAGGGATGGACGCTGACTGTACGAAATATGCCATTACCTTTCACGACTGGATTTGAGGGCTACATGTTTGTGGGCTAGCCACATCAGCTCAATGAAATTGCTGATAACAATGCCCACCTTTTGGTAGTGATTAACTTTACGGGCCTGAAGGAGAAGAGGCAATGGGGCTAGCAGTCTTAGTTGTTTTATCTATTCAAATCTCAAGAACTAATATGATGCCACTCTAACAAGATCCTTTGATGGTTACTGCTGAGAGTAAAACAAGTATGGGGGGAGATCAGCGTGTGTCATCACTAAGGGGGCAGGGTAAGGGGAAGAGGATGGGAGGGGAAGTTGCCTCAGTGACATGGGGGGGACTAGACGCCCCTGGATATTAGTCAACAAGTGCATAGTTTTGTACTACACCATCACATGTCTTATGATCCAGACATGAAAGCTATGAAAGGACGAGTTGAAATCTAATAGAATGAGTGGACATCCATTGCAAAATGCACGGCAAATGGGAAAGACAGGGATGACAGGGATTGGCTACGCTAAAGAAAGACTGACTGGCCTTAGATGGAAACGTTTAAAGGTAGTCTCAGTCAAAAATACTGGCACAAGTGAGATAAAATTAGCAACTGCAGTAACCACACAACCAGAAGTTGTAATAATATGAAAGAAGTTCAAATAGACAAAAATTTAATCTCCAAAATTCAACCAATTAAACTACGCATTAAAGTTTTAACAGCTGCAGCAGTAGACACCGTAGAAACGGAGCTGTTATGTACATATAGCAGAGTCATCATCATCTGCACAGAAGCAGAACCACACAGTATCACAATCATCATAAAAGCTAAGCAGCTGATGTAAGGTTGAAAAACTACAGCAGGCCCTGTAACACTTGCCATGTTCTTCAGTAGGAAGTTAAACTAGGAACCTTTACAAGCTAATCGTGACAATTGAAACTCAGAACAACAGTAAAATGTTGAAACACGATTAAGGCAAGTACCAATAGATATAAAGACATCCCCAGCCAGCACGCCCACATGAAGCCCATTTAGGACCCATATTTTTATATGGGATGCATATAGATCCCAAATGGGTCCCATATAATGCCCATGGACATGCTGGTAGGGTCAGCACTTCAAAAGAACTGATCAACAATGAGACGAAACAAAAGAAAAATAAATTACATTTACCTCGTTAGCATTCAACCAATTCCAGTCACGTTCATATCAGTAAACATAAACTACTTAGAGAAAAATTCCAAATGATTTCCTGTTTCATTTTTCTTGTCCAATTTGTACTTAAATGTGTAATTATATCAGGCTGAAATTGTAAACGTAATTGTAACAGAACACTTGAGAACTTCTTCAACTCACTTGCCCTTAATCTTCTTCTGTTCAAACACGTAACAATATGCCAAATCATTTTTTACTTAATTCTTTTTAATTAATTCTCTACTTATCTAATAAACAGGGTATCTGTAAATGTCCCAAACAATCAAGTCACACACACCCTTGCTATTTTCAAGGGCTCAACGATTTGGCCTCCAATTAATACAAATGTTTCAAAAGTAGTTAGCATTACTTGATTTTGCAGCAGATTTCAAGTCACAATCTAGTGCCATAAAAGATGCCTTAAGTGGCACTGTATAAACTGATTACCAGAATATCAGTTGCAGAGTGTTTCTTTAGACATGACACCAATAACGCTCAAATGAAGAAATGTTCCAATCACACTACATATTCAGTTATTCAACATACTCAGTGCCACGAAATAGTCTACTTTTACTATTAACCTTCAAAAATACAGCACAGAATTCTGAAACATTACAAATTTACCCAGTGGGACAGAAGAGTTAAACCCTGCTTGATATCTATGTATTAAGACTTAAAGATATCAGTGGTCATTAGTTCATTTCAATGTGGATTATACACCCATAAAATACATTTTTAGCATTTGCACTACTCCTTGTAATGCATGCTAAATAATAAATGGACTGTTACTACTCCCAAATATTATATGGAAACAGGCCAATCTAGCCTCAATGGTCCCTTTCTGACCCTTTTGGGTTGACCTTGACTTTTGCACTTTTGATTTTGTACTGACTGGTGTTATTGTGATATTATGGTGCTCAGTAAATGGCTAAAGTCATCATAGACACCACCCTAAACACTACTTATGACATTAAAACAATCACAGTTTCCATATGGGTGCAGTCAACAAGAGCCAAGTATCAATTAAGAATCATGAATCTCTAATTCTCAACATACATTTCTTCAGTCATCGGGAAACTACACGGACTTGAACAAGTGGCAGTTTTAGCACAATCTCAAACTCATCTAACTTGGTGTCAGTATTACTCCATCTATTCTAGGTTGATCCGTCTCTCCAAATCATCCTATTTCTTCTAATAATTTTGGCCATACATGCAGTTTGTCAACCCTTTAATAAACATTGAGAACACATTCACTGACTGCCAAATGATAAAATTCCTAATTAGGGTCTTTATGGGAACACAAACATGAGGAGTTACCACGTAGTTTAACCTCAAATCTCAAAAGAAGGCAAAAGACGGCAGCTCAATTCAAGAACCATCAACTTTGACACACATTTGGTGAAAACTCGGACAACAGAAAAGCCAGCTTTCTAAAATGTCTATAATAACTTTGTCAGCAAACTTCACAAGCTTCATTGGCTGACCTAATAGGTCATATAAGAATAACTAAATTGAATAACTGAATGAGAATAACTGGTTATCATTCATTAACAATCAGTGAGTGACTCCTTAGTTTACTTTTATAATTTATTTTCATAAATAACCAGAAATTTCATCATTAACTAAATTCCCTCTAAGATAATAAAAAAGAGTAAATATTTCACTTCATTCACACAATTACCTCGTTTCTCAATCAGTTCACTCATAGACATAACACTTTACGAAGCTAAGACCACGAACATGGAGATGGCAAGTTATTGCTAACATCAACACCCAAATTAATTCTTAAATCCAGAAGAATTACATTATACTGACATTTGCCAACAGATTTCTATTCCAGTCGTCCAATTGCGACTGATCTGCAGGCTGTCATGTCGACTACAAATTGGGTTTTCTTTTCAAATCCAACATCTTGCAGCATGTTACAACAACATTAGTGACATTTACAAAAGCCGTTAAATAAAAATTCTGCTACAAAACATGTAAATCAAATGGGAGGTGCTCATTTCCTGTGTTTGGCCCATTAGCCAGCAATGGACAAATCCTAGGCATGGGCCCACTGCATTGCAGGACTTTTCACTGACTTCCTGCTTATAATAATAATAATAATAATCTTTTCTTTATTTAAGCGCCTGCTAACCGCACTGCGCTGTACAGTGAACATACATATAGTAGAAATGGCAGCCTTACATACATGTATACAGTAAAAGCACATGATAACAGTTCTACAAAAGTCGAATACAACTGTTTTATACGGCAGCTAACAGGGCGCCAATCACGGCCAACTATTCCTTTAACCACCGCCGCCACCTAGCGAGTGGAAGGCTGAATAAACCTAACGGGGTCTACGGGAATCGATCTCGGTACCTACTGCTCTTCACGCCAGTGTGTTATCCATTACTCTACGGGCCCCCCAAGTGCACTTAAATATGCCGGTACTAAATTGAACTGTTTGGTAACAGAGACATGTGTGTACAAAGTACTCGTCTAAGGTCATTACATAGCGTCTCCTCAGCAGACAAAACCCCGAAATCCATTGATTAGACTCAGAGCGCTGACCAAACAGACTACTGCACTACACTCACATAATGTTTCCCTTAAAAAATATGACATTTCAAGGCTTTACAAGCCAGCTAAGCGCCAATGAACGGTTCACCCTACTAGAGGTGCTTTATAAATGTTTAAATAAAAAAAAATAAGTACATACAGTGCAGACCCATTTATTCGTGGTCTTTGGGGAGCAAACCCAATGTATTAATGGACAATGGTAAAATATGACTGCTTAATCCTTAGTGTGGCCCGAAAACTCAAAGACATAGGCTGTTTAATGTGAAGGCACTTACACTGTAGCCTGCTATCAGATTTGTCCAATCATTTTGAAAGGCCACACTGCTGTGTAATTATGGGTGAGTGCGAATATCGGACAATTTAAGTTTCTGGCCACATCAATATCTAAGTACTGCATCTAAACAATATACCAAAGCATAAAATGGCTGGATTGAACTGCCAAACTGTCACCTAGGCTGAGAGGACAGCTAAGTGCCTGCCAGTGTTAGGTAACCCAACAGTGGGATGGAAGGACACAAATGCCATAATATTTCAGTTGCAGTGGCAACAAGAGTGGGAAGTGGAACATCTGCAGCTATATTATAGGTTCACCTGCTGCAGGGCTTAAAGCCAGCTGCAGCTAGCAACTGTTGCCTGATCCGTATTCAGACAACAAGTTTCTGTGTGAACAGGTCTCACGTGTCATACAGGCATCGTTGGGAGCCATGGTGTAACCATTTGTTATGCGGATTTACATGGCTTGCATGTAGATGGGTCTCCATTGTACTGCTATCATAGCTGCCAATATGTGCAGTTCATCCAAATAATTAATCTTCATTGAATTTACTGAACTTGAGTCAGAGGGTTTGTTGGCATATTGAAGAATTTACACAGGTCTGACAAGGTAAGATAATGGAGTTTTAAAGGTTCTACAATGAATTAACTATTCTAATAAATCTATTTCTAAGGTCAATAAAATGCTTATTAAAGGGGTAAAAATTTCGAACATTTCCCAGAACAGCTTTACAATTTTATCAATCAATTTGTTGTCATAAAGCTGCTTACTCTATTCACTTTCACATTATGTCCAGATTTCCAGATACACTACATGTATGAGTTTTCCCAATTGCAAAAGTTCTGTGACGTCTCTAAACACAGACCAGGCCTATGTTCGACAGTCTTCATCCAAGAACAGAAAACTTCCGGTACAAATTAAAAAGCAGTGTAACAGTAGCATAATAATGAATGTTTGGGTTTAAAACAATGGGACGTCCATTAAGGACATCTGCAAGAGGGGAGGCAGACAAATGTAGGCAAGTAAAGAAGAGATATGCTTAATGCGGGTGGCCACAAATTTTCCCTCTAATTTAACTTAATACACACACTCATCTCCTGCAGTAACATTTGGAACCTGCACTCTGGTCCATGCAAGATCACACATCAATTAGACCTGTACTAAAAGGGGCTAAAAAATTGCATTGTATAAGAAATATAAGGGCAATTTAAACTTATGTTACATGGTAGGCTGTCTCTTATTTATCTTGGCATGATTGTCAACAAGTGTACACGTGACCTACATGTATTGTTTGACTAGAGTGTTAAAGTCTTGATTCTGATTAGACATTCTAAGGCAAGACACCAGCACAAAGGGATTTCTACATAGTTACTACGATAGCACACAGAGTCAATTTGCTCCAAATGGCAGTATCAAAGTATCCCACCCCCAAGCACAGTTAGCTCTGAAATGCAGAGCTCCACAAAGGGGACTGGGTTGGTAATGCCAAATAAGGGAAAATGCGGACAATACAAAGGAAACGTCCACAGTATGCCCTATTTGCAAATGTCCTTCATGGATAACCCCCAATGAAGCAAGCAGTCAGTGCAATTACATTAAACTGCCACTTCAGTTAATCTGAAGGAATTAAGCAAGTCTTTTCCAGTTAATTTTTTTGTGAAAACTTTATGCCTCAATGGAAGATAACAAGGAAATTATATAAACTTGGAAGTTCAGGAAGGAATATGTATAAAGCACATCACAAGGAAAGAATCATTATAAATAATAAGACACTGAAAAGAATTATAATCAATGGCACAGAAGTGTTGCTTCTTACAACTGTTAATTGCTCATTATAAAGTTCATACAAGCACAGTTAAGTTCTGCAAAACAGACTGGGAGAAACGTGAGAATTAAGATAGGCAGTGCTGAAAGAAAGGTCACTTCAAAACAGTCATCTCTTATCGTAACATTTCACAGATTACAAAAGAGGCAATTTCACACATCCACACAACACACTTCAAAGGAGATGAATCAAAGCAGTATGGAAGTAAACATGTTTACGACCTTCAACAGACACGTACGAAAAAAACTGGCATGACAAGAAGCAATACTGCCTGCACAGCACGACAATCCTGACACAAGGTGGCACTGGCGGTTTGCTGAGCAATGCAGAAGACTTACATGACATTCGAAAATACCTTCTCTAAAGCAAACACAGAAATAAAAAAGTACCCATCAGTTTTATAGATACCCATTATTTAAACTCCCTGGTCGCGACCAGGTTCGTATGATGCCCTCCTGACACACAGTTACAATGCTGTTTTCGCGAAACGCTAGGCCTGTTAATCGTTCACGCGCAATCTTTTTACAGACGAGAGGGTTCAGCATAGGCACTTCGTTCAGCTGAGGGCAAGCTGACACTCCTAACTGTCTTAAGGCTTCTTCGGTTGCCTTCGGCAACACCTGGCGGTTCGAAAGCAGTTTCATGTCACCTAATCGAGAACCAAGCGAACCGTAAGGACGTTTAGAGTCTTTATTTTGGTGCTGTTCTGTAATTGACAATGAAGCATACTTCTCTGATAAGCTGGACGATTCTGATGAACTGTATAGCAGCACAGCGGTGGCCGATTGTCCAGGCTTGGTTGACTTTGTATGGTTCTCTGCAGATGGAATGCTGTTTGAAAGCGGACCATTACTCAACAAGGAGGCTGGCTTATCGTTTGTGGCAGCTGCAGCACCTAAAGTACTCAGACGATTGCGAGCGACGTGAGGCACCAAGTTATCTTCAGTCAGTTCCCACAGACAAAGCTGCGTATCTTCACCCACTGACGCAAATCGATATGCTATCAACCGACCTTCATCTAGCTTTTGCTCAGCACTGGCCACAGCACACAGCCTGGGCTGCTGATTGAAAACTAGCGGCGATGGTTGATCATCTCCAATCACAAAATGCTTTGCACAATCTGAACTGTCCGAAGCGCCGGCGCTCGACTCTGTTCCGCTGCTCAGGATCGTCGTCCAAGGGTCAAAGGCAACGACACTAACCCATGACTTATGACCTAGATACCGGCAGATGACCCGTTTCTCAGCCAATGACCACACGGTAACCAGGTCATCTTCACCTCCTGTCACGATGTACTTGCTGTCCGGTGACCAACACACACACCGCAGTCCACCGAAATAACTCTTCATTGCGCCAACCACTTCTTGAAATTGAAAGTTGAAGACACGCAGGAATCCATCTTGACTGACGATGGCTATGTAGCGTGTGCAAGGCGAAAAAGCCACTTCGTTTATGCAGAGAATATCGTTAAAGTACCATCGGAATTTTGGATTGCGCGTACCGACTTTAGTCTTACACGTGTGGATGGAAAACCCGAGTCCCTGTTTCAGAGATTGGTAGGTGGGAGGAGCTGTGACGCATGGCAGGGATTCGTCGTAGATGTAGAGTTGTCCACTTGCATGCGAAACAACAAACTCGCTCTTTGAACCAGGAACCCATCGAACACACGTTACTTTACTCTTGTCTATGAGTTGCTGTACAAACACAAATACAGAACCATGTAAGAACAAACAACAGTTTCAAAGCTCTTGAAGTAAAGAAGATGCTGTGCTGAATGAACTGCAGCAAACTTATCTACCAGTTTAACGACTTTCACCATCTGCAAAGAGAATTAACACTGCAGTAATGTTCTGTCTGGACTCAGGTGATAGACTTGTATTTTTACCATAATAAAAACAAAAAATAGATATACTGCATGCAATTTGACAGTCTGGATACGCACATGTGTAGTTTTGTGTACATACATAAACACACAAGGGCTGGTGTGTTTATGTATGTATATGTGTATCCAGACTTTTTAGGTGTTTTTTTATTTTCCAAAATATCCTGTAATAATAAGGATCACCTTGTCACCTTGTGCTGTCAACTCTTGGAGCTCTAGTGATCGCCACGACACACATTCTCCATTGCTTCCTATTCGAAGTCAGGTCCCTTAGTGCTTCCAGATTCATGCCAGCTACATCGTGAATCTCATCCATCCATTTCTTCCTTGGTCGACCCCGTCTTTTTTTCCCCTCACCACAAGCCAACATCATTTCCTTTTCTAGCCCATCAGATCGCATAACATGACCAAAGAATCCAAGCTTCAATCTTGTCGCTTTTTGTTTTAACGACTCTTCATTCTCGACACCAATCTCCACTCGCATTGATTCGTTCGTCCTTTTCTCTGTCCATGATATTCTCAACATTTTTCTCCATATCCACATTTCACATGCGTTGACCTTTTTCTCCATGTTCTTTGTCATTGTCCAAGACTAACAACCATACAGAACCGTTGGAAAGACTAGGGCTCTCACAAGCCTTTTTTTGTATCTATGCTCACATGCTTGTCCTTCCATATCTTTTCCAGTCCAATCATTGCAACTTTCCCAATCGCAATCCTTCGTTTTATTTCTGTATCACATTTTCCTTCTTTTTCAACCAATGATCCCAGGAAAGTGAAGCTTTCTACCACCTCTATTTCTTCTCCGTCAATCTCAAAAGTATCCCATTCTGCTGTTGTCATAACTTTTGTCTTCTTTATGTTGAAGTATAAGCCAGCTTTTTCACTTTCTCTCCTTACCCTTCTTATTAATTCTATCAGCTCATCTTTTCTTTTTGCCATTAGTGTTGTATCATCCGCATATCTAAGATTGTTCAATGTCCTTCCCGCAATTTTTACTCCCTCTTTTGCCCCTTCCATTTCCGCCATTCTCATTATTCTTTCCGCATATAAGTTACACAGGAATGGAGACAAAATGCATCCCTGTCTCACCCCTTTCTTGATATTGAATTGATCAGTGTCTCCGTATTCTGTTCTTATCACCGCTATCTGATCTTCATATAGTCCCCTTAATAGCCATATCAAGTGTTTCGGAATTCCCATCTCAAGTAGGGTTTTCCACATTAAATCGTGGTTAATGCAGTCAAATGCCTTACTATAATCAATGAAGCAGATGTGCACCTCTTGTCCATACTCCCTTTGCCGTTCCATTATCCACCTTAGGTTGGCAATATGGTCTCTAGTTCCTCGAGATTTCCTGAAACCAGCCTGGTTCACCGGAAGTTCCCTCTCTATTGTGCTTTCCATTCTTTTGTGGATTATTTTCAGTAATATTTTACTAGTGTGTGAAATTATTGCTATCGTCCTGTAATTTTCGCATTCCCTCGCGTCGCCTTTCTTGAATATCGGTATGAAGATCGACTTCTTCCAATCATTCGGCCATTCTCCAGTTGTCCATATTTGATTGCATAATTTTGTTATTGTTTCTATCATTGCATCATCCCCTGCTTTTATCAGTTCTATAGGTATTCCATCATGACCCGGCACCTTATTATCTTTGAGTTGTTTTATTGCCCATTCTACCTCTGCTTCCATAACCTCCGGTTCCTTTTCTTAAGGATACTGGTCATTAACTTAAGCCTAGACAGTGCATTGCCAAGATATTTCTGCATATTCCTTATAATCAGCAGTCCTGGGTGACATGTGTTTCTGATAGTGTGGCAACTGAAATCTGAACAATAATGGAACTGGGATGCTAATAATGATGTCTAGTCAACCTCTAGCATTTATCTAGCACCAGGGAACAGTCAAAAACCAGAGCAAAGCAACTGTGTGTCAAGGACATAATACTCAAGGTGCTTATGCAATACACAGCAACCAAACAGTGGAGGCTTGAATCCAAACAAAACACTTAACCAAATGGACGTATTGTCTGTAAGTGATTCTAACCTAAATGTTAGTCCAGTCCAGACCTGTCAGTTATATGACTGACAGGCAGACCATGTGACATAATAAAAGTGCACAGCCAAATGGACTTTATCGATTAAACACTGAGTCAAGCGTCTGTGAGCAGAATACAAAACGTAATAATGTACCATTGATCAGAAATTCATGCACCAACAGCCCCATCCATTCCCACAAATTATTGATGCATCTCATGCAACAAACAGATTCAAAAGTGTTCTTCCTCTGCATGACAGTGGCACGGCCTGCCATCTGTCACTGTCTAGGATGGCAGACATCAAAATGTTTCTAATTCTGTCTTCCAAGCACACTGCCTTCTACAGTCACTGCATCCAGTATCTCACACAAGCACAAATCTTTAACTATTACACTGTAGGTTTCAATACAGCACATACCAGCATCAGTACCAAGATCAATGAGCCATCTCTTTAGCCAACTTTTTATGCAATCGCTAATTCTTCCAAAACTACCACGATAATATATTGCATTTCAGTTTTAAGTTCATTTAACATAAAGTAGTTCAATGCACAACGATTTAAAGAAAACAAAAATATTCTGAAGTAAGCCTACCCAGGTTACAACCAGATTCATGTTGCATGTCACACTTTGAATACATGTAAATCAAAATAGCAAGTTATAGATCTAATGGATAATAAATGAAAATAAAGTTGGAGATAATAGTTTTTCTTACATCAACATTGAAAGACTTTTTGAATTCCTTTACAGCAATGTTTAAAAGATGAATCTGGCCATTCGCGAAACCAATTAGTAGAGGTATTCGGTCTGGATTAGCTACATGCTGGTTGAAGTCATGGCAAGTCGGGAATGTACACTGGTAAAATTTCTTCTCCACTGGTCGAATAATATCACTAACCTGTGAAATAAATCAACAACAATTTCTGCCTTTAAAGACTAGTACAAGTAGTCAATCAATCAATCACAAAGAATATATATAGCACCACTTCAAGATCTCTAAGTCAGAGGTGCTCCTGACCAAGGCCAAGTGGACAAAAGTCGTCTTAAGGAGCCCATAGAAAGGCGAGGGAAGCACCTAAGGGAGACAGCACACCTCCCTACGTCACAAGGCCAACAACTGAGAAAGGGCGCTGCTGCATTGTGGCTGTACGGGCAAAAGGGACAGTCAGATCGTCGTGAGCAGCAGAATGAAGAGGACGGCGACCGTCATAGGACGAGATGGGGTGGCAGAGGTCTCCCGCAGGTACACAGGCACCTCCCCTAAGGGGCATCTCCAGACCAGGGAAGAGAGCTGGAAATAAAATGTGCTACGGAAAGGGAAGCCAGTGCAGGACCTCCCGCATGTAGTGCGAGACGCAGTCAGTCTTGGCGAAACCACTGATGAGACGTGCAGCCACCCGATGAACCCGCTCAAGCCGGTCAATCTGGACCCGTGGAAGACCCGCATAAATGGAGGAGCAACAATGGAGCATACAACATTAATGGAGCTAGATATAAAGTAAAGGAGTCCTACAATGGAACTTAAGGAGGTGCTCATAGTCTTTTCTCAGGCACTTCAATGGGCAATGGACGAATCCCAAAGTCCTAATATATACTCCGATACATTAGCACTTTGGACTAGTATTTCATCATTATAAAAACACGATGAACATTACTGGCATTAGTTACACTGCCAAGAGAAATATCTTATCATATACTGCTACCATTAACTTAATCCATCATGCCAAAATAGGTCTAGGGAGAGACCTGATGCTTCTATTCGATATCAGTAGATACTCCTGAATCGCTTGTATAATGTATATTGTTGCATTCTGACAGCAATGCTTAGTTATGAATAAACGAATATACAACACAATACAAAAGTTTCAGCAGATCACAGGGACATTCCAGTGCCTGATCACAGGAAAATAGTAACTTAAAAACATGTCCCTTTCAAAATAGCCAAAATGAAAGAATACAGGCCAGTTGATACTGTTTTAAATCCTAGCGTAATAGTGTATCATGAAACTGATCATTGAACCACTGTAGTAAATGTCCTTCAACCTAAAGAACTGATCACTGTTTTCACTCAAATGACAGAAAACCACTTTTGCATAAGAACAACATACTTAAAAAGAAATGTGATACCATTGCAGTAGTCCACAAAAATTAGATCAATGTGGACAAAAAATCATTCAAATTTGACATAGGTGGCTGATGGCAAAGTGTCTTATTACAAACACTGAGTTACCAAAATTAATGTGATCATTATTTAACAATTGAAGAGTTTGATACTTCGATTATGAAAAAATAACATTCTGATGAAATCTGGTAATGAAAATAAACTGACTGATTTTTTTATAAGAACACGAAATCAAGTTCATGTCAAGTCTTTCAAGCCCATTAATGAAGCCTTTCACAGCTCTGGATCATTCCCTGTCAGACTAACCATTGGTCAAAACACACCATCTCAGAATTTGATGATATTATATAAGGTCTGTCACGGCAGAAATTACGGTAGTTTTTTAAGATTTCTGCTCCACTTTTGCCCCCTAACCAACCCAGCTATAATGAGCAAACTGACCACTGTCAGTAGGAAGATCACATGGCAAGGGAGAGGACAGGCCACACACCTCATATATGTCAAGGCAACAGAAAATGAAGTCGCTAACACTTCATACCCGTGGCTGCCTCTTCAAACTGCTTAAAACGCTGAACACTAGGTGATATAGAGAGTACTAGCATACATTCAATTCTCATAACCCAAGGACCTATGTTTAAAAACTACATATAGGGTACTATGACTGGTACGGCACATAATAAACAGAACACAAGAAAACATCGTCTAAAGTCTTTAAGCAAACTTGCCTAAACTTACATTATGTTGCCTTACCTTGCTGAGCACACCTAGTCATCTTGACCCACTGAACCTTACCACACATTACTCAAACTTATTCAACCATGCTTTGTTACTGAGCCTTACCTTTGCTTTGGCTAGATTTGGCGTCTTGATAATTTCTCATTACTTATAACTCTGCAAATCATATTCAACTCTAATTACCATTTGCATATTAGAAGTTCCTGAGTTGGAAGTAATGGCGGCTCCACCAACCACCAACTCACAGGTTTTCAGATGTCATAATCCACTGTTAGTGGTGACAGGATTCATTCATTCATTCAATCATTCATTCATTCTGGAAATTTATATAGAGCCTCTTCAAGAGACCTACTCAGAGGCGCTCCCAGCCCAGCCACGGCTACAGAGATAGGACTTGAGGTGTCGGAAGAAAGCAGGTGAGTTATTCCGGGGGAAGCAGCGAAAGGAGATTGGATGGGCCAACAATCGAGAAGGCTTGGTGATATCTGGCTACAGAGCGGGCCCAAGGGACCAAACGCTCCCCCTTAGTTGCAGAGTGCAAGGCTCTTCGAGAGGTTAAATCAAACAGAATTCAGACAGGTAGGATGGGGTGCTGCCGGAGACACCGCCGAACTAGTGCTGCTATCCTATAGAAGATGCGCTCAGGGGCAGGAAGCCAATGCAAGACGTCACACATATAGGCAGTGACTGGGGCACATTTTGGACTACGACCAATAAGTCTGGCAGCAGAATGCAGGACCTGGTCAAGTCATCTTATTAGGCCCTTGGAGTGACCAACAAAGACCAAGCAACAGTGGTCGACTCTACCAGTGACAAATGCATGGACTAAGGTGACCGCAGCATCATGGGAGAGGGACTTTGATATAGCACACAACTGTCGGAGCTGGTAATAACAGCTTTGCGTGACCGCGTTAACATGCTGAGATAGACTAAGCTCTCAATCCAGAGTAACACCTAGGTCACTAACAGTAAGGGAGAAAGTGATGTGGGGAAAGGTCTCAGTCAATAGGTGTAGGTCAACCCCACCACCCAGCTGCCTACGACCACCGAGCCAAATGAGTCCCAGGAGTACCAGTAGGTCCAGCTGGTGACTGACATCACAGCACACAGGCAACAACCCTGACTAACAGACCCCTTTGCACAAGTACAGCCATATAGAGAAACAGGGTAGTTCCAGGGTGTGCACATAACTTAAATCCATGAAAAGGAAACATTTCTGACCTTATTACACTGATATTTATATACCAACCCTAAAAGGCTAACAGGCTGATGGGAAGCTGGCCAGATGGCAATATCTTCCACGAATGTTCAGTCATCCGTCCAAGTACCACCAAAACTCGACATTGCTGTGCTTGCTAGCGCAAAGTACCACCTTTGCAAGGCAGTTAGAAAAGCTATAGTTTTCTTTGTTTGCACTGCAGTGCTGACTTATCAGAGGCAAAATCAACCCTATTTCATTCTGCCTTCAAGCCACAAAATTTCAGCATGATTAGACCTCACTGAAGGTCATATTAAAACAAAATATGCAAGCATTTATATTTGTAATTAATTTATAATTATAAGTGCTTTACTGGACACGACAGTTTCATTTTTTTTTCTCACAGAATAGATGCAAATCATGAACCATCATTCTGGGTAAGAAGCCTTTTCAATGGCCAAGTAACTGAAATACTTTTCAACAGTCTGTCGGCTCTGCTGAGTCCAGTGGCGTACCGAACGGGGGGCAGAAGGGGCGAGTCGCCCCGGGCGGCACTTTTCTAGGGGCGGCAAAATAAGGTAAAAGAAAAATAAAAAGAGTGAATTTTGGATATAAAAAGGAAAAAGTAGGAGAAAAAAAGAAAAAGAAGGAAAGAAAGAAACCGTCACTTTAGTCAAGTCAGCTTGGCTTTCGTTGATCGTTATGGGTGACATCACACTCTCTACATTAAACACTAAACGGAACTGCAGTAAAGGAAGCAGAATCGCATTATCTAGTAAACAGAGTAACAGGCTACATCCAGCAAATTTTAAAGTATATTCTTCTTTTTGCCGCCCTTCATAATCATAATATAGGCCTATATATGCACATATACATACAAGGCCGACGTTCCCTCCACTCAGCGGGAAAAGGGGTACTTTTAGTTCCATTTGCTCGTTCCACGACTATGCAAAGTCGAGCTTTTTTAGTGGTGGAACCGGTAGTCTGGAATAGACTTCCCTTAGAGCTCCGCATGTGCCCTGGGGTCACCTCTGGCCTATTTCTCGCAAATCTTAAAACTGTCTTATATGAACTTACTGGTGTCGGGAGCGCCTCTGAGTAGTTCCCTTGAAGGGGCGCTATATAAATCTTCGAATGAATGAATGAATGAATATAATATACATATATATATATCATCATATGTATAGGTATCTACACGAATTAATTACTTAGAATAAAATTTAATCACAAACTATCAATATCGCCACCACAGCATTTCACCACTTAGTTTAGACCTCTTTTTAGAATTAATATTATATTTTGTTCTGGTTTTAACAGAAATTGACTGCATTATTTTGTCATTAATTATGGAATGATCACTTATTGAAGTCTTATTCTTTCAACATATCACAGTGAGCATAGGCGTAATTTGTGGGGGGTACGAGGGGTACCCGTACCCCCCACTTTTTGGACTGGGGGTACCGTACCCCCACATTTTGAACAATGCCAATGAATATTTTATTATTGTGTCTTCCCAGAGATCGCAGTCTCAGCCTTGTTTCGTGTATGTAAGAAATTGGTACCCCCCCCACTTTTTAGACCAAAGTTACGCCCCCTGACAGTGAGTCAGCGACAGTCGCAAGTCATGCAATAAAATGTTTTTAATTATGTAATAAAATAAATTTCAGTAAGTTGAAAATGTATAGCTAAAACGGACAATTACAAAATAAATACAGTGAAAAGTGAAAAATCCAGAAAGGCTAGACCCCTATAAACTGCACAAATAAAATTGAATAGCCTACATGTATGTAATATGATCGTTATGCAATATCTTAGAGAAAATAGCATATAGAAAATTAAGTGTCCAAGGGCGGCATATTGGGCCCCCGCCCCAGGCGGCATTTAAGCTCGGTACGCCACTGGCTGAGTCTTTGCTTTTGCTGTCGTTAGAATCTTGACTTTGTGTGTATGCATTGGAGCACCACTGATCCCATGCTTTGTGCAAATGTAAACGTGACAGCACTAACGAGATGATTAGATTAGTGGTATAGAGTATGCAGAAGAGAGCCTACTTGTCTGTTGATTCATTACTAGATCTGCTGTGCTGTTTCTCAACTTAGGCCATGGTTCAAGTATACCAACTCAAAGTGTCCCAAGTACTGAAGGTCACGTCATACTTTTTGTCTCTAATTTTTCATCTCAACCCAGGTTCGAAGTCACAGAATTTTAAATTGTACTTGAATGTTCACTCAAGTCATATACGTGGCATTAACCCTTTGAAAATATTTAAATCGCCGTTGTTTCCATAGCATCACAGTAACCACGGGGCAAAGCAGTGAGGGCGTGGCTTTCACAGGGAGAACAGCCCTGGGTCACATTAATACACTCTGACATGCATGATATTTGTAATCCACAAAGAAAATCCGAATTAGGAAGAGCATAAGAACTGACCTTGTCTGAAATGTCGTGTCTGTAAACATGCAATTCTCGATTGATATTAAAACACATCAGGTCGTCCACCTGACGGCTGCTATGGTCAGTTACGATTACGAACGATAGGCGAACGGGAACGTTAGACGAACTGCCTAGTGGTAACCTCATCGACCTCGTGTAGTCCGGTAGGGGCAATAAGCGATACGTGCCTTCGCGAGTTGCGAACTGCGTTCGTATTAATTCTTCGTTGCTTCCTTGTAGCCCGACCGACGGCATATACGCCGCCATCTTGTTTACCAGTTTATGTCACGTGATCTTCTACTTCAACAACATCGAGCTTCAATACGCCAAAACGAAACCACAGGCCTGATTAATTTCACAACTTCACGACCCAATAACGCAACAGCAATCGGAGATCGGATCGTTTAATATGCTCCTGTGACATTTAGGTTATGGGGGTGGCCTATTGTAGGCCTACGGTTAAGTCAATATCCTACAGCAGCGTAGTTGACCATGAATTTTATTAAGTGTAATGCAAATGTAAGTATCCGAAATTTCTCAGTAGGCCTACCACACAAAAACTTCGGGATGTGCTGTCCATTATCACCGCATCATTCTCTGCTCCTCCTCCTCCTCCTCCTCAGTCATCACCGTCATCGTTTATTCGCTCAGTAGGCTTAGGCCCTAACAGAAAGTATGTTGGGGGTCAAGAAGCTATTATCCAAATCTCACAATAAACCAGAGCAATACTTTATTAGTAATCCACAAAGTGAATTGTGACAGAAAATGCTAACATATATGTGCGCAATCATAGGCGGATATGTCTCCCGCAGTTAACTCCTCTTGAATTTAAGTCTCCATGGCTACGGGCCTGTGCACAAAATAATCACACTACCGCGGTAATACAACTGAGGTGGTTGAAACGAGCCCCTGGGGTGTGCAATGTTGCCAATGAAGTCTTAACTGGGGGTCCTAAGAAAGACTAGGGGTTGAACCCCCGACAATTCTCACCCTGGGGTTAGGCCTAAATGAGGAACACGTTCAACTGATATTCTTCTTATGGGGCGAGTCTCACTGAACAAACATCCGTCAGGGAGCTTTATGCTTCAATCTCAAGTCAACCGGGTCAATAAATTATTCGTTGCGCTCATTTACTTGTGGAGATGTAGGTGCCGCGCTTCCGTAGCCTATATCAATTTTAACGCATCGTAGACCTTGTGAAACAGTTTTTTGCTGCAAACGCGTGCTTTTGCATTTAGATCTGTTTAGCAAACATTTTCAAACTGTCTAAAAACGTACTTAATTAGATCAGCTAGTAATTAGTCGTATACGTGCAGCACCTTTCTGAGGTACTTAAAAGTGAGTTAAAACGCACGATTTTAAGTGGTTGATGTATGTATGTATGTATGTATGTATGTATGTATGTATTTATGTATGTATGTATGTATGTATGTATGCATGCATACATGTATGCATACACATACACACATGCGTACATACATACATGGTATGTATGTATGTATGTATGTATGTATGTATGTATGTATGTATGTATGTATGTATGTATGTATGTATGTATGTATGTATGTATGTATGTATGTATGTATGTTGTATGTATGTATGTATGTATGTATGTATGTATGTATGTATGTATGTATGTATGTATGTATGTATGTATGTATGTATGTATGTATGCATGCATGCATGTATGCATACACATACACAGCATACATGTAGTGGAGACACTACAGGCCTAGATCTCTGCAAACCGCCTGAAGCTTATTCCAGCTAAGACTCAGCTCATATGGCTTGGTTCGCACCGTCAGCTCTCTAAAATAGATTTGTTCTCCCTTGCCTTGAAATTCCCGCAGTTTACTTTCCTGACCTCGGTCTGGGACTTGGGAGTCATTCTGGACCATGTATGTATGCATGCATACATGTATGCATACACATACACACATGCGTACATACATACATACATACATACATACATACATACATACATACATACATACATACATACATACATACATACATACATACATACATACATACATACATGCATCCATACATACATACATACATACATACACACATACACACATGCATATCCATGCCCTTCGGTCTTTCTGGTAATGTACTCGACTGGCTTGCTTCCTACTTGCATGGCCGCACCTTTATGGTTGTAGACGGATCCACTAGGCCCTTCTGAGTCCCAGCTCCATATGGGCTGCCTCATGACTTCATTCTTGGCCCCATCCTTTATGTTATACACTGCAACTATGGGGTCTGTGCTGGCTGCTGAAGCAGTGCTCAGCCAATCCTATGCTGATGGCCTCCAGGCCTACGTTTTAATGTCAGGTGGTCCGGGCTGTTACAGCGGTTGAGGCAATGACCTGGGCCATGGAGAGTTGGAGACACTACAGGCCTAGATCTCTGCAAACCGCCTGAAGCTTATTCCAGCTAAGACTCAGCTCATATGGCTTGGTTCGCACCGTCAGCTCTCTAAAATAGATTTGTTCTCCCTTGCCTTGAAATTCCCGCAGTTTACTTTCCTGACCTCGGTCTGGGACTTGGGAGTCATTCTGGACCATGAACTTATATTCACACGGCATGTACATCGTCTTTCCCGCAGCTGCTGTTACCAGCTTCGACAGCTCAAGATGATCTCCCGCTCTTTGTCACCCAGTGCAGCCTTGCTCATGCTTTTGTTTTCTCTCGGCTGGACAACTATAGTGCTATATAATTATGATGGACTTCCGGCCGGCCTGCCGGAAAGAGTCCCTGAATAGGATCTGCGCTCTGCTGCTCGCCTTGCTGGTCGCATTCCCAGGCTCGGCAGATTCTCCGTGTATATGCGGGATGTCCTTCACTATCTTCCTTACCCACAGCGTATTGCTTATCCCAGTGTTTCCCAAAGTGGGTTCCGTGAGGGGAAGACAAGGGTTCCATGAAGTAATTGGATGAGTGTTGTTTGAATATGTTGTTGCATTTTAAATCAGAGGTGCAGACAAGGGGTCCGTTGGAACATTAATCGATTAAACCGTACATACCTGGATCAGGGGCGGATCCAGGGGGGGGGGCAATCCGGCCATGCCCCCCATTTGATATTTACACAAGACGTGGCCCCCCCCGTGATTAAGTAGACGAGGAAAATGACGAAAATGGACCCCCCCATTTGATATTTACACAGGACAGTCACAGGACGTGGCCCCCCCCCCCCGTAGAGACGTAGACGAGTAGCCTAAATATGACTGAACATTTTTCAGGAGGTTGATGACTAAAAAGAAGTCATGAATTTTTCGTTGGTCCGTTGGTCACTACCCCTACAAACTTTTATTCCCCTCCCAGAAGAGGGGGCTAGCTTCAACACTGGTTTGTACGTATGTATGTATGTATTATTTTTGCCCCCCCCCCCCGATAAACCTTTTGGATCCGCCTCTGACCTGGATCACTGTTTAAAAATATTGTATCAGAATACCGGGTATGCCTTGTTAAGGTAGGGGTTCCGTCAAAAAAAGTTTAAGTTGAACGGGTTCCGTAGCCTAAAAAGATTGGGAAGCACTGGCTTATCCAATCTCTGCCAAGATTCGGTGGTGACACCGCGGTGTATCGAGAGACTAGCCCCTCCATTATCCTCCATACCTGCCGGAGCTCTGCCGCCCTACCACATGCTCTCAGCTCCGCACCTTTATATAAATCCGCTCAGCTGCTTCGGCTGAGCCTATTATTCCCCGTGCGCAGACGTGATACGTCTATTGGGCAGCACCATGCCTTTTCTGTGGCAGGCCCTGCGACCTGGAATGGACTCCCTGTCAAACTCCGCCAAATACCTACTGGCTTTTTAAATTAGTTTCTTGATGCTCTTAAAACTGTCTTGTTCGACCGAGGT
The DNA here is from genome assembly GCA_963556255.1 of Allolobophora icterica. Taxonomy (NCBI): domain Eukaryota; kingdom Metazoa; phylum Annelida; class Clitellata; order Crassiclitellata; family Lumbricidae; genus Allolobophora; species Allolobophora icterica. The sequence continues at coordinate 23,670,957 of OY744602.1, forward strand.
TGGGCTGGGAGCGCTCCTGAGTAGGCGACCTTAATTACCTAAAAGGGGCGCTATGTAAAAATTCTTGTAGGCCTAATAATAACATACATAAATACATACATACATAAATACACACATGTGCATACATAAATGCATACATACATTATACGCATGCATACATACATAAGCCTACATACAATAGGTGTACCAAGAAACTGCAAGATGAAGATATGAACAATTATTATTCAGTTTAACGTCATAGTATAGTAACACGATTCCATAGCCACCAAATGACTGCTATATACATAAATAAACTATAACAAAATGACGTTTAGTCAATTATGTTAATCGTAGTTTTGTGATTCCAGTCGAAACACGGTGTTTTATAATAAAATTTCGCTTGAGAACTCATCTTAGTGCACAGTATCAACCGTAGCAAATAGGTCCGATAACAGGTAACAAACAGATTCGTATCTTCTCAACGTTGATTTTTTTGCCTTTATTGCTGTATGTTTTAGGCCTACTTCTTAATAATATTCGAGAACTGTTCTCTTTCATCTGCCCCGACTTGGAACGCTTCCTTAGGCGTCCGCAGGAATTATTCTAGGAGGCCAAATTTTTCTAGGGGAATGACGTTTTTGCAAGAATAGCTATTCATGAACACAGAAAACGAGACAATTTTCAAAATCCAGGGAGGATATACCCCTCCCTCTTCCCCCCTCTCCCCTCCGGACGCCCATGAGCGCTTCTGGACTTGAAGGGAGTATATATTTAAAGAATGACGAAATGTATGAAAGAACAAACGAACACGTGAATAAAAAGATTGCATTACATCTAAATATTTCTAGTTTTACTGCATATAGGCAGTCTTGTTGTCAAGACCTTAAACCTCAAGACCAAGACCAAGACCAAGACCTTGAACCTCAAGACCAAGACCAAGACCAAGACCTTGAACCTCAAGACCAAGACCAAGACCAAGACCTTGAACCTCAAGACCAAGACCAAGACCAAGACTTTGAAACTCAAGACCAAAACCGAGAACAATACCAAAAATCACAACCATATCCAGATTTCTATTCCTTACTAAAAAATTGTCAAGTCAGTCTACTCGCTATTTTAATTAAAACACGAATCTTTTATTTTATTCAAATAAAATAACTCTAAATGCAGACTGCAGAGAATTCCGAATTCGTATTTACAAAAGTCCTTCGTGCGAAATCTTATTCCATATGCCTGTTGCATTTAAAAAACCCAATTCGCTCAGAATTTTCTGACCAAGACGTGACCCTTGGGGCCTCATAAAAATTCTGCCATGTGAAAATACGTTCTACAGTGCTGAATTCACTGGCACACAGTGCTCAGTTTTTCAAGTACCGGATGTAAATGTACAAATTGTGAGTCTGTTTTGAAATCATTCCATGGTATATAACCGGAAGTCAAAATAAATGTCAAAAGCAACAGTAAAGCCTCACTCACACTGTGTAAATACTAAAGCAATTGTATTAGTAATTATTGGATAAATTATTAAAATCCTTGAGTTTTGTTAAATGACTATTCATGTTGACAGCCGGTCTTGGTCTTGGTCTTGCAAAACCAAGACCAAGACTTTGAACCTCAAGACCAAGACCAAGACCAAGACCTTGAACCTCAAGACCAAGACCAAGACCAAGACCTTGAACCTCAAGACCAAGACCAAGACCAAGACTTTTAAAAACGAACTCGAGTGCACTCGAGACCAAGACCTTGGTCTCGAGGACAACAAGACTGCATATAGGTTGCTTAAATCAGTGTAGATCTTTCTATCTCTCTCTGTCTCTCTTTTCTCTGTCTCTTTCTTTCTTTCTTTCCTTCTTTCTTTCTTTCTGTCTTTCTTTCTTTCTCTCCCTCTCCCTCTGTCTGTCTGTCTGTCTGTCTGTCTCTGTCTCTGTCTCTCTTTTCTCTGTCTCTTTCTTTCTTTCTTTCTTTCTTTCCTTCTTTCTTTCTTTCTGTCTTTCTTTCTTTCTCTCCCTCTCCCTCTCCCTCTCCCTCTGTATGTCTGTCTGTCTCTGTCTCTGTCTGTCTGTCTGTCTGTCTGTCTGTCTGTCTGTCTGTCTGTCTCTCTGTCTCTGTCTCTGTCTGTCTGTCTGTCTGTCTGTCTGTCTGTCTGTCTGTCTGTCTGTCTGTCTGTCTGTCTGTCTGTCTCTCTCTCTCTCTCTCTCTCTCTCTCTCTCTCTCTCTCTCTCTCTCTCTCATTCTCTCTCTCTCTGTCTGTCTCTGTTTCAAAAGTAAGCTAGATGAGATTATGGAACTGTTTATTTACGATGTAAATCCGTTACTTCAGTGATTCCTTACTATAGCAGGACTTTTAGTAAACTACGAATCATTGTTATTCAAATTGGAATATGGACCTAACAATATTCGTAGTTTGTCAACGGTTTCTGCAATATGTAGATTCGGAATGCGTGTAAACCAGATGGCCTTGAATGACGAAGACCTGTTGATGAGTTCCAGATTGCGACCTTAATTTCGCCTTATAGCTGTCCACCGTTTCTGCATCTGTATCCCGCAGCTGAGACTAGAAGCCACCGAAGATGAGGATGCTTAGGCCTTTCGCTCGGCCAACGCCGCCGAAGACGCAGATGGACATTGCAAGAAACAAGTGCTTCTTTGTGTGAGTCAGTCGGACAGGAAGTAATTGTTGAAATGAATTCTTTGTTTGTGTAAATGTAAATCTTTGAAATTCAGCGACATACAATTAAAGCTGTGCCATATAGAGGTCAGCTCTTTAACCGGCGCAATATTAAATCATGTCTGCAAGAACCAGAGTTGCTGAGTCAGTTTCAGTTCATGCCATGTCCGAATGCGGGAGTCAGGCTGAGGAGACAGCGTGGTGCTGAGATGCTCAGCGTTGTATATGCACAACTGCCTAGCACACGTAGACCTATTGGCTGTGTTTGTCTATATAATTAAAAGGTGGAACGCTTGTTTACCTGCCTCTGTAGAAGGTAGAATCTGTCCAGAAACGTTGTCTTGAGGTCTTAGGATCATTCGGCTGAGCGCAAACACAATCAAAACAATCCAAAGCAAGGGCATCTCTATATATATATCTGAGTCTTGGAATAGGGATGTAAGCAAATGCAGCGATTTTTTTATTCTGTTGGGGCGGTAGATTATTACATCTGCTCCTGTATACATAGGGGCCTAACATATGGTAGATCCTATTGTGATATTGTCAGCTCATTTTATGAACACGGTGCATTGGATGACGCTGAGATATACTTGAACGTCTAAGGCCCATGGGCCTATATTAAATTTTGCCTGAGTTTGTCGCTATATGTAGTATCTAAAGGACAGATATGTGAAGACTTGTTCAGACAAGAGTTAGGGCCTAATGACTACCCTAAATGAAATATGTATCTTCTGCATTTAGTTATAGTTGAGTTGGGAGTTAGACTTCACTAACATACTTATAGTTGATGTGCAAGCCGTGTATTGTAATTTGGAGAAACTGAACCTAATTATCTGTGTGATAAATGACTAGCTTGCAAATAAGACACTCAATAGAAAATCGAAAAGCAGCATCTATGATTTAATACAGAAATAGACGGCGTTACTTCGTATAAGAAATTATAAGTAGAACTATAGTGAGTAAGGCTTCGCTCGCTAGGCCTATCTTATACTCACTAGGCCCCTATACCTATAATTTCTTATACGAAGTAACACCGTATGATCTGAGAGATAAGAAGATCCACAGACAATGTGTCTTTTATATAGGCCTAATTGATGTTTTGTGTTTGTAATTGGGTTATATATAGGACGACGTATAGCAAGATGAGCGAGTGGATGATCGATCGACCGCCAGGTGACAGCAGGATCCGGCGAATGAAAGCACCAAAGGATAAGATCTGGTTCACCAAGTAAGTATCCGATCATCAATAGACCTACTTAAAGCCTAGTACTACTGCTGTACTGCTGATATTAATACTACTATTTCTTTATACCACTGCTATCACTACCACTACTACCATTGCTACTACCACTGCCGCCACCATCCCCACCACCACTGCTGCTACTACTACTGTAACATTTTTTGTTAAATGTGACAGTGTTAATTAAGTATATATTTTTATTTTTTTGGCAATATATTATACGGCCTTGTGTATTAAGTTTCCCGCCTTTTCTGACTGCTGATATCAGTGGCTGGTGAGTCATACTGAGGGCGCAATTATTGACGACGGCTGCTGCTGTCCTAGTCGCCGTTTTCCCGCCAATTTCCTTGCCTTTGCTAGCTTGGGTGTTGAGTCATCTGAGTGGCCCGAGACAGCAGAGCTGCGGATGCTGCTGATGATAGGCTGCTGTTGCTGCTGCTGCTGATATCATAGTCGCAGTTTCCCACCATTTGCGGTCTGTGGTTTAGCCTGGATGATGAGTCACCTTTTTGGCGCGAACAGCAGAGCTACTGCTGCGGCTGCTGCCTGTGCAGTTTCCCGCCATAAATGATGCATTGTATGTTTGGCGCCAAATTCTGCTATAAATACCGGCCGCTACCGCCATGCATTTGCAGTCTTGGAGAGCCAATGGTGTGTGAAGTTGCCGCACGTTCGTTTAAAGATTTGTAGTTCAGATGTGACTAGAAGTTGGAGTTATCGTATGTTGGATGATAATTATAATCGTTGCTGCGTTATTTCGTTGGAATTGTTGCTATGCTGGATACTGTGGACTTATTTCATGTGCTCGTGGATATAAGCACTTTGTCAGGAGACTTGTCCCGCTTGTAAAATTTGGGGTAAATAATCATTTTCTTGTATAAATTATATTATGATTATGATTGCTTGTTTATGCCTAAGTAGTTTTAAGTGTAAGGTTTAGAGTTGTTAGAATAGTATTATATAAATCGTGCTACGGTTCATGTCGTTAGATTGTCATTAATTTCTGGAACATTTAAATATATTAAAGATGTCATTAAACTCTTTGAGATCGTTGGATTTAGAGGCTGATCCTAGTGATAGGCAGGAGCGTGCTGTACGCCCGTATTCTTCTTTGTCTCGGCCTTCTTCGGCCATGGGCCAACTGCTACAAAGCATAGCTTTTGGACAACGTGCCATAGATCAAAAGTTAGAAGGGATGAGTGAGAACTTAGCTGATGTCAGAGGCGATGTTGCTGACGTAAGAGGTAGCCAGGTGAACCTAGCTGTTAATCTGGAGGAAATGAGAGACAGTCAGCTAGAAATGAGAGACAGTCAGCTAGAAATGAGAGACAATCAAACCGTACTTTTAGAGCGCCTAGAAAGACTAGAAGAGGCTTCTTCTCATGGTTCCGCAAGTCGTAATCGGACCCCGGATCATTCGCCTCGGGTGATTGCTTTGCCTATGGCAGCCATGCCCTTGCCACTCGTGCCAAACTTAGAGTCAAATGTTGTTAGGGATAATTTGGAGTCACTCGGAGTCAGTTCCGAGCAGGGAGCCAGTGCTCCTGCACCCTCGTTCAGAAGGAGTGAACGGTTGCAAATGAAATCGAGGCTAAATTACAACGAGCTAGGGAACCGCTGGAGTAGAAACCCAGCAGATCCCGTTGATGCTCAAGGATCAGGTCACCCCACTGAAATACAGGTTCTTCCTTCCATGGACTTGCGAAGACGCGTTCCCGCCCCATTTAAACAGACTGACTTAGCACCCAGGGCTGGGGGGTGGGCAACGGCGTAACAATGGCGACGAGGATGGGATTGACCACAGCGCCGATACTCGCTCTTCCAAATGACACAGGCACTTACGTTCTGGATACAGACGCATCAGGTGGCGCTATAGGAGCTGTTTTGTCGCAGATGCAAGATGAGAAGGAAAGAGTAATTTGTTACGGGAGCAGAGTCTGTTCCGTCGCAGAACAAAACTACGACGTGACGAGACGAGAACTGCTGGCTATCGTTTTCTTCTTGAAAGTGTTCAGACCGTATCTTCTGGGTCGTAAGTTTATACTGAGGACCGATCATGCAGCGCTTCAGTGGTTGAGACGGACTCCGTTACCAATTGGTCAACAAGCGAGATGGCTGACGACTGTCGCCGAGTTTGACTTCGAGCTGAAACACAGACCGGGAACCACACACCTGAATGCGGATGCTATGTCCAGACGTCCGTACGAAGTGAATGCTGTCAGAGCGAAACCAGCTGAAGGACTCGAAATGCCTAATCTGCCGAGAGAATGGAGTTGTGAAGTCATTGCAGAAGAACAGAAAGCTGATCCGGAGTTAGGTTGGATCATCCGTCGTAAGATGGATTCTGATTCAATACCTACACATCAAGAAGTACGAGGCCAAAGTGGAGTAATAAAAACTTTGGTAGCTCAGTGGCCACAATTGGAAGTTCGAGCTGGACTGTTAACACGGCAATGGCTCGACTGTGATAGCAATGGTGTTCGCTGGAGGCAACTCATTCCACCAGTGGAACGACGGACCGCTATCATTGTTCTGGCTCACGAGGGTATGACAGGAGGGCACCTGGGTGTCCGACGAACTCTCGCGCAGGTTCAACGTCGAGCCTAATGGCCTGGATGGAGGGAGGACGTCCTGCTCCAGATGAGAAGATGCCAACCTTGTGCTCGTTTCCATCGAGGGAAACTGCCGCGTCAAGGTCCTCTGCAGAACCTGGTCGTGGGCGAACCTATGGAGGTCCTAGCGCTAGACTTGACTGGACCACATCCGCCATCGAAGAAGGGTCACCGTTACATCCTGACGGTGATAGACCATTTCAGCAGATGGGCGGAAGCGTATCCGGTGCGTAACCAAGAGGCTCTGACGGTGGCGAAAACGCTGGTTGATCAGTGGTTCTCGAGATTTGGCTGTCCTCTCCAGATCCTCACCGATCAAGGACCTTGCTTCGAGGCTGCTCTGTTTCAGGACCTGTGCCGCCTACTCCAGATAGACAAGGTGAGGACCACTGCTTACAAACCGTCAACCAATGGTCTCATCGAAAGGTTCCATAGGACCCTCAATTCTATGATCGCGAAAGTCGTCCAAAGCAACCAAAAAGACTGGGACGAGCACCTTTCGACGATTATGGCCGCGTACAGATCAAGTGTACACGAAAGCACGGGATTTAGTCCAAATCGTCTTTTTCTAAATAGAGAATCTCGCATGCCTATAGATCTTGTGTTAGGAGATTGCTATGTGAAGGAGGAAGCTTTAACTTGTCATGAATATGTATATAATCAAGGGAAGAAGATTCAGAGTACTTATGGTGTAGCAAGGGATGTAATGCAGCGTCAAGCTGAGTCTCGTGCCTTCCGCTATGACCTTAGGGTCAAACCTGCTAGTTTTGCGGTGGATCAGTTAGTCTGGCTGTATTATCCAAGGAAAAGACAGGGTATTAAAGAAAAGTGGGCCAGTTACTTTACGGGACCATACCGCATTGTAGAACAAGTGGGACCTGTCTTGTTTAAGATTAAGAAGTCTCCGAGGGCGCAACCGAAGTTAGTTTATGTGGATAAATTAAAGCCCTTTTATGGTGACCCTCCGCAGCCTAATGTAGAAACACGGGAGCCAGCTTTTACTGAGGATTTGGATCTAAGCTGTTTAGAGGAAGAGGTAGAGAATCCTGTAAGCCATCGGCCTAAACGTGAAACAAGACGTCCCGTTAGGTATGGTTATGAAGAGGATTAATGTGGCCTATGTAGATTTTCGGGAGTATTATGTTTAATTATGGCTGGATATTTGTGTCTACTGTCTTTTAAATTTTGTGGTCAATAGCATAAGTTTGATTAAGATTGTTATATGGATGTGTCTGCATTGAGTCTAAATAAGTCTGAATGGCAGCAGTGATTGGTCCTTATACGTAGGAAGAAGTTTATTTTGTGCTGACCCTATTAGATCGAAGCTGATCAACTGTAGACCTAAATGGTTATTGTGTTATAGTTGCATTTGACTTAGAGACGGTCTGTCCTAACTTATGTAAGCTAAAAATAGTTTTGGATTGGATTTAGTACAGAGGATTATGATTGTACTATTATGTGTCAATGCATTTGACTTAAGACTGTGTGTCTAGGCTGTGTATGTACTGTAATAGCAAGTTAAGGTATATATTGAAGATTTGGTTAAGATGATCAGATTAGTATTTTTCCGTGATTATAAATGTATGCAAGATTTCTGGTCTAATTAGTGTTGTAATATGATGCATAAGGCATTGTAATTATTTTAAATAGAGGTTTGAACGTGCTCTAATTAGTCATTGTTTTTAAGAGATTTATGCAGCGCTTGGTTTGTTCCGCATTAAGTGAAGTAAACCGCGCCAGCAACTTCTGAAGTAGCAGTTGAATGTATATGGTGGATAATTAGCATAATTTATGTGGAGCATTGTTAGAAGGAGAAGTGAATCAGGTCACGTAAGAAACTCCTGTGATTGACAGTTGCAAAGCGCCTCATTATGCATAATTTATGTGGATCTAAGATATTTGGCTTAGTATGGCACTATATGCATGCACTGGAACGGAGAGTACTTTGAAACGTATCTAGTGTGACTCATGTTTCTTAGAATGCCAGTAAGTGAAGGATGAGGGAGAGAAATATTGATCGGGCGATGTCACTGCCGCTGTATCTTTCTGCTCCTGCCCTCCGCTTTTTGGTCAGTCGGCTGAGTGCAGACCGTTGCTATAGGTAACCGACCAAGTACACTTTATGGCGCCGTACCGGTATTAAAGTTATCTAGGTCACCAGAGTGTGATTAGTTGTTAAGAGAACTCTTTAAGCTTTACTTTATTGTAAGAAGCAGGCTTAAGTTTAAATTGCTTGTAAATATATAATTGATTATACAGTGGCCTTAGTTTAAACACTAAAACTGCATATGTTAGTTAGGCGTAATTTTTTATGTTGTATGTGATTGTTTAGTATATAGAGTATATTATAATTAGAATTTTGTTAGAGACATAGTAGGCCTATATTAGAGTATTGTTGCAGAACTGTTGAAGATGAATGAGGAAGAGAGTTCCTTAAAGCTTCAGCTGCAGTTGGCGATGGCGTTGTTCCCTTTGTAAGGTTATGCAGTGTAAGAGCAGGCAGCATTATTTTGTGTTTGAATTTGGTTTTTAATTAGTTGTAATTAGTTCTTTCTAACCGATTATTCCCCTGGTCATATTCTTCTGTCAGGAGAGGAGAATGTAACATTTTTTGTTAAATGTGACAGTGTTAATTAAGTATATATTTTTATTTTTTTGGCAATATATTATACGGCCTTGTGTATTAAGTTTCCCGCCTTTTCTGACTGCTGATATCAGTGGCTGGTGAGTCATACTGAGGGCGCAATTATTGACGACGGCTGCTGCTGTCCTAGTCGCCGTTTTCCCGCCAATTTCCTTGCCTTTGCTAGCTTGGGTGTTGAGTCATCTGAGTGGCCCGAGACAGCAGAGCTGCGGATGCTGCTGATGATAGGCTGCTGTTGCTGCTGCTGCTGATATCATAGTCGCAGTTTCCCACCATTTGCGGTCTGTGGTTTAGCCTGGATGATGAGTCACCTTTTTGGCGCGAACAGCAGAGCTACTGCTGCGGCTGCTGCCTGTGCAGTTTCCCGCCATAAATGATGCATTGTATGTTTGGCGCCAAATTCTGCTATAAATACCGGCCGCTACCGCCATGCATTTGCAGTCTTGGAGAGCCAATGGTGTGTGAAGTTGCCGCACGTTCGTTTAAAGATTTGTAGTTCAGATGTGACTAGAAGTTGGAGTTATCGTATGTTGGATGATAATTATAATCGTTGCTGCGTTATTTCGTTGGAATTGTTGCTATGCTGGATACTGTGGACTTATTTCATGTGCTCGTGGATATAAGCACTTTGTCAGGAGACTTGTCCCGCTTGTAAAATTTGGGGTAAATAATCATTTTCTTGTATAAATTATATTATGATTATGATTGCTTGTTTATGCCTAAGTAGTTTTAAGTGTAAGGTTTAGAGTTGTTAGAATAGTATTATATAAATCGTGCTACGGTTCATGTCGTTAGATTGTCATTAATTTCTGGAACATTTAAATATATTAAAGATGTCATTAAACTCTTTGAGATCGTTGGATTTAGAGGCTGATCCTAGTGATAGGCAGGAGCGTGCTGTACGCCCGTATTCTTCTTTGTCTCGGCCTTCTTCGGCCATGGGCCAACTGCTACAAAGCATAGCTTTTGGACAACGTGCCATAGATCAAAAGTTAGAAGGGATGAGTGAGAACTTAGCTGATGTCAGAGGCGATGTTGCTGACGTAAGAGGTAGCCAGGTGAACCTAGCTGTTAATCTGGAGGAAATGAGAGACAGTCAGCTAGAAATGAGAGACAGTCAGCTAGAAATGAGAGACAATCAAACCGTACTTTTAGAGCGCCTAGAAAGACTAGAAGAGGCTTCTTCTCATGGTTCCGCAAGTCGTAATCGGACCCCGGATCATTCGCCTCGGGTGATTGCTTTGCCTATGGCAGCCATGCCCTTGCCACTCGTGCCAAACTTAGAGTCAAATGTTGTTAGGGATAATTTGGAGTCACTCGGAGTCAGTTCCGAGCAGGGAGCCAGTGCTCCTGCACCCTCGTTCAGAAGGAGTGAACGGTTGCAAATGAAATCGAGGCTAAATTACAACGAGCTAGGGAACCGCTGGAGTAGAAACCCAGCAGATCCCGTTGATGCTCAAGGATCAGGTCACCCCACTGAAATACAGGTTCTTCCTTCCATGGACTTGCGAAGACGCGTTCCCGCCCCATTTAAACAGACTGACTTAGCACCCAGGGCTGGGGGTGGGCAACGGCGTAACACTACCACTACTGATGCCACCACTACTACTACTAGCACCACCACCACTACTACTACTATTGTAGAACAAAGAGAAAAAGTCGGTCAAAAGCTAACTGGCTTTGTGTGCTGTATAAATAAACTGCTACTAGGGCAGTTTTGGTATGCCAGTTCCCAAACTATTTTAATGAGCCATTGGCACCCTCTGACTCGCCTGAGCGACATCAGCAAATACCAACCCGAACCTATCCCAGACTTTGTATAAAGTTTTGTCAATATTTAGAAGACAACAGTATAGTTACGATGTAGTCTAACTAAAATTCATCAAAATGAGAAAAAATCAGGAATTCACTGAGTGACGAATACAGATAGAATAGGCCTACTTTAGCATAAGTATTGCAACGAGTTCGACCTATCGAATAAACTCCGCCACTGCTCGTACTCTGGCAGTGCCAGTCCCAAGCCTGGATAAAGGACGAGGGCGAAGCTAGTGGTCTTTGCTATCACACAGTGTCGTTGAACTGAAACTATAGCCTACTACCTATCGAATAAGTAGAGGCCTAAGCCTAAGTTATGCGTTCAGGTTGTGCAAAATCGCCATAGGCCTACTCATTGAATATCGCGGGAATAGGACTACTTTATAATAGGCTGAACTTTTAATCTAAAGGCTACAATTTTATCGAAACTTAATTTTTGCCAAAGTTCTGGACCAGTAAATCTCCAGCTACAATTTTGCTAACAGTGGTAAAGATAACAATGATTATGAAAATAATCTAATTATAGGCCCTAATTATCATCGTTGTAACGCAGAGTTTGCGTGTTACAGAGCAGTCCCCCTCTTAGACGATTAGGCATACAGTGTAGGGACCCTGAGCAACTAGTTCACGGACAATAATATTAGCCCTACCCATCGGTGCTTCAACTGTCGTCATATAGCGGCACTCACACGTCGAGCACCACAGATCCGTTTATTCTTGAAATGGCGCTTTATAAATGTCAGTGGGCCCTACGCGGCTTTCAACAGACACGGAAATGATTATATTGATGACGTTGTTGTTGCTGTTGTTGTTGTTGATGATAATAATGATAATGATGACGACGATGCCGATGTTGATAATTATGGTTGTTGTTGTTGATGATGATGATGATGATGATGATGATGATGATGATGATGATGATGATGATGATGATGATGATGACGACGACGACGACGACAACGACGACAACGACGACGACGACGACGATGAACATGATGATGATGTCGTAGAATTATGATATTGCTGTATTATTGATAAACAGGACGACCTACCGAAACATGACGGCTTGGACCTTTGAAGTTGCTCAACAGAAACTACTCGCAGAATCTCAACGTCGTCCAATGGAAAAGGTGACGACCAGATGACACAAAACAATGCTATTTTTACATACGAAACAAGTTCAATCAACCTTTGATATAAATGATTTAATTAAGGATGTATAAAGCGGCAAATGACGTCCCTGTAGGCAGGGACGTCATTTCAGCATTTTTCCAGGGGGGTGGGAAAAAAAGAGGTGAAATTTTTGTTCACCATGTGGGAGACAACAGTACACTGTGTCCATCCACTTTGAAGGTCTTGTCCCCCTCGACCCCTCGGGGTCGCTGCCCATGTTTGTACTTAGTCTACATGTGCAAAACTGTAAGCCAGTGCTGCAAATGAGTTTTTTCCTTTTTAACCCCTTTCTTATTCCTCATTTTCTTTTTTACATCCCCAAAACATAGTGCCTTTTTAACCCCTTTCTTATTCCTCATTTTCTTTTTTACATCCCCAAAAAATCAGAGGGCAACTTGCCCCCTCCCCAAATGACGTCCCTATAGGCTCTAGGCTCTAAAAACATATATAGGCCAAAGGCAACATTGTTTTTCTTAATTAAGACCAATTCCATATCTTAAAATTGCATTGGGAAGCATTAAATGCAAACCTAAATCTTCGGAATTTCTCAATGCCACGCAAAGCTGCGTCTTTGATACCGAAATGTCCGATAATTGGATATAGTTAATCCTATGGAATGCATATGGGCATTGGTCATTAGCCTAACTGAACTATATATTCAAAGAAATGTGTATTTAGTAGGGCCTACTTTTGTGGAATATCTTTTTAAAAAGGCACTATACAATAGCTTACCTACATAGGCCTACACTTATTAATGATGTGCGCGGCATATGTCACTAAAATGTGGTTTTATTTATAGGCAAACGACTTTTCGCTGCCTCAGCTTCGGTTGAAGTATGACACCTCGGACGGGTGACTATTTGTTCAAGTCCTTTATTACGCATATTCATCGCATTCTTTATCATGCTGTTGACCTTCTAACTTTTATTCCCTGTTCTCTCATTCTTTTTCGTTGTATTCATTATCCATATCGTCGTTTTCGTCGCCATCTTTTCCGTAATATTTCTTGTTCTTTCTTTGTCTTCTTCCTGTCAGCATCACATGTCTCATTTGTTTCTTCATTACGTTTCTATAGTTAGTTTCTTCATAACATTCTCATTGGTTTCTTCATCACATTTTTCATTCGTTTCTTCATCAAATTTCTGATTAATTTCTTTTCGTTCTTCTTACGCCTCTTCCTTTGCATTATTCTTTCACTTCTGATAAAAAAAATCACGTTTTCCTTGTAATAATAAATGTTTAGCTTCATATTAGTAATCTAGTAATTTAATAAAACTCTATAGTAGGCTATACGTATGTATTATTACATTATTTACACAATGACTTTAAAAGCTGAATCTTTGTCGATAGGGGCATACCCCTAAGCCGCCGCCGTTAGCCGCCGAGCCGAAAAAATTTCTGCAAGCCGAAAAACCGCCGGACATTTTGCGGCTTAGCCGAAAAACCGCCGAGAGTTATTTCACGGCTAGCCGCCGGAAAAAGTTCGGCTAGAACATGCGCACAGTTGTGATTATAAAGTTTCCATGCTGGCTTGCTAGTTTGTACTTAGTGTTCAATGAGCGGTAAGTGCTGACGTCAGTCACAATCATGGCCATCTCAATTTAAAAGTAGTCCCTAGTGTATATTGTATTACTGTGTTAATGATTGATGCACTTATAGTCGAAAAAGGTAGTTTACGCGCTTAAATAGCGTAAACTACCTTTTTCGGCTAGCCGTAAAAATTTTCGGCTAGCCGAAAAAGGTAGTTTACGCTCTTTTACGGCTAGCCGAAAAACCAGCCGTAAATTTGCTCAAGCCAGCCGTTAACCAGAAAAATTACGGCTTAGGGGTATAGATAGGGGCCTATGCTTTTATGCATTTGGTTGCAGTTATAAGCTATACAATTAAGCGACATAGGCCTACATGTAGGCCCTATTTGAGATGTTAATATAACTCTATCAGTCGTTGCATTAATGTTGAGCTATTTGCACAGATCCACGTACGTTTAAGATAGCATGGGCACAGCATAAAAACGATGTACATAGCCTATAGGCTACTGTTTACGTTTGTGTTCTTCGATTTTATCCCTCCTTTTGCACTCAAATGAACTCCTGGAACATTTCATTCAAAACTGAAAACTAAACGCTTCATCTAATATAGATAGACTCCCATATCGATTACTGTTCTCCAGTAGGCTATTCACGACATTCTATAAGCACTTTGGCCACAGGACGTAAGTGAATCTCAAGACTTGGTTGAAGAATGGGGAAAATTACGTTGGCTTAGGCCTATAGTTACATGTTAGAAATTGACCTATAGGCCTATATACTCTCTTTTTAGCCATGCTAAAGTAACCATGCAAGAGAAAGCTCAAGGATATGACGAAATCAGAAATGACGAAACAAAGAGATTTGACGCTGATGAAGGTATGGCCTGTAGCTGGTTTAATGTCTTGGGATCACAATTAATTGCCTGCATGAATTATCATTGTTTCCTCGTCTATAACCTGCTGTTTTTGTCGTGAACTTTTATAACTTGTACAATATTAAATAATAGAGAAAAGTTGAGTGAGAGTCTAGCGATTGGGTCATAGAATTGTGGTAGTGGGTTCTATAGGCCTACAGACATTAGTCGTCCTCTCACTCATGCCACCATAGGCCCAATAGGTCGTAAATGAATTAGGCCTACTATCATGTTTCGAATTTATTTTGAACGAAGTTACATATATACCAACTTCATTTCAAACAACGTAGTATCTTCAACAGAGCCCACAGATACAATATTATGCTCAAGAGTTGGTCTATATAGGCCTATGTAGGCCTAAAAGCTCGTCAGATAAATAACTTTATGCTATGTTCGGAAGACTAAGTGATAATATGGAACATATGTGCGTAGGTCTGTCAGAAACATCTGCTGCACTTATGAATTCACATTTCGGAACCAGGGCCAAGATGTCAGCATTTGAAGCAGGTAAGCCTCATACACAAAACAAACCCATATAGGCCGAGGCTTTCATAAATTACATATATATGTTTTGGCAAGCTACATGTATGTAGATAAATGTAAGCCTGTGTGCTAATCTTGATATTGATATAGCTCTGTCTATGACTTCCCAGAGCGCTGAAACATAGCCTATAGCAATGTCTCCAAACCTGGGTGCCGCTGCGTGCACCCCAAAAGTGCCGTGAGCCTGCTCTAAGGGTTGCCTGTTTGTGCAGTTTTATCTATTGAAAAATGTAAAAAAACGTAGGCCTACTGATTATCACTACGGAGTCAATAGTACTTACATAGTCACATAGGCCAATAACTATTCTTTTAAAACTTAATTAAAGTAATGGGCGGCGATCCCGGGGTCGAGGGGGGACAAGACCCCACCTTAAACAGTGGGAGACACGGTATACATTTGTCCCCACCCCAAATTTTGAAGAAAACTAAAGAAAGTCAACAATTTTTTTAAAAATTGTTCACCTCTTTTTGACCAGATCAGTTCAAAGGTGTCCCTTACCCCCCCCCCCCCCACCTGTCAAACAAGATCGCCGCCAGTACTTAGTGTGGAAATAGTCGCAACACTGCGACTGAATAAAATTAAGGAAAGCTGTTCGATCGTCATTAAAATAAAGAACTAACTAGAAGAAAATAAATGAAATTAAAGCCAGATGCCGTTGAATGACTGACTGTTAGTAAGGGTGCCTTGCTCTGAAAAAGGTTGGGAACCATCGTCCTCTCGCAGTGCAAGTTATAGGCCTAGGCCTAGCTGTAGGCGTCGTTTCTTGACCTGTTTCGGGCGGAAGTTATAAATTTTGCACTTGAATCCATGGATGCTTGCACGTATATATAGGCCTACATACTTGCACAATCAAAATACGTCATAGAGACCATGCGATCCTCTCATGTGTTTGTTTACCTACAGCTGTTTGCTGTATGTAGGCCCTAAGTATAACCATGTACCGGTAGGCCTATATAACTCAACATTTTATAGCGTTTTCCAGGCGCCTCGCGACGACATTCTTTGCTAACCTAAATGGCAATAGAATTCAAGAAGCAAAGCAAGTCCATCTGCATTCAATTCGAGCTCTCTCACACACGTAGAACACAAACAACAAATCGGATTCCGTCGAGAGTTGACATTTTCACAGTTCTGATCCGTTTTTCATTGATGATAGCCAGATTCGTGTATATCATGATATCAGCTTACATGCGCGACACCTTGCATTGGCTTCCCGATGATGAGAGAGTACAATTTAAACTGCTCGTCATGGGCTGGGTTTCGATCGCTGGCTTACCAGACTACATCTCGGAGCTCCTCAAACTGTCCTCAAGCTGTCCCGGCCATCGCCGGCTACGTTCGGCTTCCCATGGCCAGTTCATGGTCCCGCGCTCTCTCACGTCGCGTGATCAGCAGAGACAATGATTGTTAGTGACCAAATCATTCATATGGCATGATGAAAGTTTCCAATAATATTAAATTATGACCGCATGATACTGCGTTGTCAGCGTTGAAACTGAGTGTAAATTAATGTATAAGACTTTAAGAGTTTTCGTTTATGTAGTGGTAGGCCTATGTAATGTTGATTTATGCTTCGTTATCACATGAATGATTAGGGCCTATGATGATGACTACTGATTGAATTAGAAACCTGAAGTTTCTTTTGTTTTCTTATTTTATTGCAGCCATAAGCAGTCCGGATTTTTCTCAGATCAAAGCTCTCAGGCCAAAATGAAGCAACATCAACCCAGCCGTAAACAGTAAAAACTGCAACCAGCGCCTCTAACAAAACCTTACTTATTTTTTAGGTCGTTTAATTGTTTCAAAAGAAACTAATCAGTGAAAAGTATCTGACTGGAATATAAAACTAAACTATACTTTCCATTTAGACTAAACTGTGAAACTTTAGTCTTACGCACACACATACACGGTATACGCGTCGGTTAAATTATGGGACACAAACATGTTTGCTGTTGGCATCATGCCTTGTACTATTCCGTCATCTAATCATAATTTAATGTTATGAATACATGTATAACACTGTATATGTAGGCCTATACTTAGGAGAACATAGGTTCTGATAACTAATAGGCCTATTACATAGAAACAGAGTAGAAATAATGCGCATTCCCTATACAAAATTGCGAGTTGACATTCCAGTTGCTATTTCGTGTAGCACTAACAGCAGTCTTGTTGTCAAGACCTCAAACCTCAAGACCAAGACCAAGACCAAGACCTTGAACCTCAAGACCAAGACCAAGACCAAGACCTTGAACCTCGAGACCAAGACCAAGACCAAGACTTTGAACCTCGAGACCAAGACCAAGACCAAGACCTTGAACCTCAAGACCAAGACCAAGACCCAAAAAATTGCAATCAGGTCAAGACTTCTAAAAATTGTCAATTCGGAATATTCGCTGTTTTAATGAAAACACGAGTCTTTTATTTTATTTAAGCAAATTAACTTTAAATGCAAACTGCAGAGAAATCCGAATTTGTATTCAAAAGTCCTTCATGCAAACTCTTATACCAAATGCCTTTTGTATTTTATAAAAACCAATTCGCTCAGAATTTTCTGACCAAGACGTGCCTGGTGGGCCTCATAAAAATTCCGCCATGTGAAAAAATACGTTCTACAGGTGCTGAAGTCGCTGACACACACACACACACACACACACACACACACACACACACACACACACACACACACACACACACACACACACACACACACACACACACACACACACACACACACACACACACACACACACACACACACACACACACACACACACACACACACACACACACACACACACACACACACACACACACACACACACACACACACACACACACACACACACACACACACACACACACACACAGAGTAGCTTTTCAAGCACTGGATGTAAATGTACAGATAGTGAGTGAGACCTTTTGAAATCTTCCCATGGTTTATCATACCGTCTGATACAGATTTAACGTTGCTGCTGCCAATGGGTTTTCCTGACCAACAAGACTTGTATCCATCCACAGATATTGGTCGTATGACGCAAGCAGGCTTGATACAGAATTCTTGAGTTCTGTTAAATGACTGTTCATATTAACAGCCGGTCTTGGTCTTGGTCTTGCGAGACCAAGACCAAGACTTTGAACCTCAAGACCAAGACCAAGACCAAGACCTTGAACCTCAAGACCAAGACCAAGACCAAGACCTTGAACCTCAAGACCAAGACCAAGACCAAGACTTTTAAAAACGAACTCGAGTGCACTCGAGACCAAGACCTTGGTCTCGAGGACAACAAGACTGACTAACAGTAAATAGATTGGTTCGGCAGTAAAGAGTGGTTGTTCATTAATTTTTATGGCACTTAGGCCTAGGCCTTAGGCTTACTTGCATCTGTGAGATCAAACATGATAGACGTGTAAAGACCAACTTTACAGTTATGCCCTTACATCAGACACGTAAATCCACGCTCTCCTTACTGCATTAGTCTTGCTACAGAGTAACATGGAGAAGACATTACACCCATGAAGTAACATTTTATTGTTGCCAGCAGAGAACCGGCTTAGTGCGGAGTATAGACCCACGGTTACGATTTCTTGGATAGCTGGTGGATATAGGGCATGTCAACAAATGCTTTGCTCACATACTTACTAATTAACATAAATTAATTAACATTAGTCCAGCTGTCGTTTCATGTAAAACCATATAGCTCCGGTCATTTACACTTTGTTGGCTTATAGCAGTCTTGTTGTCAAGACCTTAAACCTCAAGACCAAGACCAAGACCTTGAACCTCAAGACCAAGACCTTGAACCTCAAGACCAAGACCAAGACCTTGAACCTCAAGACCAAGACCAAGACTTTGAACCTCAAGACCAAGACCAAGACTTTTAAAAACGAACTCGAGTGCACTCGAGAGTCGAGACCAAGACCTTGGTCTCGAGGACAACAAGACTGGCTTATAGCAGCCTTTACTAGACCAACATGCTTCGAATCCCACTTCTTAATGTCAGGGCCACCGAGAGAAATTTCGGGCCCCTAGGCACCGCAGTCACGGGCCCCTAAACTATCATTAGGCTTTATTAGAAAAATCGCCCGAAAATCGCCGGACCCGTCGGCATTTGCCCCCCCCCCAACCCTCCTCTCGGCGGGCCTGCTTAATGTTAGTCTACTTAAAAGTGGTGCCTATGCGAAATAGACCTTGTGGTCTCTGCCACTCTCTGGTCATATGAGCTTGCTTTAAGCTTGAGTTGCTTACATCGGTCAGTTTACGCTAGACGTGGATATTTGGGGTGCTTATAAATTATATTCGAAGAAATCAGATCAAATTACATCTGCAGACATGGGCGTCCGAAGGGAGGCAAGGGGGATTTTGAAAATATAAAAAAAAAATCTTTAGATTTCTACGATTATTCCAAGAGTCCCAACACGATTTTCAATGCTACAAAACTCTTCATTATTGAAGTAAGTCAGCTATTCCATGCAAAAAAACGTAATTTTCCTCCCGCCTACAAAAATGTTCCCTCTGGAAAAATTCCTTCGGACGCCCATGTCTGCGGAGGAATAATCTGTCCATACAACAGTGAGTGTCCATCGGCAGACCGACAGCACTCTGTCACTGAAGATCGTTTGTGAGTTCAGAGAATTTAATTTTCCTTTTGTTAGGGGAAAGCGCGAACGCAGTCCCCCACTAACAAAAATTACGCACCCGAGTCACCCACATTTGGGGTGATCGCAAGAGTCAACCCAACCGAAGTGCAATGGCTGAGCCTCGTCCTGGGAGCACCGCGTACTTGATCACGGTCGCTCCTGTGCCAGGTAAGTATGCTAAAAAATCTCTGACCTATGTTAATCAGCTGTTGTTTTACAACAAATAAAGGTGTCAGAA
The DNA here is from genome assembly GCA_963556255.1 of Allolobophora icterica. Classification (NCBI taxonomy): domain Eukaryota; kingdom Metazoa; phylum Annelida; class Clitellata; order Crassiclitellata; family Lumbricidae; genus Allolobophora; species Allolobophora icterica. Next base: position 23,690,953 of record OY744602.1, read on the forward strand.
CGTTCTCAATGATAACTGGTACTAAAATGAACACGGAAGATAATTCTGAAACTTCACGCTTTTATTTTATTTACGCATATTAATAGCAATTGTTTTATTAAGTAAGTTTTTCAAAAAGTGTTTCCTATAAGCTACAAAATTAAATATCAACTGAAGGGCTATTAACGTTAGACAGTGACACCTACTGACTGCTAATAGCTTCTGCAAACGGATTAGAGGGATATCTTATATAAGTCTAACAACCGTTAACTAAATAGTCATACCTTTAAATTACTTATAAACGTAGAGTATAAATTTAAAGCTGTCTTTAATCAAATTTAGTTTTTAAAAATAATGTAAACTAAGAGAATCATAGTATTAGGACGGCGCCACCTAGCGACTGATGGTTCTAAGCTGGGACAGTAATCTCCTTAATGCTCGAATCGAAATGGATTAATGCATATAAATATTGACCAACAAAAGTATACGAAAAAATGTTGTAGTACTAGGTTTTACCGTTTTAGTAGACCCGCCTTAAAATTTAACAGCCACACCTAGTTAGCGAAACTGTTTAGACCGTTTTCAGATAGATCTTTGAAATTACTGGTGCTTTTAATCGTTTATTCATTCAGCATTTTTATGAATTTTCCTTCTTTCTCTTGTAGGCCTATATTTGTGTATGAACTTTTCACAATTTCGCGAACCATGAACTGCAGACTGAAGTGTTCCAGTTTTTATGACTTCCTTAGTTTTCCAGTTTCGGCACGGATTATAAGGCTATTTTGCTTTTCCAGCTTTACTGGGCTGGGACTAGGAGCTCTTACCGACTGCTGTGTCTCGTGGAGCGTTTCACATGCATACAAGCAGAGCCTTCTATTATAATAGAAGGCTCTGCATACAAGCATGCATGCATCAGTGCGGGAAAAGACTGGGCGAGGAGGTTGAACATTTCATCCGTATTTTGCAAACAGATGTCAACGAAATTTGAAAGCAGCTGATTTCAACGCTAGCAATTTTGCAAGTCAGACTCGAATCAAAATCAATTCTTTGCTGAGAAAATTCAAAAATGCCTACACGATACACCGCGGATATTCCTTCTCTATCTCTCTCCGAGTCAAATAATGCTAAATCACACTAGCACAACTGAGAGGTGTGTGCAATGAAGACATAACGAGGGGTTCAAAGAAAGACTAAGGTCTTGAACTCCCACCCTCGACAATTCCCACTCTGGCATGTATGCATTCATGCATACATGGGACTACATGCATAAATACATACATACATAAATGCATACATACGTACCAACAACCATACAAACATACATACCTACAAATATACATTCATACTTGCATACATAGGCTACACATACACGCATACGTAGCCTACATACATAAAAATGCATAGAATCGATTAAATTGCTTTTCGATCTTCGATGAAGCGATTTTAGATTCATTTTGATCATCATGATCAGAGCAACGTTGAGATAATACGCGAGGCGCTACTTCGACTATTACAGAAGTTAGCCTGTACAGTAGGGAACCAGCGTGCTGCAGATGAGCAGCCGTTAATGAAGTTTATTAAATAGTTTTAAACAACTACCGGTATTTCAACTTCGTAAAGTTAAACACTTCTGTTTTGTATAAACACGCCTCAGGGCTGTCGATAATTTAAGAAAAGATTTTTACTTGGTGCCCAAAGCTGTAAATAGTAGTTTGCTAAAACTTTGCGTGCGAGAAAGCGCAGGACCAGCCTTTCAACTCCACACGGACGCTGTTTTACTATCAGGTAAGCTGACAGAGCAGTAGATTAACAGTAAGCAACGCGTGAAAGAATGCAAATGCCCGAATGAAAACATAATTTGGTTAGCAAAGTCAGTTCAAGGCTGGAACTTGAAGGCAGCATTTTCATGGGAATTGAAGTGGACCCATGTGGGCACTATGTGGGTTCCATGTGTAAATATGGGTGCTCAATATTGGTTCTCAATATGGGCGTGCTGGCAGAAAAGAGGATCCAGAATATGGGCTGTGTTAAATAATAACATGAAGTAGTAAATAAGATCTATTTATTAGTGTTGTAGCAGTTTGTGAATATACTGAATGAGACTAGGATAAATTTGTTCAGGTTCAGATTTCCTAAGTGGGTAAATTTGAAAGACAATGGTTTTTAAACAAATGCACTGAGCAGCAGTGCTTAAAGTGGTAATATGTACCATATGTGTCTTTTATTGAGCCTTTTTATTCAGAAGACTTCATTTTGCATCCATCATCCAGCCATTTGTTGCCAAAATGCTGAATTTATTTGTGCAGTTTGTAATATAAATCCTCTGAGTTAGTTATGCATTAAGCAACAGATGTAATCCCGACTGTATATTCCCGAGTATACCACTTACCTTGATGATATGCCACACAGGTCCAGAGTCTTCTGGCCTCTTCCACTTTACTTGAACACTTATGAGAAGCCTGTCGAGACAAGCGACTGGCGGTGAGTTTATGTGAAATGCCATTTGCTGGGGCATAAGGGGGAATGTGCATTTATCAATCTTCAGATCATCTGGCCATCTGTAAGCTTTAGATGCACTTTTAACAAAACAACTATGGACAAGAATTCTTGGAATATGTATGTATGTAACTGAACAATTTGTAGTGCTTGCTAATTAGTTTTCAAAGGCATTCATCCCATCACCAGTCTAAATATAGTGTTAGCATGCATTAAGAAGCAACACGTAACAAGTTCATCTGTAACGTTCATAATTCCTGTTTTGTTGTGCATTTATAGAAGAAACAGAAGGGTGAATCTAATTAAACTTAATGCAACCATTGTAATCAGAAATCTATATCTATCAAAAGAAACCAATCACAAGTGCTCTCTACACTAGTCTGAACGATGTTAATGTTCACCAATAAGCAAAGAGTGCTCAGATAACTATGACCGCCGTAGTGGCAGGCTTCAAATATACAGCTCAACTGACTGATTTCCATTTTGAGTAATGGTTGACACAGTATTCAGAGTTCAGTGTAGTGCTGGTTCCAACCCTTCTCTGCTGTCTAATCTTTCCATTAGCAGTGCAGAGTTGATGTACTTAGTTTATAGCCAAGTTTGTTAAAGGACTCGTAGCAGAATAGAAATCTTTAAATGTCTTCTGTCCTGATGGAAATTTGAATACCCATCCTCTGCCTGGGTGGACAGTCTAGTACACCAATGACTAACTATGTATGTAAGTTGGCTTCTATAGGGGTGCATATATACAAATCTAATAAAACTTTATCTATGATGCTACAGTTATGATGCTTTTGTCAGTACGAGAATTGTATAAAAACGACTAAGAGGGGTGTAGACTTTGATTCATGTGGAGTTGGGGTGTGCAATGAAGACTTTACTATGGGGTCCTAAGAAATACTAGGGGGGTTAAACCCCCAACCCCCCGACAATTCTCACTTAAGCCTTTAGTATGGAAAACATTGTTTATTAGCTTCAAAATTTGCCAAGGTATGTTTGATTTGGCACTGTATTTTGTGAAATCATGCAGTATGAATATTAATCAACTGTTGATTTGGAGGTTTCATCATTTGATTAAGTGTATTTGCCATTGTAAATCTTGTCTTTCTGGTGTTAGTTAAGAGACCCTAGACATAAATGTTCCTCTAAAGTTTCATGCATAGTTTGGTGAATTGATGCAGGAAGTTACTTTATGAGTATTTTAGCTTAATTTTTATTACCAAATGAACCATGAATCGTTTTCTTGCTTTAAGCTTTAATGTTATGGGATTTCCGTTACTTTGTTTACTGCGACTCAATTTATTGATCTTGAAACTTATGTGTTGTATGCATACTTCAATCTCACCACAATGTAAAGTAAATCGGATTTTCTTGAAAGTATATCCTGTCATCTAGCGAATAAATTTTAATGCGCAACGGCAACGGTACTGAGATCTTATGCTGATTTAAAGGTAATCCTGGGTTTTAGCGTCGGAAATTATTTCATTGAAAAGTTCTAGGTAATCCTGGGTTTTAGCGTCCGAAATTATTTACATTGCATGAGCGATGAAAACGTTTAAAGTTAAACTCAAACAAGAAGTTGGAAGATTGATGGAAATATCAATGTATTGAATCATCTTTCATTGCATTAACGCTCTGTTGCATTCCACTAAGTGCAGCACACATTATCAAGGTGTCTTAAAACGCACTTGTTCAGATTAGTCAGATAGCCATATATGTGCTGAGCATTCATGAGGTACTTAAAAGGTGCTATATTAATTATCTTGCTTCATACATACATACATGCTAATCACAATTTCAAGGAGTAAATGTAGTTGCAAATTTATATAGTACCTCCTCAGGGAAACTCCTCAGAGATGCTTCAAACCTGACACAAAAAACACATTCGAACATAATGGTTTATATAAGGCTAGCAGAACAGAGGAGAGGAAAGTCCATGAAGCTAATTTTGAAGGTTGCTAGGCAACCTAATCCAGAAAGTTTGACAGACCACAGTGCAGCTTCTGTGGTGTGGTGTACATATTCAGTTCAATTACTGTTGGTCACAATTGATTTAAATCCTGTTTTTGTTAAATTTGACTATGGATTTGGCATCAGATGAAATTGTTTAGGATTTGTTTAAGACACTTTGCGCTTAAAGATTTCTTTTCGACTAGTACCCATTAGCAAGTAGGCAGAAAGGGCTTGCCATCTATCTGCTCATATGCTGAGGCCAGAAATTAAGTCACACTTCATACCTGCAACTGCCTTCTGGGGTAGGCTCTAATCTTCATAGATGCTGCTTTATGACTGTTCAAGTGCATTGAGTATTAATGTCATGATTATTGTCCAGTCGTAAAGCTTATGTTCAACATTTCATCCTCATTTCAGAAAGCAGCCATTAATCTGATAACAGTTCAAGACTTAACAGAAAAAAATAATTTCTCCCAAAAAATGTTGAAGCGCTCATTTTAGCAGTGTTCGTTAAGACTCTGAATCTGCAGGCAAGCAGAGAGACATGCAGATGTACAAATGTAGGATCTCTTGACAGTTTTCCCCACTAGAGTTTAATTTGTATGGTGGTATAAATATGTATCTGGTTTTTCTAGAGTGCATTTTAAGAACCTGTCAAATGGAAGCTGTGTTAACATGGCTGTCTAAGAGAGCTAAACAGGTGTGTCTTAACACGGGAACAGAATGTAATTTGGGTGGAGTTAGTCTTGCAGAGTTGGGCGTATTAGTTACTCAGACAGATAAAGAAGATAGATGCGCATGTGGTATTTCTTTGACATAAAATAGCAATACTGCATTCTTATCATAACTACAGAAGTAGTTTACTTGATGCTGTATACTGTATAGTGCCAGCCTATAGCAAGTTTATAAAGCAAGGATCCAAACAAGCAAGGCCATGTACTTACCATAACATTGCTGATTTTACCTTGCTGGGTTTTAGCAAAGTGGGAAATGTTTTCTTGTTTGACAACCTTTTGTAGTCATCATGAATTTTTATTTCTCAGAGTTTTAAAGGATTTTTGTAGTTGATCAATTATTTTGACATGTTCTTAGTTGCATGTTTAATGAGCGACCCTCACCCTAACTAGTTTTGGGGCCAACTCTGTGATGAGCCTGTTTTCCCCATAATCAATTGCAGACCTGGTAGTCATATTGGACCCTCTGGTCTTCATTTGATGCTATTGGTTCAATTTTTATAGAGCATTCACTCTGTTTTGCCTCACTTTGTTGCATTTCTTAATTTAGTTAAAACAGGCTCATGGCTCGTGAGTACTTTTAAAATGTAGGCAAAGTATCATTCAAAAGTCCATCTGTAAGGGTTGTAAACTTGTATGTTGCTTTTGGCTTTATGTATATGCAGTTTACTTTTGGTTATATGTATATGTGAGGTAAGATAACATAAGATAAGTATTGTCTATTGCAGTGGTTTTCAACCGGGGTTCCGCGGAACCCTAGGGTTCCGCGAGCGTCGGCCAGGGGTTCCGCCGAAGTTCAAAATAAAATTCAAAAACACCTACTGAATTCGCAAAAGGATGAGCAATGAGCCCATTATGAGCAGAAATTCTACACAGTTTTCAGTCATTCTTGCTAGACACGATATTCTAATTCTAAAATCTAAATATTATCCCAACATTAATAGTAGTCGTAATTTTGAGATTTCTACAGCGCCCAAAAAGTGTAGTTGCGGGAACCAGCTTGCTCAATAGCGCTGAGTAAAAAAAATCGATAGGCAGAGCCAGATAGGATCAAAATCGGTTCCAGGTTAAGATCTAGAGGGGTCAGGCAGGCAGATGGTCAGACGGATAAGGTGGATGCTGTATAAAATTAGATTGGCGAAGGAGGAAGAATCGGGATAAGATAATAAGATAATGATAAGATATCTGAAAGTATTGTTTACGTTTTGAGTCAAAGACCAGCGGAGAGATATCAAGAGGCGAGGTTTTGGTGAGTTATTGGTATGGGTCACATAAATGTCGTAATTCCTACGGGAGTTTGTGCCAGAGAGGATCGCTCTATGGCTATATAGAGCGATTTGCAAATTTTACAAGTTACAAGTTAACAGTACTGCATACAAGTTACAATAATATTTATTTCTTGAAAAATTTGAAGGGCGAAACCCCCTGGGTTCCGTGAGCAAACGAGTGCTTTGTTTAGGGTTCCGTCACTACAAAAAGGTTGAAAACCACTGGTCTATTGGTCAGACTAACTTGCCCACCACACATCCATTGATAACCTCTTTCTCTTGCTAAATGCTGCTTCCCCACCAGTTTTGCTCACGGCGTCGTTTATCCTCTTCTTAACAAGATCTCCCTCTTTCTTGATGATTGATCTCCTATCTCTAAGTACTCTCAATTTCATTTAAAAAACTTGGAAAACATAGTTGCTAATTACTGCTGTTGCCTCTCATCCCACAACCTGTACCTTCCTTTCCAATCTACCTATACCACAAATACCATTCCAGTGAAACTGAACTCCTTACCGTGCACAATCACACAGTCAGCTCCATGGATAAGGAAAAGTAAATGCTGTAATTCTTATGGACCTATCTACTGCTTTTCGTACAATTAGTCATAATCTAATACTTTAACTTCTTTAGAACACTGGTTTGGTCTATCTAGTATCTAGTTCTGCCCTTAGTTGGTTTGCATCTTGCCTACACCCTCATGCTCAATCAATTCATATAAATCAACTCATTTCTGTGCCCAGTTCCTTGAGTTGTGGAGTACCACTGGCTTCTGTACTGGGCCAACTACTGTTTACATTATATACCACTCCTTCCCTACTTACTGATAGCTGTCTTGACTACCACTTGTGCTATGACAATACCCAAATATTCTCATTTGAGATTTCCACATCGAATTCTGCTGTCCAGTTAGTTGCTTCAGTTTTTGCAATGTTCAGTCTATGATGGCTAGTAACAGACTTCTTCTGAATCCTTCTAAAATTGAATTTCTTCTTCAAATAACAAGACAGCAACTCTGCAATTTGATTGGCTTGCATCTGTTCAGTTAGGTAACTTACTTGCCAACTGTAGTTTGGGCATGGTGTTTGAGTCCACCATGTCATTTTCTAGATACATTTGGGCACTGTGCAGATCAGCTCCATTTCATCTGCAGGATATTTGTAGTTCTAATCAGATCTGTTTTGCCTTGTACTGCCATAATCCCATTAACAAGGACCTCTAGTTGTCAGTATATTATGCCCACATTGCATTCATTACACTGAGCCAAGAATTTATTTCCAAATCTTCATCATAGTTCACAAAGTATTACATTTTAACAAGCAGACCAATCTATAATTATTCCCTGCTCAACCGTGTAGCAAATAGATGTTGCACTCGATTACTTCCATTATAAGTGTTGGTATCTAATGCACAGGGTATCAGCTGATGGTCCACATTCAAACACTGTTGGTCTTTCTTGACAGCTGGTCCAAAGCTTTGGATTTCCCTGCACGTGGCAATTCTTTTGTCAATTATCTGCTGCTGTCGTTTAGGTCTAAACTTAAGACTCAACTTTTCAACTTGCATACCACTGTAGCCTGGCTTTCGATTTAAATTCTGATCTGTCGGATTTCAACCTGGCTTCTCCATTGGATTATGATTTTGGATTGTGATTTCGTTTGAAGCAACCATCGATTGATGGTGTGGACATCATGGTAATGGTGCTATAGAAGTCATTGGATGAGATTAGATTAGTCTATAGTTTAGATTAGCATGCTGGATTGACAACCAAGGTGTCGAGGATTCAAATCCGTACCAAGACAAAAATTTTCCGGATATAGATATATGTTTTAAAAAATAAGAAAAAGTCGCAGAAAGGATCGAATACGATAACAAAATTATTTGAGTTGGTAACATTTTAAGAAAACTTGACATATACCTCGAAACCTCAGGCTTCCATGCAATCTGCGACATGAGCTTCTTCAGGTACTTTCCATGCCTCTGTTTTACAAGTGATCATTCTGTTCAGTCATGGTCTAGTGTACGGGTAATCAGTTTGGAAGCACCTTGGTTAGCTTTCTTGAAGAGGCGCTATATAATTTAGCACTTACAACTATAATTGCAGCTGCAATTACATTCTTAATTACCTAAAAACAATTATGTTAATTCTTGACGTTATGGAAGTAACAGATAAACACCTATTGCAAATCAGTTTAATGAGCATTTTACTAGTGAGCTGGCAAAACACTGGCTTCTAACATGTGCTTAAAGGTAAATTTCTTTTAGGTAAGTGCTTAAATCTTCGTATATTTGGTGGTACTAGTGTTGAATTAACCCCTTCTCAGGAAATTGTCAGCACATCTATCAACTGTGGGCTGATCATATTGATCCTGAAATTGCAAAAAGTTCCACTGATCTAATTAGCTGATATAATTAACTCCTCTATTATTAATGACGTTGTATGGATTAGTTTTAAAATTGCTAAAGCAATTCCTATATTTAAATGGGTGGAACAGAAATCAATTAATAACTATTATAGACCAATATCAATCCTGCCATACTTCTCCAAATATTTTGAAAAGAGAATCTGCATCAGATTAATTGATTTTGACTCATTAAAACATATCTCTCACTGTATACCAATTTTGCTTTCACTCTTGCATTTTAATGCTAGTAAAGTGGCATTGATTGAAATGCTGCTTTTATAGCATTGATTGAAATGCTAATCTCATATGTGAAGCCATTGATAATATGAATTTCCATTGTCATATTCTTTGATAGATCTGTCTAACACATTTCGAGTTGCAGCCCCCAAGGAATGGAATTGACTACCAATGTTTATATATTGCTCGACCTCTTCCTCTCTTTCAAGAAATGCCTCTAAACTCACTATTTCTCACTTGCTTTCTAACATCTGGATATCTAATTGCTCTTCATCAGGCGACTGACTAACCACACCTCAGATTCGCATTTCTGTGTGACTTGGTGCCGTTAAAATGTTCATAATAAATAAATATAATAAATAAGTAATTTGGTGATCCTGTTAGCATGACTTGTCTTTTTGGTCTTGCCTTTGGCTGCTGATTAATATTTTGTTTGAATGTCTGTGGATTCAATAAATTGGCTTCAATTCAGAGATGTTTAAAAATTTCTGCTCCACTTTCACTCCTAGCAAACTATAAAATGAGTACACTGACCATGCGCTCTTGGTGAGAAGATCATGTGGCAAGGTAAGGAACTGGCCATCATCACTCATATGCTGAGACTAAAAAAATGAAGCTGTGAACACTGTACCCATGGCTACTGCTGTTCTTTGTTTTGTTTTTTATTAGGTGTATAGTTTGTTGGTTATTTGTAAATTTGCACCTCCTAGGCACCTTTACTAACCTACAAGATATATGTGCTGGACTTTAGGTAAGCTGAATAGCTGGAAAAGTCTCTTGTTGGATGGCACTTACTTGAACGTAGAACCTGATCAACCAAATACCCACAACCATTGCGTGTTCTGCCATAGCTGTTAATGTGAAGAGTGTGAGCTCATATTCTTTTCTTGAGCTAAACTTGCTGACTTGAGTAAACTTGAAACAATGACTTATCTGATTATAAAACCCATTATTGACAATCTTTGGTATGTGGTTTTCCATTTCTGTAGTTGCTTTCTTCTCAGCACTCTGGTTTTGTCAGTTGAGTTTCTTTTGTAAGGATTTTAAGGTCTACAGAAACAACTGAAACCCCTGAGCAATTGTAAGATCAAAGGAAGAGAAAAATAGTTTGTATGCCTACTATTGTGTTTGATAGCTAAACGCAAACAATCACTGTGGGATCTATTCATGTATCATCCATTCATGTGTCATGAGCAGTGTTTACTTCTCGTGTGGGGTAAAATGTCAGAGGTCATTAACTCATTATCTTGTCTTCCCACGTAACTTTATTTGCCCAAATGTCTGGACAGCCGGTGCCTTTTCATCTAGAAGGATCAGACGGCAGTGGCTGTAACATGGTTGTTCAGATAGCAGTTTTCGTTTCAAATCTCGAGCAGACCATTGATTCGGATCTGAAGCGGTTACACAGATCTGAATTGGCATCAGTGCTGATGCTTGATAGTTTAATCATCCGTGACAGCTACATTGAATAATGTCAGAAAGACAATAAAAGAGAAGAATGAAGACTATGCTTGACAGGACGATGTCCGTGTGGTTGATGGTATAGATAATTTCATATCATTCAGTGACAGCAGCAAGTGGGATTTTCGGGGTAGTTTGGGACTGGATATCATGATGTTAAGTTAGTCAGTTAGCTAGCTAGTTAGTCTCTTAGTTAGTTAAGCACTTGATAAAATGCTTTTTACACAACCATCAACCAGATATCAAAGACATTTATAATGTACTTTGTACTGTACAAAACAGACCATTCGGTGCACTTGTCAGTATATCTGAACTCATCTTACACAACTGTATTTACATTAGGGGAGTACAAGTGTAATTATCTGTAATTTGTAAGAGATTTAATTTATTAAAACACACTTTGCAGTGCACTGCTTTGTGGCTATTGTAGATTTTTCATTTCTCATCAAAGGGACTAAATCTGTTGTTTAGTTCCCGGGAGCCATGGCGCCAAAAGCGTTAATGCTCGCACAAGTTTTGGCTTTGTGATGCTGAGGCAGAAGCATGTTCACACAAATTTTTTTGCTGATGCTTTGTATTTGATGCTTGCTAACTTAGTTATGTTGACTTATTTTCGTTTCATCAATATCTAGTATAATAAACTTTTCCAGTGGGTGTAACAACTGACAAAAATGGCAAAAATAGTCATATAGATTATATCAGATATAATGTATGATTTTATCCACCTTAGGTCTGTACTTGGCTGAGTTTGGCTCACACAACTTTTAAACACTTCCTGGGCCACTGTGTCGTGGTACACATTTTCAAGTGTTGTTCATTTGAGCTTGTGTTTTAGTCTAGTATGTTTCGTTTTGGTAATCTTAATTGCTCAGTTTCTGTTGTCTAAACTCTTGGGCCATGTACACTTTGGCAGCTATGCTTCCCTTGCAGCTGTGATTGCATTCATATGTTCAGCTAGTTAATTAGTGGGCTCATTAGACGTGTTTATGTTGACCTTCTAGCCATTTCTTCTGTTATTCCAAAGAGCTTGATGTTAAATAACAATGCAGATGTTGTTTCTACTGTAAAGCACTGGATATTGTTTTCTCAGATACATTGTCATTTCAGTAAACTGTATAAACTGATTTTGTAATTCAGTCAACAGATATTTAGTAAAATCAGAATTACGATACTTAGTTTAATCTGTTAACAGTTTGATTCGCAGTTAACCTCTTTTGGCAGTTTCCATTTTAAGTAAACAATTATGTTTAGATTCAGATCACATTACAGTGTTGCAGTCTTTACCATTTATAATTTTTTTACAATAGTGAGATCAATCCTAACAGCAGATGTACGTATTTTTCTGTAGGAAAATGTCAACTTTCAGCCAGAATTTTTTTGCATTGTATGTGTTCTGTTTTACTGGGAAAATGTTAGCTATCCCAGTGAATGTTTAAACGATAGACGGATAGTCTGTAGGCCTAGACTTATTTAATTGTACCAGCCTTCTACAACAAAAGCCAATATGTTTTCTTGTACAGACCTTGAATATCAAAGGCTAATAGGTTTACTTGTACAAACCCTGTATAACAGAAGCTAATATGTTTACTTTTACCAGCCTGCAATAGCAAAAGTAATTGTACAAGCCTTCTACAACAAAAGCTAATATGTTAATTGTACCTGCCTGTGTGGTTTAATTGTACAAGCCATTTATAATGAAAGCTGTGATGTTTAATTGTACAAGCCACATATAACAAAATGTAATATGTTTACTTGTAACACCTGCCGGTGTTGTTTAATTGTACAACCGTCTTATAACAAAAGCTAATATGTTTAATTGTTCCAGCTTGTGTTGTTTAACTGTACAAGCCTTGTATAACAAAAGCTAATATGTTTAATTCGAGTCTATGTTGTTTAATTGTACAAGCTGTGTGTAAAAAACTAATGTGTTTAATTGTACCAGCTATGTATAACAAAAGCTAATATGTTTAATTGTACCAGCTTGTGTTGTTTAACTGTACAAGCCTTGTTTAACAAAAGCTAATATGTTTAATATGAGCCTATGTTGTTTAATTGTACCAGCTATGTATAACAAAAGCTAATATGTGACTTGCTCTGGCAAAAGGGGGCTGTTGTCCAAAAATTTAGTTTTATATATTTTTGGCTTAAAATGATTAACAATAATTTCTGTTTAAAATGTTGAAAAAATTATTATTCTATCTTTATTGGTTCCAGAGATATGAATTTTTAGAATGTATTGCTACTCAGAAGTACAATTTTGAGAAAAACGCATGCAAAGTTTATTACCTTAATACAAACTCGACATAAATTGCAAAGTTTCAGTGTTTTGAACCTTAAACTTATGGAAATTACTATAGGAAACCCACCAAATGAGGCTATTTTTAGCAAGCTGAATGCATAAGCTTTCCAATGAGGTATTACACATGGTATTCCTAACAGATTGAAGGCTCTAAGATGCTCTTGAAACTGGTACCCCCAACATTTTTAATTCTCGGATAATTTTTATCAATCACACAAATTTATTAAATTTGTCATGAAATAGGTGAAATTTTATTAAATCAATTTTTTTTCATATAATATAACATCTTATTTATTGATATACGCAAAAAAACGATAGTTGAAAAATTTACACCTGATTGGTGTTTTGGCTAATTTCTCTTGTTTTATCATTGGCGACTTCCGCCTCCTTTTGCCAGAGCAAGTCACATATGTTTAATTGTACCAGCTTGTGTTATTTAAGTGTATAAGCCGTGTATGACCAAAGCTATGACGTTTAATTAATTATACAAGGCTGCCATAAGAAAATCTAATGTTTAATTGTAGAAGCCTACTCTAATACATGTAAAAACTAATTTGTTTAATTGTACAAGCCTCTTATAAAGTTATAACAATTTAAGCTAACACGAAGCCTTGTATAACAAAAAGGCTAATAATAATTATGTATGTTTAATAATGCAAGCCTTGTATAAAAAATAGCTAACTGCAGATATGAACAACACTGTGCTAAAGTCATTTTTAAAACTTGTTTTACCGGCAATATGTATCTGAAATCTGACAGATTGACCCCTGTGTTGTTTATGTATGAAGCTTTCCAGTGTGTGTAAGTTTTTGGTAGAATTTATAGTTTGCAATAGAGTTCGTAGAGTTTAACTTAAATTAGAGTATTATAGGTTTGTCTGATAAAATGTGACATTTGTTAAAGAGTGTTTGAGTTTTAATACAGCATAGCAATTAATTATGCAATCAAGTTTGAGTATTTAAATTAGAATTAATCAATTTTTAACTGAGTTTGAGCTTATGCTAGAGTAATAAAATTGTAAAAGCATCTGTTAGTCAGTGTCGGCCACAGCTTTTGTATATTATCAGTGTTGAGGTTTTAACAGAGTTCCAGTTTTTAGTTTAATGAGGTTGACAGATTTACTCGTATATCAGAGGAAATATATGAGTTGCTCAGCTTTTGTCGGGCTGCAAAAAATTAAGGGGGAATTAAGTCAGTTGGAACAAAACGGAAATTTATTCACGAGACAAACAATTATCACAAGATTTAATGCCAGTGCTGTCAGGTTTCTAGTGGGTGATTCGTTTGTCTTGTGCTATGTTATGACGCAGTGCCTCCGCTGAGACAATGACAGACTGGGGTGCTGCCTAAGTGTTTGCTACATGTTATTATCATTACATCATTTCATTGATTTTCTCGGATATTCCTAGATATTAGTTTCTGTTGAAGCGATGCAGTACAAATTTCTACGCACAATTACAATGTCAGCTCGTGGGGTTAACTTGATTTATAAAACTCTGGGTAATGCTAAGCGTCGTTGTTTAGAACAGTGGATTTGTAACTGGATGTTGTAACCAGTGTTAAATGCTGCTGTGCAACTTTTGAGGAGAGATTTATGATGTGTGGATGGATAGGACAAGCGCCTGAACGTTTCATCGTCCTGTAATTGTCTGTCTTCTTTGGATAAATTTCCACTTTGTGGCAACTGATTTAATTCTCTCACTCTGGCACATATATCTGCAGTTCGGCAGAGACGGAAGCTCGGCAGCTCCCCGGCAATGTTGAAAGCCAGATGTTTTAGCCATCACGAGCCATATTAGCATACTGAAGCCGGGCATATGACATAGTTATAAATACATTGATCAGAGATGCAGACTATGTTAGCCGTGCATTGTATACATTTATAATAATGTATTGATTATTGCGTTTCGGTCTGTATGGAACCGCGTATGGGACTTAGCCTTTGTCCGACAACCCCATGAGTCATTGATGATATAGTTAGCATTCTTTGTCATCATCGCAGTATATATCTTCCTTGTCAGGACGTTGCACCGACCTGTATAATCAAATCTTGATGAAGGCGGCTGCCGAATACAGACTCGGCACACTTTGGCGTCGCTAATTGGCACGCACTGCCAAGGCTCCTGCTTCACTGCTGCCACGGTTGATGCTACTGCTGCTGCTGCTGCCCTGAGTCGTCTACTACTAGACACGCTTGAATGTATCTCCGAAGTTTGATCGTCAACTGAAGCTGCTGAACGGTAATTGCTTGTTATGTTAGGTATATATATCTGGTGGACGTCAACGGCTGTAATCGTCACAAGACGTCGTTAAACATAAGCTCCGCGTCTGCTTTGTGACAGGATGCAGATTTTTATGACAGTAAGAAATTTAAGAGATTTACATTACCTTACATTTCATGGAGAATACATCTTGAGGTCCTCCAGATTAAAGTGCAATTAACGTATGCAGTTGGCTCATACAGCATAGCCTTTTGTAATTTGAGTTGCCCATATGTTCTAGCAGGTGCAGTTTCTGTTGCTAATAAAAACTGAAAGCCAGCAAGTAAGCATTTGGAAAATGATCAACAGGCTTTTGTTCCTTTGGGAAGTGACTGGAGAAATGAGGTGTGTGAATAAAAATTATGCACCAGTGGTAAAATAATGAAGTCCTTTAACAGTTAGCTACCGCTCTATTCTACTGGTGTGCGGTGGTAAAACAGAGTAGCGGCAGATGTACGTTTGGGCTACACTATTAAAATGTGTTCAGTCTTTTCAGGTGCTTGACAACAGTAATCAAACTTCAGTAACTGTTAAACGTTTTGTTCCTGAGTTTTGAAAATTTTTATGGATGTGACTTCCTTTTAACTTGTGTAGTTGAGTTCTGTGGACTCATTAATCACACACTGGCCTCCTTATTCGGAAGAATAAAGTGTGAGTTTGCCTTCTGATGGAAAATGTTTATGCTAGTTTTGGCCGGTTATTAAACATTTGAAGGCAATCCGTTTTCCTGTACAGTACATCTGATATATGTAACCTAATGATTTACTGATACCCAGATCTTGTACACAACCACCAACCAGATATCAAAGACATTTATATTGTACTTTGTACTGTACAAAACAGACCATTCGGTGCACTTGTCGGTATATGTACCAATATATATATATTGACATATATATGCATACCCTACACACAGGCATACAACCTGCACACACACACACGCACACACACAAACACAGAGTTCCCATGTTGATAATTTTTAAGTATACATTATTGTATGATGTGTGCATAGGTAGGTGTGTTGAAAATGTTGTATATATTAATGTATATTACCAAAGTTGCACGCTGCACATTAATTGGATGGCCATGTTAGCCTGGCCATTTGAGAGGTTTTGTATGAGCAGTTTCATAGGAGACCTTCAGTATAAGTGCTTTACATCTGGTCTGATACTTACATACATACATACATATATATATATATATATATATATATAGATTAGAGTTTGTATACTATATATTACATATATGTATACTAGTGTTTGTTTATGTATATTTTAATTTATGCTTGAGCAAATATAAGTTTCTCTTGGTGTTTGCATAATGTATATGCATAGACACACATAATTATAATTCTGTGGCATATGGTTTCAGCAGTGGCCTTCGTCACTGAGCAGCGTAGATTTTATACTAAAGGTTATCACTTAATTAAGAAGAAAATTATTGTTAACCTTTCTAAATGAAACTCCAGGTTTGACCTTATTTCTTACTTTAGGTACATTGTAGGCCTTTGTGTAAAATAGGTTAATTTATTATAAGCTGAAGTATGATAGACTTGTAACAGGACAAAGAAATTATTTGTATTGTGGTAAGTACACTTGTAATCACACACTGTAGTTACACATATGTCAGCAAATTACAGATAATTACACTTGTACTCCCCTAATGTAAAATACAGAGCTCTGTGTAAGATGAGTTCAGATAATTACTGGTAATTACACTTGTGATTGGCTAAAGTAATTACACTTGTAATAAGGTGAAGTAACTAATTGTGTATTCACAGACTTGTATTCATTAATGTGTAGGTCTCTTTATTAACTAAAATCTTCTAGATATTTAGTTTGTGCCTTTTAAGAAATTGCACAAGAACACCAATATAGCCAGGCGGTATAGGTTGCAACGTCATTATAATACTGATTTTGGGAGCCACATCAATTAGTGCAACTAGTCGATATTATAAAGTTCTAGGTATATTTCTGAAGGTAAATGAAATTTGTGATCCACATCTCTGACCGTGTTCTGTCAGAATTTGTTTTGCAATGAAAGACGTTATAATGTTACTCTAGTGTTTTTACACGTTCTATTTGTGCGTGCTCTGTAAACGTCTCGTTCATATCTATCACATTTGTGTTTCTGTATAAATATATTATGTGTGTCTGAACATTTATGTATTGCCTTTAAAATATCTGCCAGAAGAGCTGAGGCCTATGTGCACATGTTACATAAACACAGAATTATGTGCATATCCATTTCTTGTTGTATTTGAATAATTAACTCCAGTGAATTGTTAGAGAAGAAGGCTTTATGTTTTATTTTTGCATTCGTTAAGTGAATCTTTAGTTCGGTCGTGTTTGTTTCTTGTGCTGTTTTGCCGTGTGTGATGGATTAGGAAACAATGGGAATGCAGAGAAATAGCGCAGCCCCATGATACACGTCAGTGGGTGACCAAAGGAACAGATTGTAAATACCGGGCTGCATCTCTTCCTCCTGCCTCTGTCAGTCTCTGCATGCTTCCGTGTGTGTGTGTGTCTCTGTCTCTTTGTCCCTGTGTCTGTCTGTGTGTGAGTGTCTCCCTCGCAGCTACCATCGTCTTCGTCGTCCCTTGCACTGATTCCTAAGCGAATGGTAATGGTGGTAGAATGTCATCGATTTTCGTCGTATCAAAGCCGGCGTGGTGTGTGATCTCGTCTCGATTGTTGGGCGATGTCTCGTCGCCAGCTGATGGACTGCGCCGGATGTGTTGCTAAGTTTTATGGCCAGATTATATAGATCTCCTGTGCTGCGAAACGTTCTTCGTGCCGCCGCCGCCGTCCGTCCTTTCCGAGTGCTTACAGTTCCAAGAGTTACTCTCTTCTCTTTGCAGTATGATCTGTTTATGAACCTGTAAGCATTTTTAGATGGTGAAGGGTTGTTGTTGTGAATCCTTGTTGATTTCTTCTGACTTACTTTTATTCATTCAAGGATAAGTTAGGCGTGGGATGTCGTGTATTGTGTCTGCTCTGGTAGTCACCTTTGTTGGGCCCAAATTGGACCAGTAGCTGGCCTCTAGTTTTGGACCCACATTGGGCTAATAATAGCGGGCCCATAGTTTTTGGCCCAAATTGGGCTATTAATAGCTGGCCCATAGTTTCCACAAATGACACAGTGCAGACCAGCTGCTAGTTCAAGGAGCAAGAATGTTTTGAGTGGGTAATGCTGCTGCCCACACTCGCTGTTTATTCACACCTAAGAAGCGAATTTTCTTCATTTGCAAACTATTCTTCTGGTGAATAACACCTGTGCTGCCCTTTTAAAATCTGCCACAGAATTTTAATAATCACTGATAAATGTGTTTCAATGAAAACTAACTGTTAGATGAGTTTAAAAGGCTTTAACCATAACGCAAAACACGTAAGATATAAGCTGCTAATTTCAGGGATTTGCGCTGCAGCATCTAGAAGACGGAGTTGCCGAGTCTGAGAGGTTGTTGATCTGTTTGGATGGGAAATGACAAATGTTGCTTCTATGAATACAGGAGCAGATAAGATGAGTCCAGGCGTTAAACATTGGATGATGATCCTTTCCATCTGCCTAATAAACATAACAGCATATAGTACGATGCTTCTGAGATAGGATGCTTATGATAGGTGATTTTGTGATGGATTCCTTGAGCTGGTAGAAATGATAATCTAACACAGTCACAGATCTGAACTGGTCTTGTCTAAACTAACCTAACTAATCTGACTCCTTCATTGTAATGCTGTCATAAAGACTCTGAAAGGTGAAAATTTTAATGTATAATTCTTTAAAAAATCTATCAAGTATTTTTGATTAATGTTTCTCTTGAAACAACCACCAATCAATGCCTTATGCATTATGAACGCGACACTATAGAAGTCGTTGGATTAGATTAGATTAGATTGTAACTTGGCCATATTGGGCACAATGGTCATATTTTACCGCAGAACAGATCTTTAAACTGCTTTTTAAAAATTCACCGTTCTAACATGGCCATATATAATCTAGTTGCAACACAGTTCTTTAAAAGTATTTAAAATATTCAGCTTTGGCACAGTAAATAATGTCTGCTTATGTTTGTGCATTTTGAATGGTCGTACTAATAATATATTCTGAATAGTTTCCAGGAAGCAAAATGGTTCTCCCCTGAAGGGGGGCCTGGTTGCCTTGTGTTTACCAGTGGCCAACAAAAGAGGGCAGTCATCCCTTATGACTGTTGGACTCCATTGTACAGCCTGTCACGAAATGATTATTAATGTCCTCGCTGTCCGTTATGTTTATGTTAATGTGTAGCTCTTTGTGATCCAGATCTTAGTGCCATGGACTCCTTTTCTAGATCTATTGTAAGTAAGTCCGCACAGTGAAGTTAACATGGAATTCTAGAATGTGTCCAAGATCAAACAACAGTTAAAAACACTTTATACTTCTTCTAAAACAGGACGGTCATCTATATTGCACATTGTTAGTCTCAGATGCATTTGCTTCAACTGTTGTTGTTGCAGTTTGTTGCAAATGCAGAGCATTTAAATTAACTTGCCTCGTAAGACAAAAGGCTCATAAAATCTTAGTCACTGTGATAAACAGCACTGAATTTAGCCATAAATGTGAAATAAAAATGGATCAGTTATTATAAATATTGTATGGTAAAGTAAACTTTGTTCAGGTTTCTGACATATTCATTACTCTAAAGTGCATGTCTAGAGTAGCAGGATCTTTGTGACTGAAGCAGCACAGTGTTTTGAGAGGTTCTTTGAAGGAGCTATATAAATATTCGCATGCATTTATACATATGCATACAACCAGCATATGTATGTATCTGATCCATACACAGTTACATAGGTACATCCACCCATCCACACATAAGTCCAGCCAAACATATGTACTTGCTTGGGTGTCAGACAGATGTTTTAAAGGTTGCATGGCATAATAATTAATTCCCAACTGAGACTTGAATACCAGATGTAGTGCTCAATAGTGAATTACCACCCAGCAGTCACCATGCATGGAAAGTTCAAAGTTTATAGCTATACTTCACCCATGCTTCACAAGAAAGGTTATCACTGTCTGTAAAGAGCACCATCTTCTCAGATGCAAGAGACTCCTTCAATTTCAGTAAACATAGCAACTGATTTAGCTCCATCTGTTTTGTCTATTTTTAAACATTCTGTTTTGTTATCAATAGGAAAACTTGGATTTTTTAAACTCACATTGTCACCTGTGAATTATTCTGATTAAAATTGTTTCATAAGCCATTTAAAAACAGGCTTGCTGAACTGTTTTTTTAAGGTATTATTAACCGTAACGTATTTGTTTGCTCTTCTAATCTTTGAATGGCTTGCAATCCTGGAATCTAAATTTTCATTTTCATTAGCATACTTTAAAATATAAATATGTTTAAAAATATTTTTCAGCGCTTAAGTCTTATAAATAAATTCCACAGAATTGACTAATTTTTGTAGCTGTTTGTGATGTGTGAGTGGGGAGGGTGATGCTGTTATGTTTTGGAGTGCACTGTAATGTAAATTAATGGAGAATTTATTTAGCACCAACATCCAACAGAGGAGGTGAAATCATGTACAATTATCAGGTCTGCCCATACTTGTTCAAAAGTGTGGCAACACTAATGATGGCAATGGTCTTTGATGTATTTAGCATATATGTATATGTATCTGGATATAGCATACCTAAGTACGTCACAAAATCACTAGCCTAAATGATGTCAATGTCAGTAAACTTTTGGAGAGCGAAATTCTTCACAGTGGCAACTGGTCATTGAGTGTCATTGAAGTAAACTGGTCAGTACCAATCCAAGGACATTCTTGGCATTTCTAAAAATGGAGCTTCACACTGCAGGCTACAGCTATAGTCACCTGAAACCCCTTGCAGCGTAAGAGTCCTCTAACGCTGCACAAGATTTATATGACAAGCGTTCAAACACCGTTCAAAACAAAAGAACAACAAAATTGAGAAACAACTCTATTAATGCATGCTAGATGATTTAAGAATTCAGAACGAGCAGAGAATTAATGCAGTAAATCCGCTTGTGACCAACTAATTGATAAAATGACATGCTAGAGAAAGACGCAGACTATATAATACGTTTAATTATACTTTGATGTCATCATCAAATAAAGCAACATGGCTTTTTATAGTTCATGACAAAACACCCATCTACATGTACGGTATGTCTAGGCCACTGCTAATATTTCCGTACAAGCCAATATGTTTGTGCACAGTAGCTTTATAGCTACTTCGGTGTCAGCTACTATAAAAAATTACTTGTAAAAGTGTGATATGCTTTCTTCAAAAGCTGAGATGATGGTACAACAGTCAAACAAGCACTGGTTTTTTCATGTTGCTTTTATGTAGGATTGTGGACAGATGGAAGAAGCACCTGTTACGTATATGGTATCTTATGCCTGGTAATAAATGCTAATCTTATTTACTGAAAAATATACACAGAAAGCTAATTTTGGTGAGGAAATGTAAATTGTATTGATTTAAAGATAAGAATGGACGAGCTAACGATGTTTTTCCGTTGAATTAATTGTCTGCAGCAAACGCATGCATCCTTTGTGTGACCTCTTGACTTAGGTACATATTAATTATAAACAGTTGTGACCATCTGTTCTTGCTAAGGCAGAACTTAAGTAGAGTTCATTTGCTCCGATAAAGAGCAAGTATGTGAATAAGCAAACAGTTCTTTTTTTGTTATGGTGAAAATGCATGTGAAAATAGAAGCACGGACGTTGAGACTGTTTTGCAAGTACCTCTAACTATAGCTGTTTACTGTATGGGATTACAGTTTGTTGATACATGGTCACCTTGATAATTGTGCAATTTCCATTTTACATGGAAATTGTACCGATCTAATCTGATGATTATTGGGCACTGACTCCATGCCTCCTGAGACCACAGTGAAATTCTTGTTCTGGCAATGCCAAGACAGACAGATTGTGACAGACAGATTGTGACAGACAGATTGTGACAGACAGATTGTGACATGCAGCCTATTTATTCAATTGGTTAAAAATGATGACATATGGATGAGAACAGACCTAGTGTGTTGCAATGTTCATCCAAGCAACTTGCACAGTCTGGATGAGAATGCAGTTTAGGGACATCCTTGCAAATAAAAAAGTTATGCTTGATTCAACAGTTTTATGTAGAATTTTTCGCAATTGAGGTCTGTTATAAACCTACAAACTATTTTGTTATTGCAGGCTGTCTGTTCTGTTAGTAGTTAAGATTTATCGCATATATACCATGTACATGTACAGCGCAGTGCGTTTGCAGGTGCTTAATTAAAGAATAAATATTATTATTATTATTATTATTACAGATAGCTCAAGAAACGTTTTCAAACCATCTCAAGAGAGTCAAGACGCACATTTTTTAATCTGTTTAATAGCCATGTTCAGCGCCCTTGTGAGGTTCTTCAAGGCACTTTAAAAATAGCCAGATACATACAGTACATACATACATACATGCATGCATGCAATGCCATACATACATGCATGCATACATGCATACGTACGTGCAGTAGCTCTACTGATGAATGCATGATGCCATATAGTTGCTCTATGTCTTCTTACATGCACTGTAGTCGTTACACTATGAGTTTCAACCAGCGTGCACACAGCCATTAAGTCTGTTTGTAAGAATATGCACATTAATATGTTTGCATCTGTTTAAATATGGTCACATTTTTTTATTTCGGATATTTCTATAGCGCCTCCTCAAATCTACTACTACTCAGAGGCGCTCCCGACTACAGCTTTGGTATACTGTGTCGGAGTTTTCACGCCGAAGCGCCACGAGCAATCGCGAGTGAAGGACTTGGCCAAGGTCCGTACGCAGCGGCTAGAGTGGGATTCGAACCTGCAACCCTCAGGTCACAAACTGACGAACTTACCACTGAGCCACAGTTGCTGGTGACTATTGTTCTGCTTTGTGTATGCAAAATCCTGAGCAGCTTAATTATATGTCAATATATATATACAATTTATCAGACACTTAAACACATGTATAATTATGTATATATATATATATAATATATATATATATGTATACATAAATTCCGTGCGCCAAAACATATAATTACGGTAGTATAGATTATGCATATACGACTGTGCGCATATGTTTTATAGAGACTTGCCAATAGTTTTATGGCTAAATCAACCCAACCATACTAGGCTTATGTCAAGCTGTGCCTTGCTCAGCATGACCCAAAATGGCTGCTCGTGATGGTGTAAATTATATTTGAATGTATACATGCATGTTATGCTGATAATTAAATACTATTCATGTATACTGTATGTATAAAATGTATTTTATAACGTATAATAATTATGCTGTTTTGGTATATATGTATATATATATATATAATATATACCGGCTGCCTTATATGTATGTGTATATATATATATATATATATATATATATATATATCAAATCAAATCAAATCAAAAAGTCTTTATTGCAACCAAAAAAACCAAAACGTAACAAGCTTTCCATATATCAACGTAAAAAACCACAAGAAAAAATACATCTTTTCGATTATAAATACAACATATAAATACTGGTTAAAGGTTGCAAAGGGTGGCCCCAAAGGGATATAATCCCGCTAGGCGGGATTATATCCCTTTGGGGCCACCCTTTGTATGTGTATATATATATATATATATACATATGTATATATATATATATATATACATATTAGGAAAATTTAATGCATGCATATATGTATGTGCTTTGTATTTAGCATCTATGCACTGTATATAATAATGGATATATATACATATGTATTGTATATTAAATATATATATACACATGTAAACATATGTGTATATATATATACCTTGTGTATACACTAAAATATAGGATATATATATATACATATATGTATGGTATATTGATGAATATACATATGTAAATTGGATGTATTTATATGGATATATACATATATATATTGTATTTGGGATATTATCTTATTTTGAAATCTAAATAGCCGTGTGTGTGTATATCAACTTTATTCTGGTCATACATGTGCATTGTGCATAATAGAAACATATGATTTATGTTCAACGGCCCGGACTGTCGGTACATTGTGGTCTATTATTTTGCTGTGTTAATAGTGGAGTGTAAATTCTTTATTCACGGGCCTTGTAATTGTTTTAAAGGGCACTATAAGATTGATGTGGGATTCAGCAGAGGGTCTGACGGGGAAGGGGTAGCATCGGGCACCAGCCTTTGTTCATCAAAGGCTCACTGCAGCTATCCACCGCCGATGCATATTTAATGCAGATATCTTTGTCTATTTGAATTGCTTGCACGCCGTTCACGCCATCCGACCATGATCGTATCCGGCGCATGCACTTGCCACTCCATGCATCCAGGTGCCTCCTCCACCGTTACGCTTTTTCCTCCATGCTTCCAGGGGCCTTCTGCAAAGGGTGCCGTTGATGGCACCGCAAACATCCTTGCATCCTGGCGCCTTCTCTGTCGTTAGGCTTTGTTGTAAGAAGTTGGCACCACAATTGTGCATTCTTCTAGATGCCTTCTGCAAGAAGGTGCCATTTATGTCACCACAGCTATGCATGCTTCTAGGTGTCTTCTGCAGGTGGGTGCTGTTGATGGCACCACAATTATGCATGCTTCTAGGTTCCATCTGCAAGAAGATGCCATTGATGGCTCCAATACTTACAGGTGCCTCCTCCATCATCAGACTTTATCACAAGAAGGTGTCATTATTATTATTATTATTGTTAATTAAATTTTTTAGCATGCTAAAGGTCCCAGAGAAATGCAACACTGAGCTATGCTTATTCTCACCAGGTGAAGAACAGTGAGATGTCTAAAGGCCAATGAGAAACAGTGAGTTTTTAGACATTTCTTAAAGGAAGAGAAAGAGTTTGAGCACTGGAGAAACATCAATAGTTTGGTTCCATTCCTTGGTTCAGCAACATAGAATGCATGAGAGCCCATTCTGTATTGTGCCTCGACTAAAAGACCCATAGAGTGTAGGACATTATCCCCCCGGACATTATCCCCCGGACATTATCCCCCCCGGACATTATCCCCCCCGGACAGAATCCCCCCCGGGGTAGGACATAATCCCCGGCTAGGAAATAATAACCTATACTTCACACATATATATCATACATACATATATACACACATGCATAATATACATATATACATATATACCTACATATATACCTACATATATACATGCATATATACATATATACATACATACATACATACATATATACATACATACATATATACATACTTATATACATATATACATACATAGATATATACATACTTATATACATATATACATACATATATACATACATAAATACATACATACGTGAACACATAAATACATACATACACTCATACGTACATGGAACCATCCATCCATACATAAATACATACATGCATGCATACATACATACATAAATACATACATGCATGCATACATACATACATACATACATTAATACATATACACATACATGCATACATACGTACATACATACATCCATACATAAATACATACAAGCATACATACATGACGCACACGGGATTACAAGGAAATAGGCTTATTACACAGAGGGGGGATTTTGTCCGGGGGGGATAATGTCCTAGCTAAAATCGGGGGGATTCTGTCCGGGGGGATAATGTCCGGGGGATAATGTCCGGGGGGATAATGTCCGGGGGGGATAATGTCCGTTCCCCGACCCATATGTGGATATCACAGATTGCGTGGACTGATGTAAGAAGCAAACTGATAATAAAGCCATTGATGGCACAACAGTCAAATAAGCACCGTTTTTTTGTGCACATTGGGAAATTTGTCAAATCATTGTAAACTTTAGTGCCATTTAGTGCTGGAAAAATTATGTATAAATATAACCTGGTGTAATAAACACTTTGTAGCAATTTACATGTCTCAAGATTCCAGATGGAGTTTACCACGTGACAGATTTCACTGTGTTCTGAATTTCTAATATAATTTATTAAATCCCCTCAAATCTGTTCTTGTCTATTCTAATCGCTGAGTTTTATGACTTGTCTAAGGGCAAATGCTGGATTTGAAGGCGTGTAGTAAGTGAGTGGGTGTGCATGTGTGTGTATGTGTTTGCAGCCTGTGCATTATACTGTCAAGTACCAAAGAATGAGGCAAAATGCTTTAAATGCTGACTTTTGTTGAATCCTCTGCCAATGAAAGAGGGTAGTTAATTTGAGAAGAATTTCACTCATGAAGAAGAAGAAGTGATGTGTATACCAAAGGATGCCCAGTATTAATTTTGTGGCATCAGTGGTCTTTACAATTATTGTCGTTAATGTTGTGAGCGCTGAGAGGGAATTGTTGTTGTTAGAGTTGTTGTTATGGTTGCTGGTTCTGCTGTTGACATTTATAGTTCTCGGCCATTGTTGTCTTGTTATTCGTCAGTTGTTATTTGTTGCCAACTGGATATTCAGCTGATAGTGTAGTAGGTGGGTGGGTGGGTTTTGGAGCTGTTCCTTGGTAATGGGTATTAGGCAGCTTAAGCATCTTATTAGGATGCATGGTCATATTCTTTTCTCTGATATCGCAGAGCCTTTGCTGCCGTAGCCCAATTATTTCTCAGAACCTAGTGCAGTCTTCCTGCATGTCTAATTATAAATTTCTTTGAAAGACTGCTGGCTGCCTAGGCCGTGGTCCGGCCGTGCGACCGGGCCGACTCCCCATTCAGTGAGCCGAGGAGGAAGCAGTCTGGGCCCCACCCAACCGTCGTCAGCGCCCAGAGTACCCTCGGCCATTCTTCCCCGGTGCATGTTATGAGTTATTGGCCGATGCCTAATAGAAATTCGTCACTGCTACTTCACCACCGAGACTTGTATATTAGTCGCAGCTGAATAAACATCTCCAGCCTCTACTATATTGTCATAGGCCGCTGCCTCCCTCCCTCCCTCCTGCCCCCCACACCCACCCACCCCTCCAACATCGTCGCTCCAATCTATATACACAACAAAAAAATCAATAACCGATTTGCATACATGTGTCATTGGCGACCGTAAGCGGCCGCCCAGCAAGTCATATTTGCACAATTCGCCTTGCGATATGATTTCCTGGTGCAATATATACGATCGTGCCAGCGCTCGTCGGCTGCATTGCGTGGTGATTATATTAGCATTGTTTCGTATTATAGTGACCCGCTTGACCCCTTCCTGGATCGTTGCTAGGCAACGATAATTAATGAGTATCTTTCAGCGGAGTTTGACAATGGGGCCATTATGGTCATTTATACATAGTTGTCACTGCGGGATGGTTCGGTTGGGGTTGATTTTCCTAAGCGGTCCTACACGGGGGTGGGTTTCCTTTGTCCACCCGATTTGGTAATATATGGACAGATGGTCATCTGCATTTATGAAGAACGGGACAGACGTTACTTAGCCCAGCCAGCCTCGTCTGTCAGGCAGTCAGGCAGTCCGTCTC
Organism: Allolobophora icterica; assembly: GCA_963556255.1. Lineage (NCBI taxonomy): Eukaryota > Metazoa > Annelida > Clitellata > Crassiclitellata > Lumbricidae > Allolobophora > Allolobophora icterica. The sequence goes on from OY744602.1 coordinate 23,718,536, forward strand.
TGCCTACTCCTACTCCTGCTCCTCTGTCTTGTCGGTCCACTCTGGGTGCACAATGGACTGCATCGGTCTTTGTATGTGGAGGGCCTCTCAAGTGCAGTCTGGACAGTTCCCTCAAGTTCTGTAACTCTGCTGCAGCAGCAGAAGCGGCATCAGCATCAGCAGTAGGCGTCCGCTTCTCCTTAGGTGCTGCGCAGTACTAGGCAAGCGACGACGGACGGACGCCGCTGAGAAGACAAACGACGTGGATAGGGATCTCCTCCGTCGATCGACTCAGACTTGGTTACATGTCGTCGTCGGTGTCTCCCTCTAGTTGTCGCCAGTAGAAAAGGAGGTGAAGAAGATTCCGATTGTCTCGCTTGGCTACCGGTTCTAGAGAATGACTCTCGAAAGTAAGCAGTGTGTAACAATGTAGTATAAAGTTCTCCGATGTTTTAAAATGTTATGTAATGTTATAGAGGCACGGAGCAGATAGCGAGTGTTGGGCTGCCTGTGGAGTTGGTTGTCATCCTGTGTGTTGGTTTGTGTGTGGGTGGTGTGTGGGGGTGTGGGGTGGGTGTGTATGCTGAAGCAATGAAGAAGTGGATTGGCAATGGATGTTGCATCAGTTTTGGAGACTTGACGCTGATGATGTTTATGCTTTTTGTGTAATAAATTCTTTGTGATTGAATTTGTGAACAATTGAAGTGTGATGCCTACCTTAATGTGGAGTGTGTGGATTGGAGCCCCTGCAGGAGACAGTTAGTGTGTAAGGACCTTATAGGCAGGTTTGTTATACCCAGTTGATGCCATTAGGTAGTGGCACTGTATAAATAGAGCTATCACAATGAAGATAAGAATTTAGTTGACCCTGTGGGCTCTGAATCTGATTGCTTATTTTGCAACCAGTTAATTTGTTATTTGGGTATGACTTTAATTGACACTTAATTTTTAACAGTCCTGACTAACACTAAGGGGAGCAATGTACTTGACAAATGATCAAGGACAACATTGGCGATCATTTATTCATGCCCATCACCATCAAATGAATGGCTGAACTGATGATGATGATGATGAACTTTATAAGTTGCTGATTGAATTTGTGAACAATTGAAGTGTGATGCCTACCTTAATGTGGAGTGTGTGGATTGGAGCCCCTGCAGGAGACAGTTAGTGTGTAAGGACCTTATAGGCAGGTTTGTTATACCCAGTTGATGCCATTAGGTAGTGGCACTGTATAAATAGAGCTATCACAATGAAAATAAGAATTTAGTTGACCCTTTGGGCTCTGAATCTGATTGCTTATTTTGCAACCAGTTAATTTGTTATTTGGGTATGACTTTAATTGACACTTAATTTTTAACAGTCCTGACTAACACTAAGGGGAGCAATGTACTTGACAAATGATCAAGGACAACATTGGCGATCATTTATTCATGCCCATCACCATCAAATGAATGGCTGAACTGATGATGATGATGATGAACTTTATAACAATGTTTTGAACTGTCTGACTTCGGATATTGGACACTGGCAGTCTCATAGTTGACTTCTTAAACTGCTGTACAGGTCAAATTCTTCAACAGCTTTTCAGTCTTAAATAAGGAATCTAGTTTGTCTCAGGTTGTTATGTGTTTGGACCCATCTCATATAACTGGTTTCTGATTTATGTGGTTTTTAACGCAGCACTGTAGGGCCTACCACAGCTGATCACAGGTTTAAATGGAGTTTTCAAAACATCTCATCTCAGTTGATGACAGATCTAAGTAGTTTGTTTGGACACCTCATTTGATGATCAGATTTAAGTTTTTATGCTCTGTAACACTTTTAGTCAAGGTTTAAGCTGTGAGTTTTAGTTTTTATTGCTGGTGAATAACAGCTTTAGAACTAAATTTCAGTTTTAGAGGACCTTTGAAAAAACTGCTTTACTGTAGGCCTACAAGTGACGTGAAATTAATAGCTTGCTGCTGCCACTGGTCTCAGATTTTTGCATAAATTCTAACTAAACACTTAAGTAGAATATTATTATGCTTGTATATTATTGATGTATGACTGCCCTTTAATATATAAATTATATATAAAGTATTAATTATCAACATATATATATATAAAGTATAGAAATATATATTTGAAGCTATAATATATATTAAATATATGTGTAGCATCAGTGTTTATTGGATACTGTATATTGTACACAGATGTTGTTTTCACATAATATGCTGATCTATGTAGGAGATGTAATAAAGAACACTACTAATGAGGCCAATCTATTTCTGTATAATACTATATATTATATATGATATATCTTACATTCTGATATATATGCTACATAAATATTGTATATGGCATAATATATATATCATATATTTTATAGGTATTATGTAGTTGATGAGCCTGGGTGAAGAGTTCTTCCCAAGGCCATAATATTTTTTTCATTCCCCCCACTTTAAGTTGTTTGAGCCAACACGTGTTCAGAATTATATTACTTATTTATGTGATAGCCAGAAATATATGGCATTGGCCATTTGGAAAATATATGTAAGCAATACTGTGTAGATGGAGCTGGTAGCCATATAATTATATGACTGAATTCATGATGTATATCTTATGTAAATATACTCCCTTGTATAATTACATTCATGCGAGTGTGTGTGTGTGTGTGTGTGTGTGTGTGTGTGTGTGTGTGTGTGTGTGTGTGTGTGTGTGTGTGTGTGTGTGTGTGTGTGTGTGTGTGTGTGTGTGTGTGTGTGTGTGTGTGTGTGTGTGTGTGTGTGTGTGTGTGTGTGTGTGTGTGTGTGTGTGTGTGTGTGTGTGTGTGTGTGTGTGTGTGTGTGTGTGTGTGTGTGTGTGTGTGTGTGTGTGTGTGTGTGTGTGTGTGTGTGTGTGTGTTTTGTTTAGGTGTACATATGAAGGGAGCTGTGTTTAAAAGTGAATTCATTACATCTATATGAATGTTTTTTCCTGAAATGACTCTTTTTTTAACAAATAACATTTATTGGTTCACAGCATCAGAACATTAATGTCAATATATTCGTTAATTACATTGATCAGTTAAGAAACAGTTCACAGGTGTTATATACTATAGTAACTATACAATAGCTAAGTCACATACAACCATCTCAGAAGTCTCACATTCATAAAAGAATACAAATAGTTTAGTGATTGAATCTTACCTTAATTAACATGCGTTAAACTAGCATTGGCATTAGTTTAGGAGTATTTGGGTTTGAATAGGGACACAATAGGGGACCCAGATTAATGGTCCCTTGCACAGAATAGAAAATTTCCTTATATTCGTTCTAGCGAAGGCACATCTTATATTCTGGGCAGTCCTTGTGGCATGTGAGTGAATTTGAGAATTCGTCGTGAACCAATTAGTATATTCCCGTGGCAATAATTTGTTTATCGAACAGTACATGAAGTTTTCTATTTGATATTCCAGAAGTTGATCAAGTTTTAGAATACCCTGTTGCCAAATTCAGTATGTTCTAAGTATTTTGATTTTGTTATAATCCTTATGCTCCTTTTTTGAAGTACCACCAGTTTACTGAGCCTTGAAATGTAATTATGATTACGACTTCTGACTTATTTGAGAGTATGTAAATTGTAAAAGTAGTGTTAACCTTAACATGTGAGTACAGTATAATAAGGCAGCGTATGTATGTATGTATGTATGTACTGCATGTACATACATATGTGCCTAGCAAATACGTATGTATGTATGTATGAGAGCACTTGATGGAGACCCGTGAAGTGTCTCTCAGAAGCACTACAGTACCTCTCAAAGGCATACATGCATTCATGTTCAGTGTCCTGCACATCTGAACAACTTGATGTTTTACATCCCTTGCTCCCCAACTCCTGCCTTACAAGAAATCCCTGTGAACCAAGTGAAGGCGTGGAAGCCACCCATTGCCTGCAGTGGGTCAAGGTGCTTGGTAACTTCTCAGAGCCGCTGAGAAAGCAGCAACTAAGCAGTCCACACTCGGGAACAAGTTTACAGCGGTAATCAATCAACTCTGATTGGTTGCTCTTGAAATTTGTCTTCAGATGTTGCACAACTATCAGTGATAACACAAACGATTGTACTTACATGTGTTTTTATGCATGTCAAAGATAGTAACGTTTGAAGAGTAGTGATGAGAGCTTTAGAATTTGCTTCTTTTATTTGCATTTTGAAGAAACTAGACCTTTATTCGAGAGCTACACTGGAGGCGCTATATGCTGTGTTAGGATACATGCATATACAACCTAGGCGTTCACTATATTTCCTAATTATTTTCTCTGATGATTTATAATTAGGTAGGTACTCCATCTGTTCAATTACAACCTAGTATTGAGTCCACTGAGGGGTGATGATGTACATCAACTAATTGGGATTAAGTTTGCAGGCAGAGACCAGCAGTTGGAAGGAAATGAACCTCTCCTTCTCTCCGTTGCAACATTGTATTTTTAATGTAGTAAGTTTTCACTTTTGACGGTCTTAAAAGTGGCCGCCGATAGAAAGTGTAAATATGATAAGAAGCGTTGTGCATGTTTTGTGCATGATAGATTTTTACGTGTGTGTGTGTGTGCTTATGTACATAGGAGGACTGAAGCCGGTCGGTTGGCCTGCATTACTTACACACGCACCCACAGTCCTGGACTACTACGTGTAGCCGTAGCCGTATAATTGAGCTCAGAACAGCAGCGGCGGCAGCGACGGCGACGACTCTGCAGCAGGCCTTTGTGTATGATCGGATATTGTTTATGCAATGCCATGTCTGCTGTATATCTGAATGCCCTGCCCTTCTCACAATATGACATACTTTACTATGCTATGAAGAAATGCAGCTGGAATTAAAGCAAACAGCACCTAAGGCTGGTGCCCTGCTGTGAATATGGTTTACTACTACGTTGATCCCACCGCCGCCTCCGCCGCCGCCGTCGTCGTCGCTCTCTGATTCTCTGTGGCTGCAGTTTGGGAAAAATCTCCTATCTTGATCGTGTTTATCTGTTGCATTCTCGGTATAAATTTTTATTTCGCCAAATTTTTATCATCTCGTTTATCTTGAGGTGCTTGGTTAAGTAGATTTAGTAGATTTTCAGATATACATGAGGTTTCTAAGCCTTCTGTTTTCCTGTATGTATGATCTGTGAGCTTCTGGTCATGTGTGTGATGACTTCATTTATAAACGGGTGTAGTTGCTGTAGAGGATAAGCACTGAATGTTGGAAGGAGTGGATCAGTATGAACTGTACACCTGTTCTGTTACCTGGATAAGATCTAGCTTTGGATCCTGCTGAGTTGTATTCAAAGCTAGATCTGTTACAGATTAATTTTCCATTTATTAATTAATTATTATTAATTTTTCATTTCTGATTGGTTGTTTGTATGTCATTTGTTTCAGGCATGTGATCAAGCCGAGCAACTTGATATAACTTTGTGCAACTGACTAAAAGCCTTAATAACAAATGGCCCTTCTGTCACTGTCAGTGAAGAGACACCTAGGCGAGGACTTCCCCATTGCCCCACCGAGCCCTCCACAGAGCCCGCTATTTTGTTCGAGTCCCATCCGCCTGCTCAGCAGTCTCCACACTTCCTCGCTGACCAGTCTGCCGGAAAGCCATGTTAAGAAACGTCGAAAGCAAGAACATCCTCTTTTTCTCACAGATTCCCTCTATGCAGTCGATGGTATCAATGCAGCCTCTGTGGATGGACTAGAAAAGTCCAATTCCTCTGAAGCTGGGATCAAGGAAGAGGTAGCTGCAAGTTCTATGAATGCAATGCAACTCAGCAAAGTTGATGATGTTGACGTTACTGAGATGGAAAGAGATTGGCCAGACAGTGACCACTTTGACGGACCAAACCTTGCGAACAAAGAGACTGAAACTGTATCTAGTCAGAGCTTCGATGTCGAGAAACCAGGGAATCGGTCTGCTGCTGAGTCGACTGTTCCACTGTTGCTGTTGTCGCAGGTTGCAGCAGATGCGATTGGACAGCTGTCCCCGCTGAAACTCCAGCCAGACATCATAACTTCACTGAAGCAGGAGGAAGAGTTTCCAGCCGAACATCAGCCGTCGAGTGAAGGTGAACTGCCCGAAGGAGACCCAATCACAGACGATGGCCCAACAGAAGTCTGCCCCGACTGCAAGAAGGTATTCAAGCGCAAGATCTATCTCCAGCGACACATAGCCAGGGAACATTGGTCGCTTGCCAAGATCTTTAAGTGTGAGAAGTGTGCATACGAGACCAAACACCAGAGCAATCTGCTCGTGCATCGGAGAACCCACACGGGTATGTAATCCACAAAACAATCTTTTCATTCGTTAACGTGAAATTGTAATCATAGCCACAATTTTGTGTAATGCCACTTCGAGAGAAAATGCTCAGAGGCTCACAAATGCACAGTCTTATAAGCGTTTTTCCTTGTTAGAAGTAGTTCAGCATTCCTAATTACATCTTACATTGCAGCAACAAAATTCTTATATGATGTTGGGTTATGTAGATGAGAACTTGCTGGGTATATGAGTCTAATGATATGACCACATTATGTCAGTGCTTGATGTGGCTCCAATAGACAGCACTGTAGGCAGGAGGTTCCCTTGTACTTATGGTTGTTTTTTCTTGTGCAGAGAAGGCTCTACTATTCGTCAAAATAGGCAAACCACTCTTTATGTTTGAATTGTAGCACTGCTTATTCTACTGTTCTTCATGCACATTTGCTGCTGTTTCTCCGCTTTGCTTCTGGAAGTGGAAGCTTGGGGCACGTATCATGTGAAAATGGTGCTTAGCGTCTAATTCTGGAATCGCTACTCAAAATGTTCCAGATGTGTATGGCTCGCTGTCTCTGTCATCCTGCAAATGAATGATTCAGCAGTGACTTTGCACACTTCAACGAAGTGTGCATGCACTTTTATATAGCACCTTTCAAGGATTGGCTATCCGTGGGTGGGGAGATGGTTGAATAGTAACACACTGGCATGAAGATCAGAAGGACGTGGGTTTGATACCCGCTAGACCCTTAAAGGTTGACTCAGCCTTTTCACTCCCTACAATCCATAGGGGTGACTGTAAAATGAGCAGTAGGACAGATGGGCGCCTTGCAGACTGCCATACAATTAAACTCGACTCCTGTTAAACATGTTATAATTTTTAACTAATTTATTTCGGATAATAATATATCATGTAATCTTACTGCATTTTTGTTGCTTTGAATTTAATGAACAAATATTATTATATTATATAATTTGGAACAGAAACAGGTATATGAGAGATAAAGCAATGGAATCGAGCATGATGTTCAATTAATTTTCTTTGCAGTTCACTTACTAGTTCATTTAGAGACTCCATTTAGAGTTTTTGGAGGAAGGGAGGATGTGGCTTTGTCAGTTACACACAAACACACACACATACACTCACGTGCCCACTCGGCATTTGATGAAATGTGTGCTTGTAATGGAACGCCAGGGATGGCTGATTAATGATTAATAGTGTGTAGATAACTTAGATTTTTGGACATTGACAATGTGACATGCATCTGGTTACTGAAAGCTCATAGGAAGCATTGTTGAACTGAAGGACACAATAATAAAGATTTAAATGCAATGGAAGCATTCACATACAATAAGTAACAATGTTATTCTACATTTCTATTGACCAACACCTGTAATAATAATAATAGTAATAATAATAATAATAATAATAATAATAATAATAATAATAATAATAATAATAATAATAATAATAATAATAATAATAATAATAATAACTGTAATAATAACTTACAAAGCAATATAATGATGCATTCCGCTAGTTCTTTTGACACTACGGGATCCCTATCAAAGTGTATCTAAATTAACTCAGGAAAACAAGAATAAATTGTATCAAATGTTACTTCCATGTGTACTGTAGAATGGATTGGGTCTTTACAGTAGAGTTGGCTTTATGCAGGACATACAAGAGGTGCTGACAGGAGCTATTAAGTGCTTTTGTATGTATTTGAGATGTAAACCAAACAGAACTTTAACTATGTTTCCCTAAAAATTTTCTGACCCATCAGATTTCGACCAAGAGATTATGATTTTTTACTATGATTTCACTGGAAGTAACAGTTGACAGATGCCTTAAGCCCTTAACTTCCTTAAGTGTAGATTATGCCGATACCACGTATGGCCGATTATTAAAATAGCCGATACCGATTATGAAGCCGATTATTTCATTATAGCCCAAAAACTAGGCACACGATGTATAAGAAGTTTCCAGTCCTGAGTATTATTGGTCCTTGGTTTCTATGGTGTCTAGTAAGTAGTGAAATGCTAAATATCAATGAGTAATAAGAAACAAAACATAGATATTTGTGCTCATTTTTCTTTTTGTAACGATTATTGTGCAAAATGCATCAATTGTAATTTTTTTTACATCGGCACTGATTATTTTTGCCGATGCTGTACATGCGCACACCGATTGTTCTAATAATCGGCCTGATTATGAGTATGACCAATTAATCGATACAGCTCTACTTAAGTGCATTATGATAAGAATGCTATAGAAGTCCAGTTGATTAGATTCTAATTAGATATGTATTTTTGTAAATGAACTGAGGCTGGAGACTGTGAACCAAACTGAAACCAAACCGTCAAGATTCAGAAATGTCAAAGCCAAACAACAGAGTTTTTCCCTCTCTTCAAATGTGTACATGCACACACCGATGTTTCATCACGCACAGACATCTTGCATACAGTCTCATGCATACGTACAAAGTAACTGTTTGTATAGAGCCACTGAATGTATACGATCTGCAAAGCACACATGGCTGCAACTGTCTGCTGTATTAAAATGAATGCCATGAGTGAATGAGTGAATGCTTGTATTCATTCGATTGATTGTTCATTTACATGCGTTCTTATAGCAGGCGAATATCTAGGTCTAATGCAGTTGTTTGATATATATGTATTACATATGTGCTTATGTATGTGTATATATATTTATTGTATGTGCACAAACATCTCATCTCCACCTATAAAATTACACTCGCATATATATATATATATATATATATATCATATCTATGTGCTTCTGTGTATGTATATGTATGCTTATATATCTGTCTAACATGTATTGATGTATGAGTGTGCTGTGGACACAAACAGACACCTACACAGAATTAATAATTAATGCGTACATTGCTGTGAGTGCATGTGTGTTGGTGCATGCGCGTGTGTGTGCGCACGCACGTATGTATATTGAACACGCATATATGATACATGTATGTGTGTGTAAGTTATATCTAATATGCATATATATATACATATATATAAGCTTGCTAGTAATTGTATATTATAGAATAACTTAGATATAACCTGTATATCAATATACATGCACTTGCAAGTAATTGTGTGTTACATATAAACATAGGTAAATACTTGTAGTTGGGCATGTGTAATTGTATATCTATGTATATATTTGTTATATCTATGTGTATATATATGCATATATATCTATATATATATATATATATATTGATCGTATTCTTTGTACTTAGCAGCAGCCTGCTGTGTTATGGAGAAGTGGGCTTTATTAATATTAAAGCATAAAATGCCAATAATAATTCGGCCATATTCCTTGTACCTAATCGTGTGCCATAGTTGGCGTGCTTGCCGTGTGTTCGTTGTGTACACCCTTCCTCTCTCTCTCTGTCGGTGTGCGCCGGAGTACTTTGACTGTCTATTGATTTCCGCCATTGACAGGCCATTATCGACCTTTCATATGTCAGTCGGCTTTATTAATTCTGATTTTTCTCAGAGTGTAATAAAAGCCTTTTGTGTTTTGACAACAGTATTATTAACGTTGCTTAATGACGTGTTCTTCTATCCACCCGCTGCTTGCACGAACTAAGAGTGTCCTGCAGCACGATATCCATCTTTTGTACTGAAAACCGTTTAAACGATTCCTGCGCCGTCTCCCAGCCTCTTTATTGATCCTCGGTTGGTTCGTTGATTAAGAACACAAAGGTGCTGGGTTCAGAGCTGCTTGAGCAGAAATTTGATACAAAATTTTTTTGTTTGTTTAGCGTTTTATGTAGTACAAAGATTAAATGAACATAAAGCCCTGGCTTAACGACGAGCAGGCTGATAGATTGTAAAGTTTATTTGCTTGTGTTCATATAGCTGAATATAATGTGCATGTTTATATGTGCCCATTTATGTGCATGCAAATTAGGTACCAGGTAATATATGTTACTGTTGAGACATGTAATGCTCTGGCACAGAATAATTTTAATTATTTGAGCCTGTAATTCTGTCCTGAATGAGTTTGAACTTTGAGAATGACCTACGTTTGGCAGAAATCATTTAATGTTAGACTGGTTTTTCCTTGGTGTAGCTATGATATTTAGGTGTAACTATGTATAGGATTACTAATACCAACTTGTGCACTGGATGATCTAAGGGTCTAACAGCACTTGCGCTAGTTATGGCATTTTAGTGCACACTACACTCTACTTGAGTTCCAAACACTGACTCCAGAGGATAGATTCAGAACACTATATCCATTGCGGTGTGGTCCACGTAAATTGGTCAGGCATCATTCAGAGGTGACAAGAAACATTTAATCTACAGTCTGTAAATCATGTATGCTGTGCTTAAAAAGCGTTCTCGGTTTCCCAGTGGAAAATGACAAACGTCAGTTGGAACTGGCCATGGTGCCATTTTATTAAAGGTGCTGCACAGTGCACTGTGATGGACAGACCAGAATTGGCTCAGTGCAAGTTCAGTAGCGTTCACCTAAAGGATATGTATGAAGGGAGTAACTGATTAGCACATTTCCACTGATTACCGATTCCGGATAGTTAGCACGTTTTGTTTGCCGATTCCGGATCCGATTAATTGGACAATTTCATTTTTCGAGACATTTAGTACAATGACTGGTTTTGGTAGTTTCTTGTCAGGTTTAGGTTATGAGTCTGCATCTAAATTAGATATTTTGTCATTAGCTATTGGCTGCCCTATATTAATTTGAGAAACAAACACAAAACTAATAAAATTACTAACACTGTGTGAGGCACTTGCATGCTAGCCGCAGCTGTTTAGGCTATAGCATAGCAAATGCGTCTGATAAGTTTCTCATGAAGAGGCGCAGTACTACTTTATGATTACAGTAACAATTATTTTGTATTTAGACTTATGCTGTGTCCATCATTATTTTCCGTGAATTTCTAATAGTTTGAACGTCTGTTGTATCTGTTAACAGGGGAGCGTCCATACCACTGTGGTGCGTGTGGCCAGCGATATACGCAGGGTCACCTCCTCAAAGCACACATCCGAAGTCGTCACGGCGCAGACATGCGCTTCTACAACATGGACAAGCGTACGGACGGCATGCGATGTCGGAGGCTGCTCGGTGCTAAGTTGCTCGGAGGAGGAGGCAAAGAAGATCGAATAAGGTTCCTTCTGCAGGCAGCAGAAGCCGCTCGTCAGCATCCCTCGCCTCCGCCTCCTCGTCCAATGTTTGGCGGGATGATACCGCCGGGTCTGAACCAGTACATGAACGTCTTGTCATGTCTTCCTAATGGCATGCGTCCCATGCTGTGGCCATCGCTGTCACTTTCGGCGGCACCTGGCAGCTTGCTCGGCTCCTCTGGCTTCCAGTCAAACCCGCTGCAGAATGGCATGCCTTCTCATGCTGCCCTTCTCTCTTCCTTGGCTGCTCCATTGTCGTTGACCGGTGGCAAGATGCCTCAGACAAACGATATTGGTTCCAAAGCAACCGGTGGCTCTATTTTGTCTTCCATGTTGGCACTACCCTCTAGCACCATGTCATTCCAAGCAATAAAAACGGAGAACTTCCCTGATGACCAAATTCCCAGGGCGATTGCTTCCAGTCCTGAAAGGAGCGGTGGCGCCCAGAAGTCGTTCTGTGCACCAGTGATGTCATCGCTTGACTTCTCTGCCATGCCAGAGGACCTGACGACCACGAGGCGAAGTGCAACCAACAAAGAGTCGTCTTGCAAGAGTCCAGACAAAGACAAACTTCTTCTGGCGCAGTCCCTTGATTTTGGCCAGTATCCCTTCTCTCGTGCAACTTCCTCGTCTCTGAGTCTTGGTGGTGATTGTGAGAACATCTCAGCAACAGATCTTTCTAGTCGAGACAGTGCCAAGGTCAAGGACATGGTCGCCAACCAGAGCAGCAGTGACTCCAAAGTTCTATTCCCAAGTAGTTCTTCCACAAGGTGTTTTGTGGACAAGAGTGACAACAATGGTCTCCATGGAATTAATCCATCACAATTGGCTTCTCTTACTCCTGATGAACAACAGCTTCTGTTGAGTTGGAATAACACAAGACTTGCTTCCTTCCTAGCCAGATCTGAACTTTTTCCTAGTTCTAGTCAGTCTAGTTATATGTCCTTTGTCAAGCCCCCTCTGTACCCCGGCCACTCTGACTCAGTACATGGACAGCTGCAACACAACACCAAAAGCCCCAGTCCTACAGTTGCTGAAAAAACCATCATCCAGGTGTTGCCTAGCCATGATGGTTATGACCAGGCTGCTGGAGAAGTGGATCAATCCAAGCTGGATGATGCAAAGCCATTGTCCCAATGTCATTCCACTTGTGCAGGGTCTGGAAATCAGTGCAAGGAGTCGTGCTGTCCGTACCTGAAGAAGCTGAAGGATCTGAGACGCAATGTCTACCGCATGCTGTGTGTCTTTACTCCATATCTGGGCGTTGCTGACATAAACGACTATGAGGCCGATTCAATCGACGAGTTCCTGCACGAAGTTATCTATAGCAAACTCGATGACACCGACTGACAAAGTACACGTGCAAGAGCCGTAGTTGAAATTCAACTTCCATGCACAGGTTATTTATTGCCTGGCACACCGTCATCTCTCTGAACGAAACCTTTATGTAATGATGCAACTGACGAGGCAAAGCATCACTAGAGTAAAGGGGAAAGCAAAGTTAGTGTTACGGACTCGCTGTATGGCTAACTGGTCTATCTGCTTCCCGTTGAGAAATCACATGATTTCTCTGTATCTCTTTGAATCACCAGACAGGTTCCTATGTGGCCAGCAGTTGCGATGTCTTCGCTTTGAAGTGTTGGTTGATCCTACTATGTGACATATGACTAGTCAGTGTTGTACCTGTTTAGGAGTCTAGACAGAATGATTTTGCAACAGTTCTGATGTATGTTTCGGATGTTTAGCTGTGGTTACCAAGTATCAAGTTACAATGACCAGCATTTTTCTAAAACTTTGAAGTTCTTTGTTTATTTAATTTGCCTAGTATGTATCACTAAGTGTGTTAAAAGAGGAATTTACTGAAAATTTTCTATTATCAGTTTATATTTGTGTTTATTATTTATGCACTGCTAGCCCAAAGGAGGAATGATCCATCAGGAATGAAAAACTTATTATTATAATTTTTTCCCCGAGGTAAGTATAATCCCTCAGGAGGCAAAAGCTTGTCCTGAGACAGTTAATAGCATCTGGAACGGATACGTTTCATCCAATAATTATAATAATAATTATTATTATTAACATTGATAATAATTGCTATTGTTCTTTATACCCCCTGTCTTAAGCACCATAATAACCCCTTTTGTTCTTTATACCTGATATGTTTAGCACTCTATTGCAATGTAGCATTAATCTGGAATGGCTAAACAAATAGCACCATTAATATTGTTATTATTATTATTATTGTTTTTATTTTTATGATTATTGCCATTATTGAATTCTAGTGCTGCTCTAACAAGTTCTGCCTGGCAGTGGTGAATTTTGACAAGACAATACATTGAGCTTCATTTCTGTTTGATGTAGCCTAATCTCATTCCAGTGTTTCATGTCCTATGAACTAAAATATGTGCACAAGATACGAGGTCTTTGCTGGTTGATTGCATTCTGTTTCAATATTCTGATTTGAAGCAGTTTCTCAGTGATGGCACCGCATTATAGCCAACAATCTTAACCATCTGATGCACTCTGGTAGCATATGTTGTAAATAACTGGATGTGAAATACTATACACAGACTAAGAGGTTGAAGGACTTTGTCGAGAGAAGAAATAACGCACCGATGCATTTTAGACAGTCTTATGCAAATCTTAAGCCTAAAAATTCTATGCACAAAGTCTCGTTTACTTTTTCTATTTAAGGCAGTTGCCAGTGATTGCTTGCACATACTTAGCTTAAATGGTCTGCTGATCTGATTTTTAGAAACCGATTTTGTAGCATTGCCTCCTATTGCTTTCATGTTACTTAATCCATGTCTGCTGTTCAGCAAAGTCAGTTTGTCATCTTGACATGTCCTGTTACTTGCAGATATCTGGAAAGGATGGTCTGTATTATCTTACCAAGTAATAAGATCAGCAGAGCTGTCATTAATGCAGACTGATGCCAACAGATCATGAAGTGACGATGATGTTAATATTGCATCATTTAAGCATGTGGTTAGCAACATCTTTCTGTTCCTCGCTGCCGCAGAACATGATCTGAGTTTCAAACAGATTTCAAATTTTCCATTTAAAAGTATTTTTTCGGTTTACGTGAACTTCGTTCCAGCTGTTGTGGAAGTTGTGTGTTGTGCAAGATACATCTGTTAGTTAAAGCAATACAACATTTTCTTTACGTTTGGACATAAATTTTGTGTTGAAGCATCATAGTCATCAATACGTTCTGTGTTTGTTTGTACATTGTAGTATGATTTTGCACTTTGTAGATATACTGATATATCTCTTCCACATAAATGTTGACGTTTGTTGTCACGAGGTATATGATCAAGCAGTGGCTGATTAACTTCTTGATATCCTCCCACACACACACAGTTACTCACAGCCCATTCATTTACATATTATTATCAAAGTTATTCAGTTATTCATTTACCAGAACAATACTAGGACTTTGGACGGCATCTATAGCATCAGTGACACTGGCGTGTTGTTTTAAGTGCAATTTGTCCCCATTGGGGTGCAGATGAAGTTTAGTTTGTACATGTGCCCTGGTCCATTAGGTCCCTGGGAGAGTGATGCACAGTATGCTCAAGTGAACAGTGTATTTACTTGTTAATAAAGACTCAACAGTATGTTCAACCAAGTGAAACCAAATTTAACAGCACCTACCCAGATGGCAGCATTCAGTTGGCCCAAACTGAGCACGCTTTGTACCACTGGTTGCAACTGATGGCCAGCTGTGGACCCAATAAACGTGGCTGTCTGGATAATGGCTTCAGTAGTGCTCTTTTCTGATATTCCTTTGCCGACGTTGCCAAAACTAGCAGAGCTTTTGGTGTTAATGTCCCACTGGCTGTTTTGATGGATACACACACAAGTACAAAAGTTTCAACAAAACATGTTACTGAATAGTGGCTGCATTGAACGGCTGTTACAGTTGCTAACTGGAGGTCATTCCATTGCAATCCAATGACTTTCAGACTGCCTGCCCAGCGACTGAACGCACTGTTTATTTAAGATGTGTCAAAATATATCACTTAGAATCATTTTAGTCAGTATTTTTGTATTTCTTTCAACAGCCTATTGACCATTGCAAATGAGTGCAGTTGAAAGAGTTGCTAAACTGCAATTCAGAGAAGCTTCTACAAATCGATACATGACCTATTTCTGATACTCTTCATGCTTTATTGTACAACTTATTTTGAAAATGTTCTGGAAATTCTGTAACACATTGCTATATCTATAAATATGCATCTTATCAACTATCTTTCAGAATTCTATGTCTGTCTTGTTTTATATTTTTAAAATGATGTTAATGATGACAGCCCAGTGACTAAAGTGTACTATACATATCTCGTAATGAAGAAAACATTTCAAGTTGAGGTATGGATTAGACAATATTCAATATCTTTTGTATGCTTCATCATCCATTTTGTAATGCATGCTTCTTGAACGATGTTTCATTCATTTTCTTTGTGCATTGGTTACACAGAGAAGCTGCGGAAGCTGCTTTATGTAAGCCTATTTTCATGCATTTTGTAACCAGCGATTGCATAGTGTGTTGTTGAGATGTTGCACCTTTACATGAGTTGTTCACAGAGTTTGTAGTGTATTTTTGTTACAGATTTCTCTACCTAAAAATACATATTTATTATGCAACCCAGTATCTATCGAGCATGTATTACAAGTGAATAATATACATGCATGTCATAGTTACGTAAATTAAACACTTGTTCGTAGCAATAGGTATTATTTCGAATAACAGATTTAATAGCGTGAACTTAAATCACGGATGTGATCGGTCATATTTAAAATAAAGCAAAATCTCCCCATTGGTGATAACGCTATATCGAATAAATTAATAATAAATTCATTAAATGCATTATGAAAAATGATAGACATGTATTTATCTGTACAAACTGTAGATTATATATACATATATAAATCACATATATGTTTGTATGTATATATATTATGTAGTTGTGTTGTCTGTGTTTAGTTGTAGTTCGATTATTATCAACCCTAGAATGTGACCATATTTTAGCTGGATATGCATAAATGTGATTTGTTTTTTGTTGGTTTAAATCGAGTTGCTTTTACTACCAAAGTATTATTTCTGTGGCTTTATCGATGCAACCAACCGTGCTTCGTTTCCTGACATGTTTATGTCCCTATGCGTATGTGTGTCTTGTATGTTAGCTACTGCTGCTGATCTTTGTTACATTCACTTCTAAATACTGCTAAGTAATGGTGGCTAATGTTATGCAATTTTTTGTCAAGAAAACCATCATTTGCTGCAGTTCCCTATGTTGGTCACATTGCGTAGTTTATATGTGTACATGTCTATTATACCAGTATATATCAAGCAAATGTATACATACAGTGTAATGGAATTACTCATTTGAAAAATATATACCGGTAGTTCGAATACATGTTGTGTAGTTTTATTTTCAGTATTGATTGAGTCGGTAATAAATGAATGGTTACTATATGACCTTAGCAGAAATAAATTAGATGCAGTCCTGTTCTATCACTGTTTGAAAATTTTGCATGTGACTAAAAACTTAAATTCCTTTAAATTGGTTTGGCATCTGATTCTGTTTGGGTGAATCGTTGATTGGGTGCATTTGTCACTTTTCCATTGTCTGATCTTGTTATACACTGGAATGCAGAAAAATTTTGCATCTCGGAATTGATGGTGAGATTGTCTGGGTGCTGTATGTTCTTGGTTTTTCTTTGGCAAAATGAAGTTGTGCAATTTCTAAGCAACTAATACCCTTTCGTATGTTGTTTCTTCTATTTGCATATGAAGGATCCTTATAGATAATTTTTCAATCAAAGCTTTTTAACTGCAGAAAAATAGGGAATAATTTCCATATGAAATATGCAGTTCTCAGAGTTGGTCTTGATGATATTCATAATAATATTCATTGCTTTCTATAAAGATTGAACTTTCAAATTGAAGAGTAAAGAATCAGAAAGATGATCGTTTCCCCAAGCAACCAATCAGGTTGATGGCTGTTAAAAGCTGGCCACAAGTTGAAGCTTCGCTGCTATAAATGTAAATGAATGCAATTTATATACACAACTCTTGTCTAAATAGCCTTGTAAAAGTAGCACTTGATAAGAAGCTCACATTTCTGCATTGAAACTGTTTGGAATTTAGCTTTATGCATTTATTGGGCCTAGCATGAAACAGTGTGGTATGTTCTGTGGTTTTAAACAAAGCCTTGTGCATTGCTTGCCAATGCTTGTAAATTTTTTGGCTTCTTTAATATCTGAGTCTTGTGGCAATGTGTGTTTGAGATAGTCTTTACATGGTTTGTAGGTTTGAAACAGAAATGGTTCGTTTGAAGGCTCTTGTGTGTTTTCCAGCGATTAAACAACATTTAAATATATCCTTTGATTGCTACAAATTTGCCATTACCACATATACATGTATATATATTTATCTTTGCACTTTCCAAGTTAAAAATATACCGGGTGGCCCATTAAAAACGTTCCCAAACTTTGTTAACCTGGCAAAGATCTAATTTCAGAGATATCAAATTTTAATTTATACCAAAATATTAAGCAACTATTTCTGTGCACAAATGTCACATTTCAAGAGAGTATGTTTATTATGTCACACCCTGCGGCAAGGTTATGACGTCATACCTGTTTACAAATTTTGCACAAAACCACGTCATTTATTTCGCCGCGAAGTAACGAGTGTATTTTGATTAAACTAGTCCTCGAAGTAGTAAACATTAAAACATGGTGTTTTCAAATTATGGTCTCGCTGTTATTAAGATATCATTTGAGGAGAAGGGTTGGTGAGGCAAACGAATCGCTCAGGAATATCCGCGTAAAAACTGGTCAAGACAAAGCATAAACCGAGTCATTAATAAGCTTATTGAAACTGGTAGCGTTGCTCGCAAGCCTGGAAGTGGTCGTCAAACAACTGCAACGACTGTTGAAAATGCTGAGAGTGTAGAGCAGTTATGTCAATCGCAGGAAAATGCACTGGCACAGTTTCGATGCACGGTAAAACAGACATCATCTTCATTGATCCTCAGAAAACCAAAGTCAATGGAGAGTATTACGTCGGTTTGTTACGCGATAAGCTCATTCCCCAATGTCGTAGACTATCCTGACGACAATTACATCTTTCAACAAGACAGTGCTCCTTCACATCGTTGCAGATTGGCTCAGCAATTTCTTCAAGCAAACACCTCTGATTTTATCCATGCACAGTGATGCCTGGCCACCAAACTCTCCCGATCTAAATCCTCTGGACTACTATGTATGGAACGCCCTAAAGGAGCTTGTGTATGCTGGTCGCAGAAAACCGTTTATACATACTGACGAACTTAAGCAGGTCATGAAGCAAAATGGTCTCTATTAGACGGTCTATATATAGATATCGATGATTAGACGACACACAAATACAGAAGACTTAGTCAATAGGACAGTGGAAACAGCGTTTAAGGGTCGTTACAAGAGAAGGCGGAGGATCAATTAAACATTTGTTCGCGTAAAACGTCATCATAAAACAACTGTGCAAAATTTAGACCATGGGTCATACAGTTCTAACAACAATTTCTCTCAAACTGTTGAGTATTTTGCGCTACATTTTGGCTGTGTTGTACAAATATGAATTATGATTAGTTTGATGTACTATGATTCAATTTACTTTAAAATTGTTTAATTGCCAGGTTAACAAAGTTTGGGAACGTTTTTAATGGGCCACCCGGTATAAACAGAAAAGGATTCAAAGCAGCTGAATGAAGACAGTTTTAATTGGTTTGTAAAATTAATTACAGTGGAGGTTATATTATTTCATGAAAGTCACATTATTTCATGAAATTTTCACACATTTTACAGATCATACTGATTTTTAAATCTAAATTGATAATTTAAACCAATTCAAGAGGTGCATATAATATACAGTATGCAAACTATGAACTTGCAGAAGAATTGTGAAAATAAAATTTCAGAGTGAAAACTTTTGTGCAGGTAAATCTTCAGAACTGTGGAAAGAGTGCATGTGTTGATTTTACTGCAACAAATGTAAGTCACTGGAAACTAGGTCTGAATGACTATTGACATGTTTGCTTCCAATGTTACTGTGTACATCGTTAAGTGAAAATGATTTTATTTATTTCTTTTGAATAATTGTCACTGTGTTAATATTTAAGCTGCTTTAGTTGTTTTGTTGATTCCAAATTCATATCGATCATTTTCAGGCATTCATACATATTATTATTACAATATATATATGAACATTAGACTTTGTTGCCAGTTTCTTGTTGTATTGTTGTGAGCAGAAGACAGTACATGAAGGTTTCATAAGGCAATTTATTAAGTGGTATCAGCTTTTCAGCATAGATTACAATATGTTGCCAGATGGAGTTCGTTCATTCAAACTAGTCAAAGCCACTTGGCTACTGGCCAAGAAAGAAAGCACTGCTTATTTAATCCGAATCATGTGCTTATGGCTTTCACGTTTATCATAAGCCTATGGGCAGCAAGGCAATGACTGAGGTTCGTAGCATTAGGATACAGGAAGGCTCAGAAGTTACTTGAGGCCTTGTACTGAATTAAGGGCAAACTATACAGTTATTATGCCGCATTTCAGAGTGAAAGAATCGCCTGTTCATTACTTATGCACAAAAAGTTTTGACCTCTTAGGGGCCATCCATATATTACGTACGCATGGAGGGGTAGGGGGTAACACAAATGCATGTGCTTGCGTACGGAAACGGGGGGGACCTATAATTCAAGTGAGCCAAAGTTCAGTCTTTTCAGCTATCAGGTACTACTAGGGGAAGTAGGACTGTGGGAGAGGTCACTTGTATGCCGCCTTACGTCCTTACCTCTGAACGCTATTATTAAACTATCACACAGCTCCGCAGTGAGTCCATGGATTACTCATCCTTCAATCTGGCCTAAAGTGCAGACAGTTGCTGCCTGGAGCTGTCGAACTGACACTTTCTGCAGCTGGTCTTGGGGGTTGTGCGTCAAGCATACGTACGCAGGTGGGGGTGGAAGTAAGTACGCTTGCGAACCGGGAGGGGAGGGGTCCAATTTTCCCGGCTTTTTGCATACGTAATATATGGATGGCCCTTAGTCCCCTGGTTTTCAATCTTTTTGTAGTGACAGAAGTCACGGAGCCTTACACATTTGTTCATGGAATCCAGCACATTTCACCCATCCCATTTTCAAGAAATAAATGTAATTGTAACTTGTAATGTTTGGGTAAAAACGTAATATTGTTAATTAGTAGTTTAATATAGAATCGTGTTTAGCAACAATCAATCAATTAATATTCGTTTAATTCAGCAAATCTAGTTGACAATAATGCAACAGATTACAGAAGCACGATAATAATAGAATTGCTTAAAGAGGAGAGAATAAAAATTGTGAGTTCTTGTCCGTAAGTCGTAGTTATTTTGTCGTGGGGGATGAAAAATACCACGAAGAACATGGTAAGCCTGGCAACAGATTTTTAAAATAAGCCAGCATCTGCAGCATCAATCATGTTATCCAAACTTAGTAGTATACAATTCACTTGGTCACAAATCGTGCAATAAACCAGAGCAATACTTTTGTGAATTATGAAAGAAAATGCTAAAATATATGCACAGTACAATCACACTAGCACAACTGAGGGAGTTGGGAACAAACCCCACGGGTGGCAATGAAGATTTAACTTGGGGGTCCTAAGAAAGACTAGGGGGGTTGAACACTCCCAACAATTCTCACCCTGAAGCTATGGAAAAGATGCACAAAGAACAAAGGCTATAGAGGATAAAGAGACAATAACTCACTTCTGCATGAACATTAATTGAAGAAGCAATTTACTTAAACCAAAGGTCTACTGCTGAACAGGAGCACATTAAGAAAGCATGCAAGGCCAATGCATAATAGTTACAACAACTTTCAAAGCGAAGTGTCATTGTCTGCAAACACAAGTAAGCCAGTGTGGGAATTGTAGAAAAAGACTGGGGGGTTAAGCATTTTATCTATTTTGCAAACTGATGTCAACGAAATTTGAAAGCAGCTGATTTTAACTCTAGCAGTTTTGCTTTGGTCAGACTCCGAGACTCGAATCAAAATCAATTCCTTTATTGAGAAAATTCAAAAATGATATACTTACATGATACACCATGGAAATTTCTTCTTTTTAAGAGACTGTGAGTCAGATAATGCTATAACACACTAGCACATAGGCGTAATTTGTGGGGGGTTCGAGGGATACCCGTACCCCCCACTTTTTGGACTGGGGGTACTGTACCCCCACTTTTTAAACAATGCCAATCAATATTTTATTATTGTGCCTTCCCAGAGAACGCAGTCTCTGCCAAAAGTACGAAAGTGCTTAGATACACAGGTAAATCGAGAGCCTAAATTAATTAGAATACTGGCAGGGAATATGTTCAAAATGGTCATCATGCGAAAAGTGAAAGTGGAGAAGAAATTGGTACCCCCCACTTTTTAGACCAAGGTATTGGTACTCCCCACTTTTAGACTAAAGTTAAATGCCCCTGCACTAGCACAACTGAGGGAGTTGGAAATGACCCTCGGGTGTGCAATAAAGGCTTAACTGTGGGGTTCCTAAGAAAGACTTCAGTGATTCAAAAACATTTTTCTTGGCTGAAGAGTAAGTTGTCCCATTTTTTGCTTTTTGAGTGGTGTTTTTATTTGATTAGCAGATGGATAAATTTCCATGTATTGTAACAATGTTGCTTAAATACATCACTCTAGAAACTCATCAAAACTGATCATATTTTTAGCAGTACAAACATGACCACAGCAATTTGTGGACAGAACACATCTTATCACCCAACTTACGTACTGACCTTTGTATATCTGGGGAATGGATTGAGGGCAAAGTTAGCACAGATAAATGTAAATATACAAATGTTTGATATACTAGCCATATGGCCTCAACCCAAAGGTGGGTTTCCATGGATGCTTACTTGTGTGATCGGCTCTACACCATAGTTTTTCAAACTGTGGTCCGCGGACCAAGAGGGGTCCGCGAAGGATATGGCGGGATCAGCGAGAGCGTTCTGAAAATATTCAATAATTATAACCTTCATTATTCTTCCAGTCAGTCATAAATACTGCTGCTAGGCTTATAGCTCGCCTTCCTCGCTTTTGCTCATATCTCCACATATATGACTGAACTTCACTGAAGTTCTACACTGGCTCCAGATTACTTCGCGTATCCAGTATAGGATCCTCCTGGTTTACAAGTTCCAGCTAGTTCTGGCCCCTATATTCATGACTGAACTTCACTGAAGTTCTACACTGGCTCCAGATTACTTTGCGTACCCAGTATAGGATCCTCCTGGTTTACAAGTTCCAGCTAGGGCTGGCCCCTATATATATACCTATCTGACCTTATGCGACAACTTCTCTCTGCCACTTCTGTTCGTCCTTTGTGCTCTACTGGCCGTCCTGATCTTTTCGTCCCTCTTACTAGGACCACTTTGGCCCAACGTCGAGCTTTTGCTGTGACAGGTCACTCTGCCTGGAATGGTCTTCTCCCTCCGCTACGGGCTAAACTCATGACGGGAATCTCCCTGGCAGCTTCTCGCTCGCTCAAGACATTAAATTTTCTGTTTCCACGTTCGGGGCTCCTGCACTGAGGGCGCCTCTGGAAAGTTTATAACTTTATACTGCGAGAGGCACCTTTAATAATATAGATTACTAGATACGAAACGATCATTAGTTTTTGCCCAATCGCTGTTATTGATTTCTTACAAAATGACAAGTTAATAACAATTTAGTTAGTGTTAGGCCTATACTTTTTATATTATAATATAGGCTAGTCCTCAGCGTCATAAGCAAGCTTGTATTATGGAAATAATCTGCCTATTACTTTGATTCAATTTTAAGTGATAAATTTTAACTTTTTAAATACTTGGATCCGCGAGCTTGCCTAGAAAAATAAGGGAAGTTTGAAAACCTCTGCTCAACACTGCCTGATTTCCTTGCACTGGATCGAGCCACCAGAGGTATACGCTATGATGATCAACTATGATGGGCTATAGGGGAGGGTGCCCCAAGACGGGACAGTGCCCAAGATAAGACGATTCAGTTTTCTTGCAGACGTGCTGCGCGTTACTTACTTATTAGCATTCAATGACGAAACGATTACCTATTCCATGTATGTATAAGTTTTTGTATCTATATCGACGTCATACGACGTGCAGTTAAGCATTTACATTTTTATGCTATTACGCTTCCAAGTTTGCGGGTTTAAATTAACGCCCAAAGTCATCAATGTACGTTGACATATTGGAACGCTTTTGGTGGCTGGGCGCAGTGAAATATGCTATCTAACGCATGTATTTCCAGATGGGCGATAATATGTTGTACTTACATTAAAAAGTGATGATTATACACATTACATGTAGAGTACACAAGATGGGACAGGCTATGTGTACCCAAGACGGGACTAGTCCCGTCTTGGGCACACGTTACATGCACACTTCACATGCCAGGTGTGCATTGTAAAACAACTATTCTAAAACAGCATATATAGGCCAGTGAGTGCCAGCTTTAGGCTATACCATCAATTAGCGGTTATGACTGCACTAACTAGTGATGTATAGGCCTACTTCCAACACCGACACCTGCTGACATTATTGAATCGGTCGCCACTGATCAGTCAGCCCTCAGAAGTCGCTTGATTCTGCAACTGTAACTTCACCGTACATGACATAGCCCCACTACCTCATGCACCATATCGAGTGGAAGGAGGAAGGATAAGAAAATCTGCAGTACTTACCTCCACCCCCACCACCGCTACTGTCAATGCGGTTCATTAGGCCCCTGTGTTTATTCAGTTTTGTTATGTTTGGTAAGCACAGTGCAATCGTCGACGATGCTTGTGCTACAACCGCTTGTTCACAGTGCAGTCATCACTCTTCTACCATAATATTGCACAATGGAGTTGATTTAATTAAATAACATTGCTTAGCATGGGAGAAGAATTTGATATTTTGATGTCCCATTTTGGGCACCCCTGTGCCCAAGATGAGACGATTTGGAGGTCAACAAAAATCAACTGTCTCCTTTAAGCCATACATGTTAAATTTACAAGTCGTTTGCCAGATTGAGGGTGAAGGATCAGTTTAAAGGACGGATGAAGTAGCGGATGTATAATGTCATAAGCAAAGGTGACTTGGGGCAAATACTGTGAATCGTCCCGTCTTGGGTGACCCTCCCCTAGCACTGTAATGACTTCATGAAATTCATGAGTAATATTTTTGACATCAGTATTAATGACAGATGGCATCAAATGGTACGTAACTCTGGGATTAATGGTGCTGGACTTTCGAGTCAGAGGTTTGGGGTTTATCGTCATTTAAGAGATTTTAATCTCGTGCAAGCACGGTCCGTAACAAGGGGACCTTAAACGTTCGAACAAGCATGGGTAGCGATTGGCGAAGGATTTCACCCAACCAGTTCATTGAAAAATTAGAGGGTCGAGGCCATGCGGTCGCAATAGGAACACGTGCACGGTGCGCATTTATGATTTATATTTACATTTTAGGTATCGTATCATCGCCATCGAACAGCGATATATTAGGACCTTTATTCCACTAGCTCTCTCTACTTGTCTCTAACGATCTAGGTTGGCATAGGCCTAAGGTAAAATACACATATTTATATCTAGCCTAAACTGTCGCTATATGCAGGGCTGTAGTCGAGGGTATACGCGGGTATACAGCGTATACTTACCTCTAGAGAAATTTGAGAGCGTATACTCATGGCTGTAGAGGAGGGTATACGCGGGTATACAGCGTATACTTACCTCTGGGAACGAAAATTTTTCAAAAATGAGAGGTTTTTAAAGGTTTTGAGGGCGAATGACTAAAAAAAAAAAAAAAAAGGTCATCAACTTTTTCAGAGACGAAATCGTAAAAAGTCAGAAAATTTGAAGGGAATTTGTGAAATTCAGAAATTTTTCTGAGACGAATTCCTAAAAACAGGTCTTCAAATTTTTTTTTACGCCGCTGGTCACCGGTAGCGTATACTCACCTCAAATTTTACCACTACAGCCCTGGCTATATGTACAAAATAATAGTAGGCACCCATATGGCTCACCATCAAACCATTCATACAGTTTTGTGCTGCTTTCGATTTATGGACGGATTCTTACATGAATATTAAATGTCCAGATATAAATTTATATTGCCATCTAAACCGTAGTCGCGTAGAAGTTCAGTATAATAAATTCCCAGAATTCTGTGCAGCCTGAGCGCACTCGTGTTCCGTGTCCACATTTATATATTAATATATCTATGGTGTGCACTGTGCTGTTAATCTTTGAGATTCGGTTTCTATTAGGCGCTTCATCACTGGTTTGTTTTGCACGTCGTTGGCATTGTATAACATTTTTCAAATAAAATACTATTCGTGTTGTTGGTGTCTCCAGTACACAGCGTTGTGAGAAACACGTTTAGTCTGAACTGAACAGTTGAGCTGCTGCTGTTTTCTCTGAAGGTCAACCGCGTTACTCAATTGCTCCCGCCAATTTTGCTGATCGTTGTATTGCGAAGTTCGAACATGGCGGCAAGATGGAATCTGACGGGTGGTGCAATCGAGGGAATTATGGCTGGTCAGCAGTACGAGCGACCACTTTTGCAAGTTCTGGGCCAGAAAAAAGTAATGGGTGGCCAGAGTGCGACTCCGGAGAGATACAGACTGCTACTTTCAGATGGAGAGCACACCAATTCATCGGCCATGTTAGCCACTCAGCTCAACGATAAAGTGACCAGCGGTCAGTTGGATACAAATTCCATAATACGGTTAGACAAGTACATTT
The DNA here is from genome assembly GCA_963556255.1 of Allolobophora icterica. Classification (NCBI taxonomy): domain Eukaryota; kingdom Metazoa; phylum Annelida; class Clitellata; order Crassiclitellata; family Lumbricidae; genus Allolobophora; species Allolobophora icterica. The sequence goes on from OY744602.1 coordinate 23,744,765, forward strand.
GTAATGCTATTCAGCCGGACAAAAGAGTGTTGATTCTTTTAGAAGTCACTGTCTTGGCGTCCGGTGCAGAAGTTGGTAGTAAAATCGGAAACCCTCAGCCGATGCGAGGAGTAGTTGGAGGAGACAATAATGCTGCAGCCGCAGTCTGTAAGCAGGAACCAGGTAACATGCAGTCATCAAACAAAACTGGTTTTATCGGGAATGGTTCCGATATTAACCGCAATACCAGGCCGGCTGCTGTCAGCACAGCCAGTAATTCCAGTTCTGTGTTTCAAAGAGAAACAAACACACAGAACAGTAAAGGGTTTTCTGCAGGTAATCAGAAACCAGCAAACACAGCTGCTAAATCATTTGGGGGAGGAGCTGCAAACGTTAGTACTGGTGGAGATACTCCGTCAAAAGTTCACCCAATTGCTAGCCTCACACCATACCAGAACAGGTGGACGATCAGAGCACGTGTCACTCAGAAGTCGGCGATCAGGAGTTGGAGTAACTCAAGAGGTGAAGGTACGCTTTTTGACATGACACTGCTTGATGAATCTGGGGACATCAGAGCTACTGCCTTCAAAACTGAAGTGGACAAGTTTTATAACTTTATTGAAGTCAACAAGGTGTACTTTATTCGCAAAGCAGTTCTCAAGACTGCCAACAAGCAGTATTCTTCGACAAACAGTGATTACGACATGACGTTCACTAGCGAGACAGAAGTGATACCGTGTGAAGACGCCTGTGATCTGCCTACAATAACCTTCAATTTTGTTCCAATAAACCAGTTGGAAAGTCACAAGGCAAATGACACCATTGACGTCATTGGTGTCGTAAAGGAAGTGGATGATATAAGAACGATTGTGACAAAGCAGACAAACAAGGAGCTGAAGAAGAGAGATGTAGTTCTTGTGGATGAATCCAAAGTCCAGGTGCGTCTGACACTCTGGGGAAATGACGCCGAGACGTTTGATGGCAGCGGAAATCCTGTCTTGGCTATCAGGAGCTGTCGCGTGTCTGACTGGGGTGGTCGATCTCTGTCATCTGTGAGCGGTAGTCAGATCGTCCTGAACCCAGACATTCCAGAAAGCCATCGAATCCGAGGATGGTTCGACAGTGTTGGCAGATCTGTCGACTACGTAGAATATAAGCGTGAAGGTGGAACAGGAGCCGGCAGTTCTGGAGCTAACTCCAACTGGAAGACTTTTGCTGATGTTAAAGCACAGAACCTTGGTCAAGACAAGGCAGACTATTTCTCAACAAAAGCCACCTTTGTCTTTATGAAGAAGGAAAACTCCATGTACCAGGCCTGTCCTCAGCAGGACTGTAATAAGAAGGTGGTCGATCAAGGTAACGGCAGTTACCGCTGCGAGAAGTGTCAGAAGGACTATCCAAATTACAAGTGGAGAATGATCCTGTCGGCTAATCTTGCCGACTTTTCGGACAACCAGTGGATAACGTGTTTCCAGGAAACGGCCGAAGCTGTGCTGGGAAAGGGTGCAGATGAGATTGGTCAACTGAAGGAAAATGATGTTTCCAGCTATGACCGAATGTTTGCTGAAGCAAACTTCAAGTCTTACATCTTTCGGATGAGGGCAAAGATGGAGACTTATAATGACGAGAGCAGATTAAAGACTGTCTGTGTTCAGGCCAGTCCAATCAACTATCCGGATTACAACCAGAAGTTGATTTCAGACATTGAAACATTGCTCGGTTCAGTTTGAGTTGACATTCAGCATTTATGACTGACTCATTGGCATCGCACTAACATTTCTGTAGACTTATATTATCGTAGCTAAACAAGTAGTAATGTCTCCTCTTAAATTTAAAATAATTATAAGTTTAATGACTTTCCTAAGCGGATCTCAAGAATAACATTCATCAAGCAACATGTTATTGATAAAATTTGATTAGCATTGATTTCAGGTGGCAAGATCTTTTGAATTTTTAGTTTCTGCAGTCCTTTTACTTTCCATGTCTTGAAAATTTGTAGAGACAGAGCGGAGCTTAAGCTGGGTCAATTTGTGCACTTGGATGAGTTGTAAGCAGACGAATTTCTGGTGCTTAGGCCCCAGTCTTTGCGAAGGTATTTCGGATGACATTGAACAGAGAACCTCTTTAGTTGTTGGTTTTGTACAAAGTTATTAGTTTGAGTACATTATTCGATAACTGTTTAAAAATGTTGAAATTTTTTGCACAGAATTATGGTAGTAAGCACTGTTAGCTGCTTCTTGATGCTAAGCTAAATTTTTACTGGATATTTTTCAGTTTTATGTCTTGAGTCAAAGACCAACTTTCAGTTTCTTGGCTTTTACTGGACTTTTGATTGCATTTATGTTTACCAGTTTTGATTGCATTTATGTTTACCAGTTTTGATTGCATTTATGTTTACCAGTTTTGTAGCATGTATCATTGTGTGTAATTATATAGCATTTGAAACCTGTCCACTAATGTGCCTAGCATCCATCAGTGATTGTTGTATTCAGAATAGAATAGCTGTATTGTCCTTACTGACTCACATTTGTCAGTGTATTTGTCCCTGATGGTATAGATTTCTATTTTTCCCAGAACGCACGTTAGACACAGCTTAGGTCCAGGTTGTAATGAACCAATTTTTCGGAATAGACATGGCAGTCAAGTTAATAAAAACTAGATTGCAGTCCTCAAACAGGAAACTGTTTGACCTTGGCCAGTAAAGAGGATGCAAATTAATATATAGGCATTTTCCATAAGCTGAAAGGCTACATTTAGAAAGTCAGCAACAATTGTTTAGCAGCATTTTTGCACTTTTGTTAGATAATGCAAATATCAGTTGTATGAAAAATCACAGTTGAAAATTCGAATTCATTTATTTAATAACAGAATTTGGCCTTAATACAACAGGCAAAGCTATACGGCTTAAGGAATACAAATGTACCCAAGATATATATATATATATTAGGGACCTGCGAAGCTTCGATATTCGATTCGAAAATGAATCGGACGGCGGTATTTGAATCGATTCGAAAATGAAGTCATGATTTGAAAAAATTTCGAATCGTTTTTCGGAAAAATAATAACGACTGTTGTAAACTAATTGTTTTAAAAATTGTTTATTGCGCGTGGATTGGTTGTTGCATTTCTGAGTGCAACGCAGAACGCGACTACAGCAAACCCTCTGGCAAAGAAAAGAGTTTATAATTAGGAAGTTATATATTCTGCTTAGGTGTATATACACCAAAGTGCAGTTTTGCAAATTGGTACAAAAAAGAATATACTTGCTTACTCAACTCAAATTATTTGTACTATTTTTAATTCTGTTAATTAGCTTAATTTTTAGTTTAATAGATTTTAAACTGCAGAAAAGTTATTGGTAGGGGCCTATATACTGAGGAACGCCTGTGCTATCAAGCTTCATGAATACTGGTACCCGCTGATTCGATTCGAATTCGAACCTTTACCCCCGATTCGAGATTCGATTCGACTGGAAATTTGTGATTCGCAGGTCCCTAATATATATTTATATATATATATATATATATATCTTTTTGTCAACAAATTGTCTGTTTGCCCTGCTGGGGTCATACATTTCTGCTGCTAAAATTACTTAACAGTGTATAGCTATAGCAGAAATTCAAATGTTATAATTAATGAAGACAATAACATGGGCATCATGAATTTTATTCTATCGGGATCGAAGTTAAGTCATGGCTGAGACGTGCTAGCCTGCTTGTTTCTTCTTAATTCAGTTGTTGGGTGTGTTTGTGCATCTGTCAACTCCACTTTGGTCAAAGGGTAAAGCGAGGAGTGATTTACTTCATTGGCAATCTGATTGGCTACGCTGATCCTCAAAGGTCCAGTCATGGGGTGCATTTTGGCTGGAGCTGCAATTTATTATGGGTTGCAGCAAATTTTCACATTCATTTGTTTTACCAGTTCACATACCATCAGTTCACTTCATACCATCAGTTCTGTAATGGCATACGAGGATGAACTGAAATGCTTATATCCGTGGAATTCTTGATTGTAAAGTGGTTAACATGAATGACTGTCAGCCCAGAGCTTGAGTTTACAAATGGGTGCTAGAACAGAAAGATTTTTCAACTGCTGTTCTGGTGTCCTCTAGCAAGTGCAATATTAGAAAGTAATTGTCTGTAGACTTGTTGGGAAGGTTATCCACCTGTCAGCACGCATTGACTTCAACTCGGGTTATATTCGGGTTTAGATCCTTGAGACTGCAGTATTCACAGTGTTTGTGAGAAGTGGTTAAAAAATGCTATACAGAAGTCCACTTGCATACACACAGGTACATGGTTGACTCAGAAGCTGTTAAACTTTGTTTTTGTTCTATTGTAATGTTGAGTTGACTGCTGCTGAATATGGAATTTTGTTTTGATGTGGAAATGGTGGTATCAAAGTTTTCAGATTAGTTTTGAATAATACACCAAAGTGAAAGAATAAACTTGAACACTGTTCTTGGTTTATGCAGTAAAAAGTGTGCTTGACAGAACAAAAACTTGTATTAAATTTTTGTTTTCAAAGTGCATGTACAATTTTGTTTTCAGTGTTTTGTTTGTGAAGCAGATTCTAACGATTTAGGTCACAGCAGAATAAGTCCACACCTAAGGCTCTGTATTTAAGCTTCTTCTGAAATAAGAAGTGATGTCATATATTCAGAATGGCCTGTTTCAATAAAATGAGTTTAAAAAATCAATTACAGTCAAACGATACTTTAAAATACAGGTCTTGAGCTGTGATTTGAATGTTTCTAGAGATGGCACATTCTTCACTTGGTCGGGCAGACTGGAGTTTTAAGTAGTGATATTACATTGAAGACACAATATTTCTATGAATTTTGAAGGATCCATGTGGTATTCAAATTAAGAATGCAGAATTTGAAACAACTGATTACAATTATAGTGTGCAGCATAGGCGTAGACTCCGGGGGAGAGCCGGGGCACGTGCCCCCAATAAATGAGATTGGCTGTACACCCAATGCAACAAGTGTAGAATGAATAACCAAATGCCCCCTTCCCCCTCCCCCAATATTTTGGACAAGTTTACGCTAGTGGTCTTCAGTGGTTTTTAATACTTACCACTGTGAAACATACTTGTTCTATTCAGTTTATTGCTGCTTTGAGCAGAATGATCATCAGTAGGTAGCTGCTATTGTGCTATAAAAGAAAGCTGGAAGCTTGCTTCATGATAAAGGTGAAGGAAATTCGTATTTATAAGGTGCTATAGAAACTCTTCCGGAGGTCAAACGATCCAGATGAAAGTATCATTAAGCTGTGGCACAAAGCTGACACTGTAATCCATTTCCATTACACTGACCAAAAGGATTGAGAGTTGATTACATGTCAGATAGCAGTTTTCTATGGTAGTCATCCATCCAGTTCCTACTGAGACAAAAGTAACCCAAAAATATGCAAATTAATATTGGGGGGAAGGTTTTTAAACACTTCTGCATGTAGTTGCAACTCCAGTGCTTTGCTAGGGTGCAGGGTGGTCAGCCGAGTTGGGTGTTTGGGGATGAAGAAGTGTAGAGTAAGCATTAAGCCTGTGTTACAGGTGCATGACCTAGGGCCCTAGGCTAACTATATTCATATTTTATTATTATTGCTATTAAACTGTTGTGGGCACTGGTCTGAAAATCCTGGGAATTAAAGAGCAATGTTATAAGTTTATGTTGAAGATAATGGTGAGAAGAGGACAATATAGGACCACATGTCCTACATATGAAGCCCTCATTGTGGACGTCCTTTATGGATGACCCCTTAGGACCTCCCATTTGGACTACTTTGGACCCCCGCATTTGGCCTTACCCTCCTCCTTTGCGGACGTCAGCATCAGAGAACGATTGGTTCAGCGGAAGACTCGTGCGGTATAGCAGCACAGACTCGCTAACCAACTTTTCGGCGGATTTCCGCACTTTTGAACAAAATATAGATTTCTGATAAATCGGGCATCGTCCCAGGTTTCACAACAATCCAGGAATATGCCTCTAAATGCAATTTTTTCATTGTCAATATTATTTGAGGATTTTTTAACCTCAAGTATTATGACTAAATACACCCCTCTCGTCGCTCATACACCATTATCTGTTCCACTGTTCTCTACCACTCCTCAGGCTTGTGCATGTATTTCAAACTTTGTCTTACGTCCTTTCTTTAAGCAATCTAGAACTTGATTCATCTATTCCGCCAGGGGCGTCTATCCCCCCTAAGTCATTGGAGCAACGTCCCTTTACCTCCTCTTCTTCCCCCTCCCCGTTCCTCCCTCCTCCCTAAAATGGTGGCACACACACTGCACAGGTCCCCCCTATTTCTTGGATGGAGCATTTGCTCCAAGGTTTCTATGGTGTAGACGCCTCTGTATTCCGCCGCCTCTGACCGTGGCAGCCATGTTCATTGGGCCCACGTTGCAGGTCACTAATTGACATCACGTCACATCAGTGGCACAATGCAGGAGAGATCTTTATGGGCCAGTGACTGAAAACCACCTCTCACCACAGCTCCTCCAGCTATCTCCTCAGTGTGCTTCTGGTAACCAGTTTTTGTTCGTCACGCGCTATAATTAAGTAAATTAACAACTGTAACAGTTTCTAATTTTTTTATGGCTAGCAGGCATGCAGTGGCGGCGATCTTGTCTGAGAGGTGGGGTGGGGGGGGGACAAAGTCGGCCATGGTCTGGTCGATGACCTTTTTTTAGGAATTCATCTCTCCCCACAAATTTTGTTTAACTTTTCGGGAATTCATCCACAAAAACAGAAAACTTTTAAGACTTTTCTACGAATTCATCTCCCTAAAAAGTTGATGACCTTATTTTTTAGTCATTGACCTTTTTACGACTTACTTTTCGATTATTCGTCTCAAGATTCATCCCCTAAAATAAATAAATTTCATGACGAATTTCTTCTTCTTTCACAGAATTTTCCGGGGGACACTTCTAAAAAAAATTGACTTTTTCACCTCGTCTGGTCAAAAAGGCAGTGAAAACCCTCACGCGCAATTACATTTCTTGCCCTTTTTGGGTGTTTCTTCAAAATTTGGGGGGACAAATGTATGGCGTGTCCCCCACTCTTAAAGGTGGGGGGTATGTCCCCCTCGACTCCCCCCTAGATCGCCGCCCATGCTAGCAGGTCTGTTGACGCCGACCGTACCTTGTAAATCATCCTTCTGACTTGCTCAGTGCTCGTGAATTGGCGCCCTGCGCTTAGCTTCTAAGTAGCGTCTTTGTAATCGAGGTTACTATTACGAGTTTAAACAGTCTTCTTAGGCTTTGATTTGTGCTCAGTACAACAAAGAATTCTGGTTCACCTAAATGAGAATTGTACTTAAGCGTCTAAGACTGCGTCAACATAGTCGACTCATTTTCCATCCACTCTCATGACTTGTCAACTTACAGTACGCGTGTACACAGGTGCTACATAAGTCTTACGTTATATTCTACAAAAATTAATGAAACTAGAAACGCACCGTAGCTTAAAGATGGCGAGGCAGACGAATGGCGTATTGGTACCTCGATGCATCGTGCGTTTGATTGAAGTTATAGTCGTATGTCTGTTCGTCATAAAGAACCACATATCAGCCAATACAACGGACAGGCCCCCTACAAAAGAGTTACAGTATAAACCTCCGGGATTCGGTACATCAATTAATTTGATAGATTTTCTTATTTTGAACTTTGCATAGGCATACATTTCAGTAAGACAACTAGGCTTGACGAGATAATCCTCTTATAAATTGGGCAAAAACATTCATGTGTTGGCGGCTAAGATATTTTCTGCGATTTAGGCCTACTGAATAACGATAAACACTGGAAGATAAAGAAAAAGATAATGCTAAAGAGCCGGTATGTGAATGGGCTTCGGTAGCAGGAACGGGAGGGAGTTTACTGGGTATGCCTACAGTTGATAAATGAACCGAGTTTGGGCACATGGCGCTTACGAGGTTCTGATTGAATTATGCTTACATAGTGAGGGCATACTAGCCTCTCAACTACCTTGGAGTCTTGGACATGAAGATGAGGTTCAAGATAGGCCTGTCACTTCCAGTATAAGATGTATTATGTATGTAAATGTGCATACAGAGTGCATATTAGCTTGACACCAAAATGCACTCTTGCATGTTTTATGTAGTCCTGTCATCAGCTGAGAATCAATGCAGTTTGTCCTGGAAGTTGTTTGAAATATGTGAGCGTTTTGGCAGGTTGGCTACAATATCAACAATTGTGCAGAGGAGAATTGGTGTCTGTTATCACAGCATATATACAAACAAACACAAGCCTACATACACATCTACACCAACATAAATTCGCATGCTTATGCACATTGTAACATACATCCTTATTTACGTATAAACATACTTGCATGCATGCAATGATACATACGTGTTAACATAAATGCACAGAATTTGTTCAGTTATAAACATTTTGTTGTAGCTGGCGTCATTTTCTGCACATGTGATCTGACTAACGGTGCATGTGACGTCAACTGTTGCTGTGATCCGGACTGCACATTGAAGGATCGAGACGTTTTTTCCAGTTGTACCAATTATTATAATCCGTTAGTGTTCTTTTCATATTTATTACAAGATAGTTAACAAAGCCAAAACTATCTAAACCACCATTAGAAGTATTTTGGGAATTATGTAGTCTATTTGTATTTACATTTGTTTCTTTGAATGGTTCCAATTCATCAGTCATTCGTGAATGCATAAGGATTTATAGATAGGTAAGTCTACAAGCATATGATTTTTGAAATTTACTAATGATGACCATTACTCTGCAGTGATATCAGGCTGCAAAATGGAGGAATGAAACAATTTTAACACAAAATTAAACATTTCTTTAGTGCCCAGTGAATATTTGTTTGGGGAACAGCCTGGCTTAGTGAATGAAGTTATAGGCTCAGAAGAAGCTTACGTGGTTAAATCGGATCCAGCAAACAGATTACTGCAAGAATGATTTGTGGAAATTGATATTTTGCTTGTTTTCGTTACACATTTTTTAGTATTTTAGTTTTAGTTGGGGGCACGCTAGTCAAGTGGTCAGGATACTGTGCTGTCACCATAGGAGCACAGATTCAAATCTCCACCAGGGCAAATATTGTTTTGATATTTCAACTCCAATTGGGCACCCTAGCACACTCAGTTATAATAAATAGCCTACTCTGACTGTACTCCCTGTCAGTGGAAAATCAGGCGGTGAGGAGGGGACTTGCCATCAGCCCTCATATAGGGAGGCATGAACTATGTATTAGCTAATATATAATGTGCCCAGGTATGAACTCCTATAAATGAGCTAATAGATGGCTGAGGCTAACGAAAATGACTGCTGCTTAGTCTTTCCTCTATGATTACTTATAACTTTAGTTTTTACATAAATGCAATTATTCATTGCATCTGAATGTGAACCTCCAAAATATTTTGACAAACTAACCTAATTTTAATATTCATCTTGTTTTGAGTTTTTAAGACATTTTATCCTCTACAGCCAACAATCCTAGATACTCTCTGGTAACGGATGTCATTCTTTCTGTTGTGTAAGACCAGCTAAGGATACCTGTGTGCAGTATGGCATTATTTTCATCCACAATTCACCGTATTTCGTCAACGGTTCTCAGCCAGGAATCTTGTGCATCTATGTTGACAATTGTAAGTCTGGAGAATGTTTAATTTCTATTCTGAACAGCTTTTCTTTGAATATCCAGTTATTAGAAATGTACCTGTTATCAAAGGAGTTTCTTTTGCTTTACTTTGGATTATATCCTGCCTCTCAAGGATGCCATATTTAGTTTAGCTTTAGCACAGGGTCTTCCTTACGGAATCCAAAGGTAACATAATGAGGAGGTTCACGTTTACTGGTATTGTATTCCTTATTTAGTTTAATGTTCCTGTATTTTATTGCCTGTTGTCTTCATTGGTGGTAACATGATTACTGCGACAGCTCCATCTTTACAAACATCTAACTGAAATGGGTGGTGCTTTGGTGAAGGGTGCTTTGTTTCAGTATGCAGGTACTGTGCTTCTGGGAGCTCCAGGAAAATTAAAAGTTTGTCTAGTACTGATTTATTTCGGTTCAGGTGTAGGGGGGCAGGAACTCATTAGTGGCAGGAGCTCTTTACATAAAGACTCCCTTGCTTGATGTTGCTATAGGGCCTAGCTATTGATCCACAAGATGCATTCTCTATGAATAAGATTACTTTAACAACAAAGTCTACTAGTGTCTCGTGCTAATAAAGGATAACTTACTTAGCAATGTCTTGATTTTGTATCATTGGCATCAAAATGTTACTGGAATATGTAAACTGGTTTATTGTAAGTTCAGTTGTCAATATTTGCTTCATACTATAATTTATTGTGAATTGTGTTTTTAGTTCCTCTGTCAAATACTTTTTTGAATGTAACTGTCATAAAAACAAGTGCTGAGTTTGGCCATTATGTGAAGCGATATGGAAAACGTCATTTCAGAAGCCATCGCCAATATCTACCTGTTGAGAACATCCCCCACTATAAGGTTTGAGCTGATAATTAACTATTTCGACACTAGCATAGGGCCTACCAGTAGTTCTTAAGAAAGCATTATTTTACTAAAACACTACGTGGCATAAACAAGGTTGCCAATTGGCACAGTATTCACTGTGTAATGCAGTGTGAAGGTTGAAGCCGTTCCTAAGACTAACTATGAAAGGACCTTAAGAAGTCCTTATTGCACAACAAATGATGCCTCATCATTAAATATTGGCATTTATAAATACAGAAATAGTAGTAGTAGTAGTTCTAATAGTGATAATGATGATGATGACCTGGCCTTCATCATGGCATTGGACAGAGCCTCAGCACTGGTGATGTACAAGAGACATAATACCTTTTCCAATGCCTGGCCTTAACAATTCAACGCTTCAATGCAGTTGCTTTCCTAAGCACTTTGTACCAGAATCTTACAAATTGCAGATGTGTTTCTCTCTCTGTCTCTTTCTTTTAATTAGCATTTAAGTCCCCAAGGGATCATATGTACCTTGGGGCAATAAAAGGAAAAAACTAAGGGCTTTTTTGGTGATGTGTAAATGCTAAACAACAGCAATCCACCAAGCAAGCATGTTTTCCTTATGTGGTGTTACTAGAGATGTAAAAAACATGTTTTTTTTGGCGTTGAAATATTTCAATGAAATATTTCAGTTTTATTTGAAATATTTCAGTTTCCTTTTAAACATTTGAAATTAGTTTTTTTTTTACATTTTACAACTAATTACAACCATAATAACAGTTTATTTATTTCTCTCATATTACATATTATATGCATTATTGTGTTAGTGATGACCATCCTCGAGATACTCAATTTATTTCTAATTACCTGTTTTTAAGAATGACTTTTATGAGAGTTACATTATATGTTGAAAAACATATTTTATTCACCAAATGTCACAAATTACAGTTTGATCTAATAAAGTAGATGTTATTGTTCATTGTTATGCTTAACATTTATTATTAATCACTTGTTTTGTCATAAATGAAATAAATGTGATTTTAGCTAAATTCTGCTAGCAGCTAGCCTAGGAGGCTAGCCTAGGATACAGTCAATCGTATAGAATTCGAAACACTTTAGTGACTTTACAAGACAAATTATAAATCACAAATACTATGTCAACTAGACTCAATAATAATCCGGCGAAAATTTTTTTACAAAAAGTTCTAAGAATACAACTTAGAACACAAACATAAATAGTACTATCAGTCAGACAGAGTAAACCATCATTAATAGTAATTATACTGCTAAAATCTGTCAGTTACAAGATTTCCTCATTGTTATTCATCATCGTCCATGTCATCATCTTTGTTGTCATCGTCAACATCATCATTGTCTCTATCATCATAACTGTCAGTGTCACTGTCATCATCATCACTGGCATCGTCACTGTCATCATAGTTTTCATGGCCTTCATCATCGACATTGTCACCGTCTTTGTCATTATCATTATCATCATCATTGCTTTGGAACAGCACCATGTCATTGGAACAGCACAAACTGGTCCAACTCAAGAGTCAAGACATTGTGTCAATTTGTGTGCATGATGCATCCAATACTTCAAAACATGTTGTTTTTTTTGGTCATTGAAATATTTCAAAAAAAACTGTCAGAAATGAAATATTTCAAATGAAATATTTCACGCTCACATCACTAGGTGTTACCCAACATCAAAGTGTAGAATTCATCTGATGGTCTCAACTTGTAACTCTTGTTTGCTCTCCTGCCATCCCACTGGTAAAATCTGGATATTACTCCCAAGCTCGAACTGCTCTACCCCTCTGGAATAAATTCCAACCAGCATTTCAGCTCATTTCTGATCCATCATGCAAACTTTTCAATATTGCACCTCTTGCAATCTCTGTACAGGTCTTTCATGCAAAACACAAGACAGTTTTTACTTCCGCAATCCTATACTGTTTCCTCCTCTTCTCTATTACCTCTTTTGCAGAGCTCTGTATTCCTGGGTGTTTACCAACCTGACCCTTTTCTTTGAGTACTGTAGTAATCTTGAGACTACGATTACTATTAAAAATCTGTCATACTAAAGATGAGCTCTGCCACAGATATGGCTGTGGAGGTTACCTTGTACCAATTGCTTTAGTGGCATTGGTACAGGACCCTCAGTCCGTCAATTAATGGCTAAATCGTCGGCTTAAACCAAAGAATTCATCTGCTTGCATGTTGAAGCAGGCAACAGAATTGTCATTAGTAATTTTGTAGACTGGCGATCCAGTGTTGGTTGTGCATGAGAATCTGGCTGTTGGAGTTTTGTCTCTGCCTCGAGGTTTGGCTTCAGAGTCATGTGTTGATTCCAATCCAGTCTGTAAGTATTTTGTGTAATATGAACTTTCATGGTTTAAATTAAGAATGATAACTGGTTATTATTATAGGTATTAAGAGTTTACTAATTATTATAACTTAATTATTGTTCATTATTCAACCCTCAGTTGACCAGAGATAAGTAAGCTCATATCATTTAAAGTGGACTTTGTTGAAAAGGGAGTTGGGTAACATTTGCCAAACAACCTGATATGAATTTAGCCCAGTGAATTCTTGGTCCTTTGTGTATAATACAAATTTATTTGTCTGACACTTGGGTGAAGTAAGTTACAGTGGTCAAGTTGACTGGAAACGAGGATGTATCCTTTATATGAAAACATATAGCCTAGAGCTGATTGACATAATGCCTGAGTTGCTAGATTACAGCTTCTGGGTCAAAGTCTGTTTGAGAATATTTTTAATATAAAAGGTGAAAAAGGATAAAGCAACATATTTGTTGCTACAGAGGCCCTAAATAAGATGCTTGACACATGTACCATATTCAGTAATTGGGTCAGTCTTTGCCACAGTCTAGAAACAGAATGCATTTCTTCTGGCATGTTGAAATTGGCTGTGATTCTTAACTTCATGGTACTTGCTGTGCCAAACTGTCATCTGTCTCAGGTAGCATTCTGTCTTAAATGTTTTGTGAATTGCAACATTGCAACATTCTACCTTTTTTCAGCTTACATGATTCCACAGAAGTTTTCATGCACACGACCACAGACTGATATCCAACTGCAATGCACGTCAAACCGAATGTGGCAGGCATCAACTTATTACAAAGGTTTCAAAGTGGTTAAGGTATAAAACCTTTGGTATTTATTGATTTATTGCACTATGTATCTGGCATTTGATTTCAAAGGATTTTTTCTTTTAGGCATCTTTTAAGATTAATAAGAAATCCTCCCATGGTTGCATTGGTACTTATGCATACAATTCCTCCTCGGAATTCTAGTTTATTATGGACTGTAATGTCAACTGTTAATGTTTTGATATTGTTTACTAAGTTCCTCTGCATAATATTAGGAACCAATGTCCACCCATAATTTTGAACAGGATACAATATCCGGAAAAATTCAATCTGCCGTGGTCATTTTAAGCCCATCCTATAATATGCCTCCAGAACTGTGAGACCATATAAACCATGAGAAAGGTTGTCCAGTGTCCAGTTGGATTGTTTTTGGGGTGTCTGCACTTAAGCTAAGTATTCTTCAGTCCATGAACCACACCTCTGAGGTCCTAACTGTTGATAAAGGAATGTAATGGATGAGATATTACCTTATCTTCTGGATCTCAAGTTTCTCTTATAATTGGCAGTGGAATTTTCCTTTTAGAGTCCAGATATGTTTACTGCATACTATGGTAACTTTACTCACAGTCTGACTCGATACGCATATTTAGGTAAGTTTTCATGGATTATTTGCAAATTTGTTTAGTTACAGTACCTGACTATTTTGTCTCTCTACATTTAGTATATTATGGTATTTAAGTAAGGTATTAAGGTAAAGCAAAGTCATTGTTATTTTTTTTATTGTTATAACTCGAATTGCAAAGCACAAGATAATGTAACTAAATGCATCACATATGTGCTAAAGTAGCTACCCATATTTGTTGGCAGAACGCAGTTGAGACCCTCCTGGGACTGTTGAGACTGATAGAATCTTTTGCCAGAGGCTGCTCTCGGAAGGCCTTGTAAGCCAGCATGGCCAACTTGGAGACAATCTGTTTATGTATTGGTAGTAAGTGCAAATTTGGAGCACATGTTGTGTGATTGGATTTCCATGGGCTTGATATGAATCTGGCTGCTGCATTCTGCACACTGAAGTTTTTCTAAAGTCCCTTCTGCACATCGAATGGCAAGCTATTGCAGTCGTTAAGACAACTGCTGATGAAAGCGAGTACCAAGCTCTGTTTGACATTCGGTGTCGGCGGAGATTGGATCAAATGCAGCTGACGCAATCGGTAGTTGCACAACTGGCATATTTTGAACACTTGGTGTTTCATTGTAAGCTCAGCAACAATGATATCAACGATATCGAGGTCAGCCACTGCATTAGAAAAGGAAGTAGGACATTGACTGAAGTTGGAGCTCACTGATACTAACCTTGGTCAGTTGATATCTAGTGCCAATCCAAATGAGCTGAGTCTTTTCATATCCTTTTCAAAAGACTGGTGTCCATCCAGCACTGAATGCAAGCGATACAATTGGTAAATCTAATGGTAGCAGATGAACCATCTGCAGCTGACACACTGAGCCACACCTGAGCATCATCAGCATAATTATGCGTGTGCAGTTGGTCTCCAGCTTTCAGTGATGGTGAACAGTTCTGACATGCAGAATGAAGCTCTGAGGCCGACTGCAGTCAGGCAGAAGACCAAAGATAGCTGTACTTAGAAATGAACTTGTTGCAGTGAATTCATCCGCTCCAGTGCTTTTCCATCAAAACCCTACCATTTCCAAAGTCAACACAGAAGTATGTCATGGTCAACAGTGTCACAGGTGGTGCCTAGATCTAAAAGTCCCAAAAGAGTGACCCATTGGCCATCTGCTGCACTGCTACTGAATGCAGCAGATGGCGAATGTCATGTGATTGCATCTCCTATCTGGTGTTATGCAAAGTAGAGCTGCATTTGAATGACTAGATGCTGACCAGGTGGGACATCCAATTGTTATCTTGCCAATACCCTGTACTTCAGAATCTCCACTGACTTCCTGTTCGCAAGAGGATCACCTTCAGAACACTTGTTTTCAAGTGTCTACACAGAATGGCACCACTGTACTAAGCCATATTCTGTGTGGTCAGTCTCGGATGCTTTCTGGAGTTAGTGTTGTACGGAAAGGTCACTGTGATGCATAGAACATTTGGTGCATCTGGCCCAATGGTATTAAATGCACTGCCCATCGAAGTCTGTGTTGTGGAGCTTTCTCTCAAAAGCTTCAGGAAGAAATTAAGGACTTACATG
This sequence comes from Allolobophora icterica, assembly GCA_963556255.1. Lineage (NCBI taxonomy): Eukaryota > Metazoa > Annelida > Clitellata > Crassiclitellata > Lumbricidae > Allolobophora > Allolobophora icterica. Next base: position 23,760,545 of record OY744602.1, read on the forward strand.
TTCACATCATCTATTAGCCGAGCTACTTCTAGCGCATATGTGGTGTATTTAGTTATATTATATCAACTTACACTTTATAAATTTTATGATAATAATGATAATAATAGTCAGCTGATCCAATACAAGTAATTTCACCATCTTCTGGTTGTACTACTATTAAATTTTGAACAAAATTGTCATTCAGAGAAGTAGCTTTATTTTTTTTAAATTGCTCAGGTTCTACCGTAATTATTGCTGATGCTGTCATGTTGTGCTACATTAGATGGTTGTTGTTCTTTTTATCTATGTCTTTAACTTTGTAAAAAAAACTGATTGTTGTCAAACTTTTAATCACATTCAACAGCTTACTGATCTGTTGATAAGATAGGGTGGTCCTTGCAGATATAATCACTTGGCTAAGCATGATCCTGAAGTCAATGCAATTATAACTGCATGTTTACAAATAAAACTTTAAACATTAAATTTTTCAAGGGTGCAGTCCTAACCTAACAAAACATAACCACAAACAGAATGCTTTCAACTGCTGACAGATTAGGTGCAATGAAAGCCAAAAGACCCTACAATAAATGTGGGGTAAGGTCAGATAAGGTAAGCTTAGGTCATCTTCATCTTCGCACAGTACTTGCTATGGCACCACTCAACCGGTGCTCAGCAGCGCCTTACATGATAATTATATAGTAGTAGCAGATACAGTTTTACAGGATTTGAATTTAACTATATAAGGCAGCCATGAAGAGCGCCCATCTGTCAGATTTCACTCGACTGTTACCAGGCACAACTCTCTTTGGGTGAGCAGTAAGCAGTTTATTTCAGATGGATTTGAACTCTGGATGTAAGGTGTGAGGTAATATACAAATGCCACTGTGATACTCGAGTAATTAGTTTCTCTAGAAATCATGATGATGATGACACTAGTATTGAAATCCATGTTTGTTGTTATTGCTTCACAGAAATAGAGGCGGAAGAACGTATTTCACATCATTTGCCTCCCCGCAGTAAGTGTCACTTAAACGTTAATAAATCGTAATGTTCAGTTCCCAAAGACCAGTCACTTGGGGTTGGAACTGTTGCCTAATCATCGACTAAGATGTGACTTGAGGAGCATGTGCACCTGCCTGAATATTCTGTTTGAATGCCAGCAAGTTGCTAAGAGATAAATGCTTGTAAAGAGCATGTGCGTAAGCAGTCTTGTTTTATAGTAAGTGAATGACTAACATCATGGCAAAGATTTTCCTGCAAATGCGTTAAGTATTACTCTATTATCAATTAAAGTACTAGATTTCAAATTTTAATTGGAAATTACAGTATATTACACTTAATTACAAATTACAATTACCGTTACTTCATTGCAAGTAAACGTATTGAAACTTTTACATCAGTCCAGTGTTATTTTACTTCATAGCTGAGCAACACTTCTGGATCGACTTCCATTTAGTCTTATTCAGTTTCAATTTTGGTTGTAGAAGGTAGTCTGCTGCATAAGAAGATCATCCTTCCACCACTTTATGACAGTTTCTCCCTGATAACAGTTGAGCTGAGCGAAGGCACTGTTTGCTTCAATGCTAATGGTGAGAAGCGGACTTGTGCAGGAAAGCCATACAGACTCCCATCACCAAGTTTGGAAGTCGAGAATCATTCATTTGTATGTGCAAATGTTGTTTCTGAGGTGTGTGAAGAATTTTAAAATTACTTACTAATAGAGATAAGTGTAACTTTATCGGTGTTGATGGTATAGATCTTCTGACAAGTTGTTGTGGATGCAGTAAAATCATGGCTGACTGTTTGCCATAAGCATACTATGGACATTTTCATCTGGTGAATGCACTTTTTTAAGTCGCTGGCAAGTTCTGAGAAATGTAAGCAGTCAAATGATTGTAAAATCTTTTAGTCTGTTAAGAATGAACAGATGAGTGCTTATCCTTAAAAATCTTTACCTTTCATTTGAGCTTTGTTTATAATGAGATGCTTTTCTTAACTGAAGCAGCTTTGTATCTTTTCCAAACTTGGTGGTTGATCTTGCAGGTTTTTTAAGGCAAGGATGTTTTACAATGCAGGTAAAATACACAATAGTCTACAAGAACCCAGATGGAATTATAAGTGTCGGAGTTCATTTCACTTTGAGAAACATCACAGAGAAAGATCTACCTTTAAGACAAAGTTCTGAAGTGACTTACCTACAGCCATCACACAAAGTGAGTAGATATTATGATAAACAGACTGATAGATCGATGGCTGGTAGGTGGAATACATTTAGCAGCTTTGTAGCAGTATGGTCATAGAGTAAGGTTAGAGTGTGTGACTATGCATGAAAAACTGTAAAAGTAATAAAAAGTGAGTTTTCAACACTTTTTCATGAAAATTTACCCTGTAAATAGTTTTCACTCTTTGACTACTTCTAAATATTCAGCACAATTTTAACCATCATCGAACCAATTTTTGAATATTCCTAAGTTTTTAGTTTTTTTAGGCACATTCACATATATTGAACTTGCTTTAACTGACTATGTGCAGTAGTCAAGTGATAAAAAAAAGTAATTTTCATTAATAAGGTGCTTCCTAAACTATGTTCTAGCAAAATATTGGCTTTCTCAAAAATTTTCCACCATAGAAATCGAGCAATGGCAATCATTTTTCTATTCTCAGGAAAAATGGAATTTGTTAACATTTTGGAACAAATTTTCTGGGTATCACAGTTTCCTGAAATGTTTGTGTAGTTGCATTTATTTACAGTAATTCTATTAATATCATAACAAAGTATTGCCGCGTTATAAATGTGCTTCATCAGTATTACAATTATTTATAGTTTAGCATAAATTCGTTTGTAGAGGGTACTGTTATATTCACGTGTTGACAACTTGAAAGTTTATTACATGTTTCTTTAAGTAGTACTGCACAAAGTTGGTCCTGGGGTACAGAAATCTTTTCATGTGAAGTGCAATATGATATCAACCATTCAGTAGCAGGATAACTTTTTACTACGTATTTTGTGATATAACAATAGATCTTCAGACCTGCATTCACTCTTCATAGCAAACAAATTTGCTAAGTTTCAGTCTTGGTTATGGGAATGTTTACATTTTCACTATGTTATACACAGTTGCCAACAGGTCCTGCTATTGTGAGGCTGTCAAATGATGTGGAAAGTGACACGTCTGGTTCTGAGAAACCTGTGAAATACAGTGGCAATCCAGGTTACATAGTTGGTGAACCACTGAGGGTTGGAACACTTGAGATCGGTCATCATCGGAAAATGTATCCTTGCTGATTGTATGTAAAGAGCCTTTTAAGAAATTCACAAGGGCGCTTAACATAGCAATCTAAGAAGATAGCATCATGTTTGGTGATTACGCGCTGAATGCCACTGAAACTGAATGTAGGAAGAATCTTAGCGATGAGCTGCATTTTTTCTCAGTTGCTTTTAGTACAGTCTCGTCGTTAAAGTGTTTAAAGGTGTTTATATATTATAAGATACATACCACTGCATAGTAATTCATTACATATATGCATACAGTACATGTCTTCTGAACCACTTAAAACCCTTGTTATGTTATATATGTTATGTCCTACATACACGTGTAGCAACACTGTATTAACACCATACATGAAGCATAATATCAAATAGTTGTTGCTAAAACTCATCTATAAGTAAGTCAAACATGATGTAGGTATGTATCAGGACTGCATGCAACATGTGTGACATGGAAGTCTATCAGTAACATGCTTGGTCGATGAACATGCGGTTGCGGCTTCAACTCCATATAATGACCCAGGGTAAATTACTTGTGCACATGTGGCTCTGTCACCAAGCAGTACAATTTGGTACCGGTGTAAGCTGGCAAATGAATGGAAAGTTGTGTACTTATCCCATGTCCAGGACCTTGGGATTTGTCAATTACTGATTCAAAGGTCTACGAATAGAAATTAAGTGCTTCCCCTAAGATTTGCATGCATTCCCTTATTAGGAATGCATGCAAACTTGCTTTGTTTCAGGATGCTTAATATAGCTTCCATTCTATATTTTGGTTACCTTTTGTAATAAAATAACGACAGATACATCAATGGTTACAATATTTATTGAGTTATTGTGAATTAAGCAATAATTGACCAGGGCTGCCATAAAACTCAGAGAAGATGATCAGCTTGGATTGACCATGCTCACCAGTGGCCTCAGTGGAGACTGCCAGACTTCGCAGTCCAGAGAACCAGTGAAATTTGGAATCAACATGAGATCAGGATGCTTCATTAGGTTTGTATTTGTGTCAAGTACACATACATCTAAACTCAGGCTTCAATCAATTTCACTTGGCTGGATGGATATCAAGCCTTAGTATGTAAGGAAGGTAGTTGCCCAGAGGTAAGTTAAGATGGGTAGCTGCCCAGTGATGATGTGTTTCTGTCAACAACTATCCTCAGAGCCATTGTCTTTGTAGTTTAGAAGTGAAAACAACATGATTATTAGACTCAAAAAGCAATTAAAAATTTCACAAGGTGTTCCCAGGTTTGAAACCCAGATACAGAGGATAACATTGTATGAACATATGTATGTGTGTGGCCATTTTTTTAGTTCATCAGTGCATTTCAAGAACCCTAAACATAGCTATCAAAAAGATATAAAAAGGAAGCGATTTAAGATAGGTTGAAAATGTTCCTTGTGCTGTATGTGAAGGAGCAGTACATGTTTAGTGGAAGACTATTCAAAGATGATGCAGTGCATGAGAAAGCACGATGTGCCCACGCTGCCATATGATGGGTCACTGAACCCAATCATTGACCGGGCTGGCTAGAACAAGGATGCAGAGTTCTCAGATGTCTTCTGGTGCTGAACCGACCATTGAAGATGAAACCACGAGGAGGATCTTGAAACTAATGCAGTCTGCAACTGGAAACCAAAGCAGCATCTTTCACATGTAGCTGTAAACATGTGAGAACTTTGGCAGGTTTAGTAACGATTAAGGTGACACAGTTGACGATGGTTTGAGGTGGTCATATCCAGAACCTTGGCAGGTCTACAAGGACAGTTACGGTAGTCAAGGTACATCGAGTGGACGAGAGTCACGATGGTGTCATATAATGCTAATACGAGATTTACATACCAGATGTCAATACTTGAATGATAAATATCTCTGTGTGACTCTGGTCTGATCCGTTTGAAGTTGGACCTGCTAAGGAAATTTATGTTGACCTGCTAAGGAAATTGATGTTGACCTGCTAAGGAAATTGATGTTGACCTGCTAAGGAAATTGATGTTCTCCTCCGTCGATATAGGTCCTCATTCAGAAGCATTCCAAGGTTACAGACACATGCTGTGCTTCTTAACCTGGAAATGCTGCTGCTATCACTGAGATCATTCCGACATTAATTTATTCAAATCTTTCCCCACTTTATTCATAAGCTAATGACTTCCTATATGTAGTTTCTTCGTTTTGTAGGTTTAACTTTGCAGACTTGCATGAAGGTTGTAAGAAGTCACAGTGGGCCACTTGGATTGCTCTTCGTGGCCACGACCCACCAACCCATATCGCAACGTTTGGCAACTCTGATCCACACATTGTTGGAGACTGGGTCAATATCCTCGAAGTTGATGCTCGTCCACGTATTGATTCAGTGAGTAGTGCAATTTATGACCTTTGTCCATCTTAATTCAAATAATTGGTTATTTGTACTAATTCGGAGTTCCCAAAGTCCAACCCACACCTCATTGTGGTGAGGGGGTGAAACAACCAAGCAGGGGAATGCCTGCAGAAGCTATGCAATCAGTGGCGAAGGCTTAGGCCGAACAGGGTCTGCAGGAACCCTTAAAACAGTTGGCTAATGTGGGTGGCAAAGGCCGGGCAGTAGCAGGTCTTGCATCACGAGTTGGATGGAAGACTGCATCTTTGTGACAAACAAGAATAATGGCAGCAGCTGACTTGTGGGGAAAAGGGGAAGGCTTATTTGGTATAACCAAAAACAGGCATCCCTACAGCGAGATGGAAATACTTGGGAACCTACCACCTTGACCTCTTTTTAAGCACCATGGACAAGGATACACAATTGTCTGTGGTGCGGCCAATCCTCAGATGGAGGATGGTTGAAGACATTTATTATGCAGTTTGAGTTTGTTGGTCAGGTGAGCTATGTCATGTACCCTGTGACTATCTTTTGCCTCAGAATGTCTTGGCAGAAGTTGTGGTCATTGTTTGGAACTCCTGGATATGCTTCTCTTGTAAGTTGGCAACCTCTTTCGATGGCATCTGTGCCATGCTGCATTTTATTCTCGGACAAGGGCATTAGGGTTATGCCAGTGCTGATGGCCAGTGTTATTTTAGTTCCAACATTAATTTCTATTCCAGTTCTTATTCTATTCCACTGCTATAATTTTAGTTCTAGTTCTAGTTCCTCTTAAGAAATAATTTTTATTCTTATTCTAGTTCTAGTTCCTCTTAAGAAATAATTCTTATTCTTATTCTAGTTCCACTTCCTCTTTACAAATAATTTTAGTTCCAGTTCTAGTTCCAAAAAACTATATTTGTAGTTCCACTTCCAAATCCACTTACAGTTATCACAGTTCTAACATGAACGGTTAATGTCTGTCGGACAATGTGAATGCGACTGATAATAAAACAGTTTATAGGCAGAGACACTAAAAAGTTACCAGTCAATTATTTTACTTTTGAGTTTCAAAAACACCCGCATCTCAAGGGATTTGCTCAATCGATTTCTGCGACCTGTAAACATCCATCCCGCAAGGCTGCAACAGAAAAGATTCGACGAACGCCTCTGATGCGGGGGCTGAAACTAAATCTTCAGCTATAACAGCGAGTCGGTAAACTGAATGTCTACTCTGCCAGAAGTCAAAGAGACTAGGAACAGCGACATGTTCTTCAATTTCCTGAATGTATTTAGAAAGTTCTTCTGCAATGCTGTCAGGAGCATGTTTGATGGGGAGTCTGAGTACCTCACTGTTGTTGTCAGAAGTTTGAATCAAAGAGCGTATATTATTTATAGAATATAGAATATGCGGAGAAGCTTCATCATAGCGCCGCACCGTGACGTCAATCAAGAGCCGTCGTCATTCCGTATAGTTATTAGTTAACGTTAAAATTATTGGTTGGGCAGCTTAAAAATTAATTTTTATTCTATTCCGTTCTCGTCTTGAAAATTAATTTTTATTCTATTCCGTTCTCGTTCTTGAAAAATATTGAAATTTCTATTCCTATTCCATTCTCGTTCCACAATTATTTTTCGTTCCAGTTTTCGTTCCGTGGAACTAATATTAAATAATTATTATTCCTATTCTATTCCTTGGAACGAAAATAACACTGCTGATGGCTACATCTAATTTGGTAGTTATTTCAGTACAAATTTCAGACAGGCAGCCTCATGCTGTCTACTGCATCAAACTAATTAGAATCACTCTGGTGGAAAGTTAACCATGCAAACCTCAACAGGGAACCTTGATACTGCTTTGTGCTGTGATCATCTGCAACAGAGGATGGTGGCGGCAGTAATGCAACATGAGGACAAGGAGGGAGGGCCAAAGTGAAGATCCTAATGGACATCCCTATAAATGACCTCTAGATCTATGGTACCAGGGCTCATTTGCACAATGCACACAATGCAGCCACTTGTGTAATGACTTCCTTGGTAAAATGGGTTAGGGTAGGCATTAGCATTTTTTGATGATGCCTTGTAACAGCTTAGTTACTTTAACCATCACCACCTAATTTAGACTCGGTCACTGACGAATTGTATACTGTGTTACAAGTCACCCACAACAGAACAGTTTCCATTTACCAGTAGTTATAAAGTTTTAATTAATTAACAATGAAACAATAAATATTGAGTTTCTGTTGTTTATGTCTCTCAATTTCAGGCAGTGTATGATAATACGAGGCCAGGAATGTGCTTTAACATTCTTTCTGGACTAGAGATTCAAATCATATGGACCAAAACTGGATCTTATGAGAACGCTCAGGCACAAATAATTGGAGCACGATTTAATTACTTCTACATGAATTATATGCAGGTATGTACTTCTGTTATATAACAGACTGTTATGTAACAGACTGTTACTCAGTATCTAAAATTATATAATTTTAGATACTGAGTAACAGTCTGTTGATGGCCTGGCCACAACCAATGCAAACATAACTGTTCCATTGCCCAGGTATATATTGAAGGGTTGCTTACGTTTTGGGAAGGCATTTCCAGTCCATAGCAGAAATGTTGGAAGTTAAAGGGCTGCTCTGTGACTCACTCGAAGATCTAGCTACCCAATGAATAACAGATGTTTCATTTCTCCATTGGCTGCAGACACGAGATAAACAACAATGACGCATGTGTATGGCTGCATCATGGGAAGGGTCAATCAGTTAAGATTGGTTTGCTACCTATCTCTATCCAAAACAGTCCGTTTACTTGAAAGGCTATTATTCTTCCAGTTCTTTGCTAATGTGTGGCATCCCTCAGGTTAAGATATTTGGCTCTCTTTGTTCGCCATGTATACCACAGCAGTGGATAAAATACTAGGCAATCATTCAGTTCAGTTACTCATCTGTTTAGGGCATCGTCTGACAAGTAACCCGAAGACTACATGTGATTTTCACATTTATATGTATTCTATTAGGTTAACAGCAGAAAACAGAATAAAGTAAACACATCTTACTATCATAACTGTAGAATATTTCAACTTTTCTTGTATACACTTTGATAACAACAGATATATTCAATATTGGTGAAATTCTTCACTTATTCGACTAATAATATTCTATCTAAACAAAATGACTGCTCTAACCTTCTTGCAATGAGCATATTGATCTGTTTGAATAACTCCTATCCAGTGTTTCCGTTATGAGCACAAAATGAGGACGTAGGACCTTGGCCTACTTACATCCAGACCTAGAATTTTGCTGTAAATCAGCCAAAATTGTCAAATTGTGGATGTTTGGAACGTTATTTTCGGACGTAAAAACAGCCATTTAGGCGTTAACGGAAAGCCTGCTCCTATCAGTTGTTATGGGTTAAAACCTGCATAGGCCCAATGAAATTATTGCCCACAAAGAAAACAAATGCCGTATATCGAATAACTTTACTGGGCCCATGTCTCGGGTAAGCACTGGTATCAGTACGTCACAAACATATCAGCATTTAAAGCAACTTAAACTAAATTTTATAGGATAAGATTTTCTTTCTTGTGAATATTGGTTTTAAGGTATAAAAGTTTTCTGAGTAAATGTATTTTGATCCAGGTTTGTAACGTTAGCTTACTAAAGCTTAATGAGATCGTCATCAGCTGCTATATACATTTCGTCATTAAATTATAGTTCCGTTACATTGCTTCTACCAACATTAGTCACCGTGCTGCTTTGTTGTTTGCAAGCAGATGCAAAAGCATTAGAAATACAATCCATCTTACTAAACTAGCTACTGCAAATGTTACAAGTCTCTCTGATTTTAATGGGACTTTTTAACACATTATGACTAAATTTATTTTGAAGTGACCACCGATTCGTTAGAATAGTTAGACAAATTGCTGCTTCCTTTTAGTGCCTGGGACCCTCTTGTCAGTCGTCGGCTTCTGCCAGGGAACAAAAGTTTGAAGTGGTGAGTTCAGTGACATTTACTGATGCTTCAAGACCAGCCGTTGGAGCTGAAGCTGTTGTTAAGATCCCACATCTCTCGCTTCCAATCGATTTCTTCTATCCATTCAGCTCCGATAAAGATCATTGAGAAACATGAACTTTTGTATTTAAATATGCAGCAAACTAGTAGATGTTTTGGTTATTTTTCAGCACTTGTACTCCAATATTGCTGTTGCAAAACTAATGGTTAAGTTGTTGAGGTAATTGGGGTTCAGTACATTAGTTATATTTGCTGCACTTGGTTTTTTAAATGTAGCATAACACAATTAAATACTACCATTAGTTAAGTTACTCCAACAGTACCAGTGATCACAGTGACAATAAATGGACAGCTTGCTGCTAAATAAAAAAAAACAGTCCTGGTTTAAAGCATCAGTTAAAAATAAGAAAAGTTAACAGCATTACAATGTCTTTAGCACTTGGGTGTCAAATTTTATAATGTTAAGTCTACCATTTTACTATCATTGTTTAGATGTAACTCACTATTCTGTATGCATATGTATGTAAATGTTTGCAACTAACATTTTAACAGTACCTTCTAAGAACCTTTTGAAGGTACTCCTCACTAGCTTATATCAGGGTTAGAGTTAACTGAGAACAGTTTCATCCCTAAGCAAATGAAGCACAGGTAACAGGCAAAGTTGTCAAAGGTGGGAGAGAGCTAATAAACATATTTATCTTAACTTTCTTGTTAATATAACCGAATGTGCTGTACAACAAACAGCTTCTTCATTCATTTTGGATTACTAACTCATTGCCTTTGCTTTCACGCGAATCCTACAAAATCAAATCCTACACAATCAGATCAAGTGTGTGACACCACAAACTAGTTCAGTGGAAGCCAGGTTCAACTTGTAAATTTCACATATTACAGAATAAGATGTCAACACCAATTAATCACAAGCAGACTTAGGGAAATGACTTCATTTTAGCTGCAGATGCAGAAGAATCTGCTGATGTAGGTCCAGACATTGCAGAGTCCCATTTAGTCTTGCGTTTCTGGTCACCAGTCGGACTTGATGGGTTGCTTGGTTGCGTGAAAGGTTTCTTTGTTCCTTGTACACGCTCTACCTGTACAAAAACAAACAAACATTGAAGCAGACAGTGGCACATGATGGGAAGAAACAGACTGTAAAGTTTCTTATCCAATCTAAAGGAACTTGTATACTGTTAATAATGCCCTTTTCATAATCTTTATAAATATTATTATTACGCATTTATGAAGCACCACTTTCTAAGGACCAACATCAGTCGATAGTGCTGAGCAATTGTGAGTGAAGGACTTGCACTAGGTCCCTACACCGTAACCATCTAAGAAAGGCTCGACCCCGGAGTCTCCACATTATAAGGCAAGCGCTCTGATAATCGGCTACTGTGTTTCATCAGTCTCTGGTTGCTGCAAATCAATAGGCATAAAAATACAACAATCTGACCCCAGTCTAATTATAAATCAGTAGAGCAAACCATGTGACAGTCTCTGAAATTATATTCATGCTCAAAACTGGGAGATGATTTGGCAAATGGTTGGCTATGTTTCCAATGCCAGGACTTTCTCCACGATGACAAATTAAAAATGTAATTTTTTAGAATCCTACTGGAGCTCTAGAATTTCCCTTAGAGGAAAACAAAGTAGATACCAAAGATGGCCCTACCTTAATCTGCACCTTTTTTAGACCAGTAAGTTAGCCAAGTACTGCTTCTAATATATATGTTGGCCATTGCCGCAATGCCATGTAAACCAGTGGCTGATTTCCTGAATGGAAAAAGCTTTGTTTATGTGGGGCAAATAGGGGCATTCATTGGCAGCCGGCAATTTAACTAGTGCTGATCATGTCTAGAAGGCCCAAGTCTGCCATACTTTGCAAGTGAGCAGGATTTTTTTTACCAGACAAACACTAATCTGTATAAAGTGCTTGTACAGTTCATCAAAATATCCATACAACACTATGACAGATATAAATTTTACTAGTTTGGATATACATCACTCAATTGAGAGTGCAGAGTCTAAATTGGTTAGACATTGACAAGTGGCTTATTTGAGCTTACTACACTGACGTTTAGCAATTACAAGTTCCAACCGTTAAAGCTTTGTCTTTCTTTTCCCTTCTATCCTTCTCTCGTTTGTCCATTTCTGCGCGCTGTATCTGTGCCAAGACTTCATATGTTGAATCTTCACTCCATATTGTTGGATTAAACAGTTCCTGAAATAGAAAGAGGTCCTATCGGTTTGCAATGTCTAAAATTTGAAGTAACTTTGTGTTTTACAAATAATTTTGGACCTAGTCACAAATATCTGACATTTTGATGAACTACAAATACATTTGTCATTAAGTGCTGAAGAAAATATCTTAGTCAATGCATAGGTCTAGTGCATTTGCAATGTATTTAGTTATATTAACTAGTGCTTTTATAAATCTTCATACAATAAAAAAAACTACTGGTAATATAATAATAATAATAATAATAATAATAATAGGTCTTTTAGGACATCTGAGTTTATACTGCTAATGCTAACTAAGCTTATAAAGTTTCATATATTCTGAACAGCAGATAAGATTTTCGAAAGGCAATATAAACTGTTGTTTGTAGCTGTTAAGACAAATTTTACTTCTGTTCAACGTTTTTTTGGGTTTGGTGTTTTGGTAATAATGGATGATGGTTTGACTAATCATGTAAATGTATGTGATTTTCTATAGCAACCGTATGGCCTCGACCCTGCTCATTTTTCAATGAATTGATTGGGTGAGATCCTTCACCACCACTGCCCGTTTGAATAGGCGCCATGCCATTTAAGGTCCCTGTGTACAGACCGCGCTAGCCCAAGATTTAAATTTCTGAAATAAGCCATCTTCAGGAAGAGAACTGCGATCCGTATGCTGTCTTACACAGAGGAGTGTGGGACACTGCCTATAGATATGCTCTTACCGATGTAGCTAACTGGGCCAGTATATCAAGGAAACGTTTCAAGAAGAGTGCTGTTAACAATGTTCTGGCTGATTGAAAACCTACTAATCAGTGCTTGATAGGAGTCAAATTTACTTACTGGTGGATAATTGGTTCCTTTCTCATCAATGCTGCAGTACTCGATCAGCTTATCGTAGATGCTGAAAGTCATAAAGAGCATTATAATTCTTAACCACATTCAACAGATATACAAGGAATGTCATAGAGGAAATGCAATTTGGAAAGGCAGTTTTCAAATGAAAGCCAACAGAGAGCTGTTGGTTGTAATTCTTCCAGTCTTAACAATAATTGAGAACTTCAAATCTAAGTAATAACTTAGATGGCTTCCAATCTATGTAATAAATTAGATGGCAAGTCTAAACAATAATTTACAATGTAAGAAGTTTTTACCACTATGAATAATAAATAAAGTTATAAATTTGTTGTCTTTTTCATGGCCACTTTATGAATCGCTGAGGATACCAGAACAAGAGAAACAGAATAGAAAAACAGAAATAACATAGCGTCCTAAATGTGGAGATGACATTCAAAATCTCTCTAACCTAATAAAACATTTTAAGTTAGTTAGGTTGCTTTCAAGGCGAAGACATAATGGTTTAAGCAGGATACTTCTCCACAAAATCTTACACAGATGGCCTAAGTCCAAGGATAATATAGGATTAAACAGCTACGTGACAGACTGCTCAGACCCAACCAGAGCTACTAAAAGTACAATTGAAATTCTGTGCATTTGGTTACAATTGACAAAGGCAAGATCGTGCATGCAGAACAGATGGAAAATTCTGTGCATTTGGTTACAATTGACAAAGGCAAGATCATGCATGCAGAACAGATGGATACCTTGGATTGCGGAACTCCTTTCTTCCTTCAATAATGCCATTCATGTCCTTTCCTGTACGCTGGAATTTCTCGTATAGCTTGGAAATCTTTGCCTATTAAAGTTCAGAATTTGAACTTTTTACAACAAAAGCACCAAAACTTGCACAGTTGGTACTGATAGGGTCGTTCACAGCTCTGCAGGCTTCTGATGCATTTCTTTTTCACCAATGCAACTCTGGTTCAAATCCTGGTGTACAATTCACTGTCAAGCCCTTGAACACATTGGGAAAGGTTGTCCAGGTTGTGCTTCAGCAAAAATATCCTTAAGTCCCAGATTCGCACCTATTAAGACAATTGTTGAAAGAGGAAAATAATTATAATTAATTGATGATTATCTACAGCTGACTTGACATGCAAGGTTCCTAATCTGTTACATGTAAATTTTCTATTTCTATTTGAAACTATCGGCTTCCTGTATGCGAGTGAATTCGATATACTCCTTACATATACAGATCATGTGCAACCTCTTTCTTGGTTGTAGTTTGTAGCTCTGTTAAAGGACAGTATTCTCCTTGATCAGAGCTACAAGAGTCTTCTAGAAAACTAGCGTCATTCATTTATAACTTCTGTTTGATCAGCACTGCTTCACATTATAGTAGCTGGAATTCTCAATGATCTCTCTCACTAGGTCAGTCTGATGCTCCATGCTGAAAACTTGCCTTTTCCACTCTGCTTAAGGTCGATACTGGGCTCTGAAGTGCACTTCTGAATTGTTGGATGGGGACATCATCAAATTCAGTTGCAATGTAAAGCATGAGAGCAAAGATAAAACAAACCTTACTTGCACACGCAAGGAGCAGCTGCCTGGTGGCTCAGATGGGATCTGTATGTCATCTTCTGAGAGAGAATGTCGTAATGACTTTGTCAAAGAATCTAATGTAACAAAATGTTTGAGAAAGTAACTAAGTCTAATAATGAACTACTTATTAATTTGTAAATTAATGCATGCCCATAGTCCTGGATTTTTGTTCGGTTTGACTCATGCCATCAACACGCTGTCTACTATATCAGCTACAATCAATATGGAGTTCCCCAGGTTATGTATTACCCACTCACAGTTTTTAACCTATATCAATGACATAACCAACAATTCTAAAACTGCTCCAATTTATCTTTTCTGCAAACAATACCAATGTTTTCAACCTAGAAAAATCCAGGTGTTCTCCTTGGAACGGCAAATAATAAACTGAAACCAGTTTCAGGCTGGCTGAAATCCAATAAATTATCATTAATTATTGAACCAACTGGTATATTATTATTATCCTTTCAATATTCAATTTCCAATTACAGCTGGGATGTGCATGCATATCGGCACTGCTTCAACAGTATATCTATAATGAATGTGGCCTACTATAAATTGAAATGTGTGGATATACTGATCAGCACCTTACCTGGAAGTATCACATAACTCTTACTATCAAAATGTTTGAAAAGTGGTAGCAAAATATGTGTTTGTCTCACACTCTGTTGCAAAATTTATGGATTGACTACCATCAACTCATTTTACCCACATATGTCATACTGCTGTTTTTAGCAATTCTTATATGCAACAAATGTCACCATCTGTTCAGCCATAACAGTGGAACAATTGGTTCATTTGGGTTCATATTATGATGTCTAATTCAATGGTCTGGCAATGACTGTTATCTTTTAATGCTACTTGGTGTTTAATAAACAGGCTAAACAACAGCAAATCATTTATGAACAAAATGTATTAACTGAAGTCATCACTTAATGTAGGGCCAAAAATACATACATTTAAAAACCAGTAAATATGTCTGATCATCAGCGTTACTACTTGCTTTAAGTTGAAATAACAACTTTAAACATATGCACAAATCACATCCCACAAAGTACAAACATTCAAGTATTTTTACATTAATACTGCATTTAAGAAACTTACAGTTCTGTGTTACAAATTTACCATTAAGTTCTTCTGGTGTCATTGGTGTTCCATTATATGTCACAACCTGAAATACAGATTTCACACATTACTGGAAAACAGTTCACAGAATCAATCACAATCAGTGGAAAAAAATCTGAAATATCTACATAAATGCACATGTAGCAGCAATTATCATCATTAAAAAAATACAATACCAACACCAGCAACTAAAACCGAGATAGCATTAAATCATAGCTTAAAATATTGAAGGACATTTTGTAAAGAGTAATATTTCACATTTTGTGCACGTGCACTCTCATCAACATGTCCAGCACAGTCCAGAAGGCTTTAAGACTGGGCTTAAGTGCACGAATGACAATGGAATTTCACTACATTTTCTGTCACAGCTCAACAAGAAATTGTGTCGTCTCAAGTTTGCTGCAAATGTTACCTGACACAAAGGGATGGATTTATCTGGAAATTTTACCTTCTACAGTTAAAATTAAGTAAAATATTAGCTATTTCATGATGACTTAAATGCATATCACATTAGCTGAAGATTAGCTGTGACTGTTAGGTTTGTGTACTTGTTAATGAAATTATTCATTCCATCATCACCCTTCTGAACCATATGGGACTTGAGAACATTAGTATGGATTTGTTGATTTTTATAACATTTAATATATTAATGATGTGCTACCTAAGTCTTGTATTACTTTATAATAATATAGCTGAAATTGCTTTGCACTACAAACATCTGCTTTGCTTACAAATAATTTAAATGTTGCATGCGACTCTCACAAAACCTGACAACCTGACCTGATATACAAGTGGGCAGGTTATAGCATTTGAAAGGGCTGTTAGAGATGCTCCAGCATTACCTCCACACGAATTTCTTTACTGGTACTTACGCCAGATGGAGACTTGAACTGACTGAACATTTCATCTTCGCTGGCATGTTGATCCTCTTCCTCCTCCTCTTCCTCTCCTTCCTGGTCATCGGGGCCATAGGAGACAAGACGGGTAGCAGTAACTGTAACATGCAACACAGTCTTAAGCACTAATGCTGCTAAACTCTATTGTTCAGCTGGGAGCACCTCTAAGCACCAATCTTGAAGGAGTGCTATATCTATGCTCTGAATGAATGGAAGTCACAAACAAGCCTTAAATTTATTTATTTATATAGTGCCACTTCAAGAATCCAAGGCGCTCTCTGAGTTAGCCTAAATGATGCTAATTATGTCATTCAGAACAGAAATCGTTAGTAAGCAAAAAGGTGCACATCAACTTGAAGCGTCAATGGTAGTAGTCTCACAAACAGATGTGGATCCCAACTAACAGATTCCCGTCCAAAGTTGACATATGTCATCATGTTCAGAATGTCACAAAGAAGTTGTGTTAATAGCATGAAGCAATGACAGGCAGCAGTATCCGTGACACACAGCATTTGTAAATCTCTCTGTCTTTGTCTGTCTGTCTGTCTGTCTCTTTGTGCAGCATAATCAGTGCATGGAGTAGCAAAATATCATAAAGATTCAGTGATGTGGCATTGAACTGATGACCAGTTCATGGAGAAATTTTGCTAAGTACTTTCTCTTCCAATAAGCAGTTCTGATGAACAACACTTTGCTGTATGGCAAAAATTTTAGGAAGCTGTTGCAAGTAAAACATCACCCATACAAGTATAATATATAGGTATGCAACTGTGTATGTATATATTTCAACATTTATGCAGCACCTTTGTACAAACTTCTAAAAAGTGCTGAAACATGTTTTTATATGTTTAGGGCCTCAGAGTATGAAATGTCTTAAAGTCCTGAACATCAAGACCTAGTCTAGCATGCAGACTTGCAGAGAATAAGAACAACTGAAGAGACCAATTTTTCAGTCATGGAGAATCGTAATTGCAAACGTAATCCCAAGATTTCCACAGCATTCAAAAAGGCTAAGTTGTGAGAACCAGTTTATTCACAGGAGCTCAATGAAAACAAAAAATAAGCATGTAAGGTCAGATTCGAGTACAGGTCAAGATCCAAAGGTGAGGGAGGCATATATATTCAGAAAGCTGCAAGGGACTGATATAATTTAGAAGTGAAGTGGCAAGAGAGGCAAGGGGAAAAGGAGGAATCAAAACAGGGATTTGTGGAAAAGGAATATTTTCAGTTTTAAGTTGAAGACATACATGCAGAGACTGCAAATGATGCAGTTTTAAACACCTTTTCTCTCCAGCTTCAATTTTTTTGCTGCCGGTTCAACCCGCTTCTGTTCTTCATCTTGGTCAGACTTCTCCGAAGTGGCTTTTTCCTGAACTTTTTCGGTTGATTTGGATTCTGTGGGTGTTCCAGAATGATCGCTAAGTTCCTCATCATCAGAAAATGCAACCTCTACTTTCGATTCATCTGCATCCGCATCATCGCCCCCATATGCAGAAAACAAATTCTGCATTGCCTGTGAACTGTCATTCTTTGTTAGCCTTGACATCATGTAAACCCTAACAACACATAAGTTAGTTTTACAAGCAATACTGTATTTTCAGACACAGCAATTTAGTACATGCAAATGTTTTTAGTACCTACAAATATAACCAACTAACTGCTAAAAAGTTCCCTAGGTTTTGGTCCACTGAGTCAATTGGACCATCATTTTACTAACATTAAGACACCCTTAGTTACAAACAATATCAGTGTTTTTCGAGTTATGAAGACCAAATAGGCACTTCTTAGTTATTGATTTCTTGGCATCAACAAAAACAAATAAATTTTAAGTGACTTTTCTACAAGAATCTCAGCATTTTCTATTATCACGTTCGTATATAAGAACCCCCCATTTTTCTGCCTACCTGCTTGCCTAACTGACAAAATACAGATATTGCTTGTAACTGGGCATGTCATAATGTTAGTAAAATGCAGCCCAGGTTCCTATTCTGAGCAGGTACAAGATGTCCCTCAGTCCACCACTGGATAAAACTTGAATGAAACCAATAAAATAGGTCCCTGTTACTATCACACACTTCATATACAATCAACAGTTGTTTATTGCTGCATTTTGCTACATTAACTTTAGCTGCTAGATTAAATAATTAATATTTATTTATTGTTCAAAGTTAAAAAGTGAGCTGGACTGATGTTATTATGGGGAGGGGGATAGAGTAATGGTAATACTCATGGCCAGGAGAGCATTAGGTTCGCGGATCGATTCCCGTAACCCTGCTCTAGGGCGGCGCCTTGCATGGCTGCTTTTAATTAAGATCTTGATTGTACTTTCATGTTTCAATGTAATCTTACAGCGTCTGTCTGTTTGAAATAATAAAGAATACTATTATTATTATTATTATTATTAAATAGTGAAATACACAAAATAACAACGGATTATGATACTATTATGAGCACTAAAACTTTTATTTATTCAACTGAAATAAAAACAAGACCTTGTTTACATTTCAAAGATGAAAATCAGTAAGTGCATAATTTTAGAGTGCTCAGATAAATGAAACAGTCATTCAAAGGATCGCATACTAGTTGTTATATGCACCTAAACCATAGCTAGTCGTCATTGTCATTAATGCAGGTCAGTTACTTGTGAAAGGCCAGAAGAGAGAAAACATATTTCCCAATTTTGGTTGAGGAAGATCAATCTAGCACCATCAGGTGCAAGAGATACATGCAGCGGTAAACAATAAATCCTGCCATTGAAAATACACTCTGATGGCACTGACATAGGAGGTATGCACAAATATTTTCTAACCACAGTAGCTAGCTTTTCAAACCATTTGCTGTTATTAGACCCATAAATGCACACAACAGTCTGTTAATTTGTATTGACTCCTAGAGACTAATGAAATTTCTTATTCTGTATGCTTCACTGATTGAAAACTGTTGCCTCACAACATCCCATGGGCCTCGGCTTCACAGCTGACAAACAATAACCCATTATTAAGCTATAATCTGTTTAATCAATATGCTTCTTTGTCTGGTTTTAGGTACTGCATTCATGACTTGAATGGTTTACTTCAAACCCAGGCCTTCAAAGTCCAAATGACAGCTCTACTTGTAACTGGTAAGCACTGATAAGTAACATATGGTAAATTCTAGACTCTGATGATGATTAACCCCTACCCTAGGAAGCCAGGTTACCTTGTCTTACAGTGGCCAACATGAAACTGGGGATGCAGCGTAAACTTGTATGGCAAAATATTAATTTTTGTAGGCCTGGCGATGCTGTATAAACTTGTTGTAAATGACTACATGGCTATTATGATGCACTATGATTAAACCAGTGCTTTTTTGTAGGAAAAAAGCTTCCAGAACGGAACAATAGCTTCCGGAACGAAACAATTATGGGCGGACTAAAATCCCGAGAAAACGGGATTGGGGGTTGGTAGGGGTCTCAATAAACACTGAAAACAGTTCAAAGCACTGAAATTAAATTAAAATAACTAAGTTATTGTTTTTATTATTAAAATAAATTAATTATTTTTTAGTACCTGAAAAAGGTGCCAGAACGCCGTTCCAGCGCGTTCCGGCTGAAAAAAGCACTTTTATGTTACGCGCTTTCATGCACGATTCTTTTTGTTTAGGCACACTACAAATGTCAGATTATTGTTATTTATTATTTTTATTATATAGTGCTAAAACTGAGCTGTATGAGTTATTCTGCTGTTAGAATAAGGCAGTGCTTTTTTTCTAGAAAAAAAGTTCCAGCACTGAACAGTAGGTTCCGGAACTGAACAATTATGGCAGGACTAAAATCCCGAGAAAAATGGGATTGGGGGTTGGTGATGGGTAAAATGCTGGTTTGCTGATTGCACGCACGTGGGCATGGGACGTGCGCTCTTGCTAATGTGACAACCATATGTCATCGGCAGCAGATCACATCGCTTATTGTCGTTCTTCATTCTAGATTCTACGTGCTTTAAAAACTGAACTTGCTGCCATCAGTCAACTCTAGTTGGGAGGCTATTGGTTGGGTCAGCGAGTTAGGGTGACCACACGTCCCGGATTGCCCGGGACAGTCCCGGAATTTGAAAAAATGTCCCGCGTCCCGGACACGTCCATTCCGGGACAATGAAACGTCCCGGAATTAATTTTTCTATAATTAATTGCATAGGATTTGTCATTTTAATATTCCAATAATATTAGAAAGTGAAAATTATATAGTATAAAGCAAATTAACGTCAACAAATTTGCAGCGTCACACAGCATTTACAAATCCGTGGCACAATGTAGGGCCTACAGTAATCTTAAGAGTATGGCTAACTAAGGGTCTACACTAGAAGCTGATATGTCTACGACATCTAATCGTAATCGTAAACTCCAAACTTCTAAAGCGTCACTTGGAGGCCAAGCGCAGGGCACAGTCTATTCACGAGCGCTAGGCCTATGTCAAATCAGAGGGGGTTTTCCAGAGAGTATAGTCCAAAGGAGGTCCGAGTCCTGTTTCCAGAAAGAGGTAGAACAGCTGTTAATGCAGGTGTCGTATTGTCGAGAAGAATTTGAAGGCGGATATATCAGATGTGTCAGAGAAAGAGTACTTGAAAAGGTGAAACTTCACATTTGAGTAAAAGCCTGAGGGGTGATAGATAGAGGAACATGATGAGGAGGATGAAGGACGGATTGCAATGATGATGGAGGAACCGAGAATCTGCTGAGTTCAGAGGGGAGGTCGCTCCAAAGGCGTGGTGCTGTACACGTGTTGGATATGGCTCGTTTGGAGAACTTAAGATGAGTAGTGACTGTGAGTCGAGATAGACTGAGATTGGAGGATGATCGGGTGGAGCGGGTTGCCTGGATGGTGAAGAGATC
The DNA here is from genome assembly GCA_963556255.1 of Allolobophora icterica. Taxonomy (NCBI): domain Eukaryota; kingdom Metazoa; phylum Annelida; class Clitellata; order Crassiclitellata; family Lumbricidae; genus Allolobophora; species Allolobophora icterica. Next base: position 23,781,697 of record OY744602.1, read on the forward strand.
ACGAAGATAATTAGGCTACTAATATTGTAGGGAGTTGTAGGTTAGTGATAGGACTTTGTAGTGGATTCGCTCTGGGATTTTTAGCCAATGCAATGATTTGAGGATGGGAGTGATATAATGATGTTTGGGTTTTCTAGAGACAACCCTAGGTAGTGCGTTTTGGATAAAAATTGCAGACGCTGGATTTGGGTGGATTCAAGGTTGAGGAAGACGGAATTGCAGTAATCCAGCTTTGAATGAATAATGGAGGTAGCAGTGGTAGAGGCAGTTTTAAGTCGAGCATTGACCGGATGCGTCGGAATTCACGAATTTGCATGAAGCAGGAGCAGGAGAGGTTGGAGATGTGGTTAGAGAAGAGCTGTGGATCAAAAGTAATAGCCTACCAATTAAGATTGCGGAGGTGAAGGTAAAAGATGACGAGTTAGTCGATGGGTGTAAGGCAGGGTCAGGGATTTTTTGATTTGATCAGGTGGGCATATATGATGATGAATTCTGTTTTGGAAGGATTAAGGCAGAGGAGATTGGATGACATCCACTGTGAGGTTACATTAACCAAGTTGAGTAATTGTGTGATGGAGGTGGAAAAGAGCTTAGGGAGAAGGATATGTAGAGTTGGGTGTCGTCTGCATAGAGATGGTGGTCAACAGAGTGGGATCTTATGAGATTTCTTGAAGAAGCGGCATACAGGATAAAGATGAGTGGACCCAGAACGAAGCCTTGAGGGACACCACAGGAGAGGTAGGGGTTGCGAGCAGTGGCTGGAGCCTTTAACACAGAAGGATCGGGAAGACATGTAGGTTGTTGCATGGCTAAAACATGGCCCCGTAGTCATTTTCTTAAGTCTTTACTATCTAGGCTTGAATCTTGATTAATTTTAAGCAATTTTGATTCTTAGTTTGAGCAGTAAATTAACCAATTTGTATTGTTTTGGCTCGTTTTCTTTCTAGTTAAAACAACTACAGATAAATGCTTAATTTTGGTCTTAAATCTTGCAAATATATTTTCAGTCGAGGTATTGCATATGCATGTCCTTTTCTAATGAGCCCAGTTCCTAAGTGAATTTGACTTAGATTGGAAGTACTGTGGTGTCCCGGAATGGCAGAAAAGAAATGTGGTCACCCTACAGCGAGTATGTTTGAGCTTGTAACTGGCTTATCTGGTTATCTGAGCCGTTTGCTAGCGAGAAATGTTCTGTTCGTAATGGCATTTAACATCACATAGGCTAGCGCATAGAGCGCCTTTGTTTATCTTGTGATTTAGCGCTATATAAAGGTTCAATTACGATTACACTGTAGCTAACCGGGCCAGTGTATTACAATTTAGTACGTTTCAAAACTAAATTATATTGTTGCGTCACTGTGTATGAACGACAGCTACAAAAACTTGTAAGTAAAAATGTTCAATTACCGCTTTTCAATTAACAAATATTACGATACGAGCACATATTTAAAAGGGTTAACTTTTAATCTTTTTCAAAACAAAAACATCGCGTACATACAACTCTTGTTACGGTTCTTTAAGGGCGCGTTCCACTACTGCTTGAACTTGGTTCGGATTATGTAATTAGTGGATTTTTTGCATTACCGAAACCGTACAACAGTGTAAATAACAGATACGATTAGAGATGGGTAACTCATTGCTTAGATTCTAATCGATGAGACAAACAGCTAATTATAATTCTAATCGATTAGCTGTCGAAACCAGTCGCTATAATATAGGCTTTCGACTGCTAGCGATTTCGTTCACTTATTATAAAATTATTAACTTCTGCCACTTGTGCAATATATGATGAGTGGGTGGACCTGCTAGTCGGGACTTGTCCCTTTAGGGTTTTTCTATTCCCATTGTTTTCCTCATTTGCTGAATTTATGCTTGTTTCACACTATTTGTTCTGCATTTGATGGAATCAATAATAAAATTTATAGTTGAGTCATTTTCCGGTAAATGCATAAATTGACAATTCAGCTGTCCCCGGTCATTTCTAAGAAAACAATACCTAGTCTGATCATGCTAAGTTATTAGATTAAAACGTTATTGATCAGTCAACAATTTAAGACCTTTGAAAGTAATTCAGAGCAATAGAATAATTTATTAAAATTTATTTTGAATTTAAAATGTTCCACTCCGTTACCGTCCCTAGGCTATAGTACATATTGCTTTCGTCTACAATTTCAAAATGATTTGCATTAAACCAAAAAATGTGACTGTTTCTTTTATAATAAACATAATTGCATATTTCTAAATACAACTTAGAAACTTACAACTTCAGTATAATTTAAAAAAATATATTTTAACTTGTCCCCGGAATTATGTCCGCTCCGTTAACATGTAAAAATTATCTTGTATCTCACAACCCTTCCAGTTCTTTGGTCCCGCAACTTAGGGTAAGGTGGGGCAAGGCGGCCCCTCTAAGGAAAATATGGTCGTTGTTGCTGCTGCATTAGATAGAAGTTAATTAATTGGTGTTATTTAGTTGACATTCGGGATTGGTTACTAGTCCCAGAAAGCAGAAAGTAATTGAACATCCAATATTTACGCATTTTAAAAAAACAAATAATTAAAAATAGGGGACGTTTTGCCCCACGGTTGGGGCAAAACGGCCATGCTGGGGACGTCTTGCCCCACGCTGAAAGATGATAAAAATAAAACATACATATATATTCGATATATGCTCAAAAATAAAATAAATAGAATAAGTAGCTATATTAAATGAACTAACTACTCTAACATATTACAATTATACTTCTCTTCATTAATTTGTTTAGCCCAAGACTTAACTACAACCCAGGTTATAGGCCTATACTAAAACAGGCTAATTAAACATTCATGTTTTTCAACTTGTATCCAAAATTGTAGGCCCTAATTCTTAAACAAGGTTTCAAGTCTTATTGCTTTCGTGCAGTAATTACCCAAGGCATTTATAGCACGCGGCCGTATCGTCAGGTCCAGACGACTCATGACACCACTTTTTGCATGTAGGACATTCTTGCCATGACTCGAAAGGCGGACGCCGCCGCCGCGGATCACACTAGCGCTTTTGACGTATACAGCAAGGGTGTCGTATCGACCTTAACTTTTTAGCAGCTGCATTTTTTACCACTATTCACTTCTAATTTTCCTCTTAGGTTTAGAATTTCCCGCTGCCGAAAAGTATACCATAAGCTACAGCAACCCTGTGAATAATATGAGGTCCAACCAGAGAACAGCAAGAATGCTATAAGCAAGTGTATCAAAATGAGCTACATAGGGGCCTACCTGAAGCAATGAAAACGATTTGGCAAGATCGTTTATCAACCCCCTTCATGGTATATTGTTCTTTAATAGTACTTTATAGACCACACCTAAATTAACAAATCGTTCCCATTAGACCGCCAAATGAAATACTCTATTGGGGCAAAACGTCCCCTGGACGTCTTACCCGGGAACGTTTTGCCCCGATGCATATGACAACTACATTTCGGCACACTACAGATTAATGACTGTACTATGGCTCACCGCGTGTATCATAATTACTCGAAACAGAGGTACCTTTCGAACTGCTATCTCGATTTTACATGAAACAGTATCGTTGCGGGTGAATAAATTATTTAGCGTGATCAAAATATTATAAAATGTACTTACCAAACCTTGTTTGGTCGTTAAACTGTTCGTCAATCGCTAAATTTGTGTCAGAGTCAGTTTTTATGGTAATTCTAGACTGCATCAACAAACTGTAGACAGTGCAACCTCAGGACTTGTATTTCAACAATGTTAAGGGTGGGGAACGTCTTACCCGCATGGGACGTCTTGCCCCACGTTACCCTAACACATCTCTTCTGTGAAGATCTATGTAAGTAAGTATGTCTTAATACAGGATCTGAATGCTAAGACAAATTTCTTACAAATTTTCATTTATTACGTACCTCATGTGTTTTTTCATAATACATCCACTCCGTTACTGCATTTTGCAATGATTATGAATAAATTTAATTTAAATAATATTTTTAATATAACATTTATAAGCTATATAATGAGTGTACCGACGATTAATGTGGACGCATGAGAGATAATATGATATTTACTGTGCTGATACACAATTTGTCCACTCCGTTAACTGTCCACTCAGTTACCATAAATGTTAACCTTGAGGTACTAAAATTTATTCCACTGTCAGGATAAGTCGTCTACTTAAATTATCATTTCTAATACAACTTATATAACAATATATGACATTTTAAATAAATTTTTGCTTCGGCAGACTTTTTTTAAAAGTTCACTTTTCACATTCTGTGCTCAATTCTCGACAAATGGTAACGTAGCGGAACTTTTTATGGTATTTTTTTATGTAATTTTGATGTTATGAGCAGATTTTTAAGACAACATCATAAATATTTTAATGTTTTTTTGTTCATTTGATCACTGGTAATGATTGGCTGAAGTGATTTTTATTTTGTTATTTGGCAAAGAAATACAGTCAACTTTACGTTGATTAGATTCCCTATTTTTCTTTCGGTAACGGAGTGGAATTTATTAGCAAAATTTAAAATGTGATGGAATTAAATAATCATTTGTATTGTAATTTCTTTTATATTTATTTTATAAACATTAATACTAAAAACATATTGGCATGTCAAACTACGCAGAAGGAAGCTGTCTACTATATATAAATAGCTCATATGTGTTTTGGTAACGGAGTAACGGAGTGGACAAACATTTTCGTAGGGCTATTTTCTTTCTGCTAATAACTTCATAATTTTACATATTAGTGCAAACCAAATATATATTAGTAAAATAGAAATATTAAAGATTTGCTCCAAACAAAAATCAATGCAATTTGCCCCAAAAAATTTTTGCTTCTTCAATTAGTGAATGTGGCATATTACCGGAAAATGACTCAGTTATGGTTATGGTTAATATATTTTGCTTGTTGTTTCAATCGCGGTTTCCGAATTTCGCTTTGACGAAGACATCAGCACTCAGCAGCAGGACAGAAACTTGAAAAACTGCTAGCGTTGAAGTCAGCTGCTTTCAAATTTCGTTGACATCAGTTTGCAAAATACGGATAAAATGTTCAACACCCAGTCTTTTTTTCTAAAATTTCCACACTGCACAACTGATTACTTGTGAGGTCGATAGTAGGTCAGTCGATAAGCATGTGACTTAGTCACTAAGTCGACTGAGTGGTTAAGTCAGTCGGTAACTCATGAAGTCAGTCGGTAACTCCTTAGCGACTGACTCCGGCAGTGGCGGCGATCTTGTCTGAGAGGTGGGGGGGGGGGGACAAAGTCGGCCACGATCTCGTCGACGACCGGTTTTGGTTTTGGTCTTGTCCCCAAAAAATTGTTCCTAAACTTCATCTCCGAACAATTTCGCTTTCATCTCCGAGAAAAGTTGATGACTTTTTTTAGTCATTCTTTTCATTCTTTTTTAGTCATTTAGTCATTACAACTTTTCCCGTCTCACGGCAATAACCCTTTTCTTATGATTTCTTCGTCTAAAATGGGACTTTTTGGACGAATTCCTTCTTCTTTCTCATAATTTGGGGGGACACTTCTGCTCAAAAAATTAATTTTTTACCTCGTCTGGTCACAAACGCTGCTAAAACCCTCACGCGCAATTACATTTCTCCGCCTTTTTTGGTGTTTCTTCAAAATGTTGGGGGACAAATGCATGGAGTGTCCCCCACTCTTAAAGGTGGGGGACATCCCCCCCGTCGCCCCCTAGATCGCCGCCCATGGACTCCGGATACCATCTATCAGTTTACCCGTTGCCTTAATTATTTCCTATCACTGTCGATTCATCTATGGTAACTTTCTTTCACTTGGAAAATACTTCCTAGAACCCAGTGTTAAGTTTATTTTTAAAAGTTCACCGTTGTTTTAAGCCAATTTTAAAGAAACATTCTTATGTGGCATCAACTTAAGATTTTTAATTTTAATGAGGAGCATTGTAATTACGATTCTACATGATGATATTCGTTTGAACAAAATTAATTTCTTATGAGAATCATTATAACATTGGATCCTCGAAAACGTCTTTAAACTAGAATAATTTGCACGCTGCTGACCCTGCTGCACGTTGACTATAAAAATCATTATAGCACCATACACCATTGCTGAAGAAAAACAGTTACGACCTACACTAATTAGTCCTACACTGAAATTGACTGAATGATATAGGTTACTGGGTAGGACCTGACTGTAGCTTTTTCCAATATAGTGATAAAAAACCTCTTCGCATTTCTATGACTATAGACTAATGTAGTAGGCCTAGTTATAGACGAATTCTCGAAAGGCTTTTGGCACCTTAAACTGCTTTCCACGTCACAGTTTTATGCTGATCAACATCGGAATAACAGAAAGCTTCAATGCCTCCTTTTTGGCCAGTAATTGCCCACGCAAGGAACTCGGGTCTGCACTTAGATCATCAACGACAAATGTGGCGAACAGTTAAATGGCGCTTCAACAATCCAGTGGCAAAAACGACAATAGGCCCTATAGGTCTACAGACGAAATCGATTTTTCTGAACGGCGCTAGTTTCCGTATCGAACGATTGAGTCTTCGAACGAATACTCTTTATAACGATCGATCTCACACATCGATGGAGGGAGAAGACAGACAGGAAGTCGACTGCACTGATGGCACGGACTTCGAGTGGCTCAGAAGGGGTCAGATACGACCCAGAGGATTTGGTGGAAGGGTAGGCCTACACTCTTAAATTTGCCAAGGTATGTCAGCCGAATCCGCGGACATAAGAACTAAAATTCATAGGTAAAAATTAGCTTCCTAAGCCTTGATCTGTTCCACGTAAATCATCATGGTTATCCGAATGTAGGTAATTTGCCTTAAGATATCAAGCCTATTCTTCTTTGAATGCTGCTGGTGATTTGAATTAGCACGCCTGTGGTTCACCTACAGAAATTGCCTTATATAGGTTGGCGCATACAGACAGCAGCTGCGATAGTTCGCTCATTTCAAGCCAATGCTCAGTCCAGCCAACTTAGCGCGATTGCTCAGATCTGGTCTGCGCGCTGTAGCTACAACTTTGGCCGCATAATTAAATATTCATTATGCGAACTGGGCCTGTCAATGATGCATAGCGGAATCTTGTTTGATCTCTGTAGCTGCAACTTTGGCTGCCTATGTAAATATTCATTATGCGAACTGGGCCTTTCAATGATGTATAGCGGAATCTTGTTTGATCTCTGTAGCTACAACTTTAGCTGCCTATGTAACTATCCATTATGCGAACTGGAACTGTCAATGATGTATAGCGGAATCTTGTTTGATCTCTGTAGCTGCAACTTTGGCTGCCTATGTAAATATCCAGTATGCGAACTACGGGCAAATATGGGATAGTTAACACTACGCTGAACCAACGAGACGCATGTGTGCCTGTATAGCTGTGTTAACTTATTCATAGTTTATGTAGCTCGCCTATATTGTTAGATCGGCATAGCTTCAGATGTGGCAGCTTTCTTCACATAGGTCATTCATTCATTCATTCTGGAAATTTATATAGCGCCTCTTCAAGAGACCTACTCAGAGGTCTCTTGAATTAAACTTATTCATATTTGATGAAGCTTATTATCATGAATGGCACATGAAAATTTGTCACAAATTTCATCCCCCGCCTTTTATATAGAAGCATTCTCATTCAATCTGACTAATTCTCAAATCTCGCTAGCACATACATTTCTTTGTCATAGCACTGGAAATATATACTTTATTATTTATTATTTCATTATTAATATTATCGCTTTAGACTGTTGTAAGCTGTGATGCGGTGTGTCATCCTTCGTTGATTTATAATAAACGAATAATAAACGAATATACATATACGTGAAATATTGCATAACGTGAAAACATTTAACGTCGGGTGAAAGTTCATACGTGATGTCAAATGAAACTATCAAATTGTAAAAATTATTCCACATCAAGATATATTACAGGGTTGCCACTCTTTGATCGAAATGAACTCTCTGCCTTTTCCATGACTTGGAAAAATTTCCAGCATGACGAAAAATCGGTTTTTCAACTGAAAAAAGGCTTTACGTTGCTAAAAAAAAGCTAGCATTTTATTTTTAACTTAATAGGCCTACTTTAATATGGGTCTTCAATCGCTGCAGTGAACTTATTACGATAATTATTCACGCTAAAAATAGTGTTTCATGTAGGCCTAACAGTAATATTGCAAGGATGGTATTATATTGAACTAACAAGTTTAAACTTTATAATACGTAATAATAGGTGTTCACACACGGCAGGCCTAACATACTTTTGCAGAAAAATCCGAGACACGACAAAAGTGTGTGAAAATTGCCAAAAACTAAACATTCCATGACTTTTCCAACACTTTAACATCAAAAATAAATGTAACTTCAAAACACTTCAAATATCTAGAGCATGCACACACAATTTCTTAAATAAATAAACAATTATTTGATTTGATTTGATCGTTGTTCATAAGAAATAATGTTTAAATTATGAGCTACAATGTAAATCGGTCAACTGCAGCACTTTTGTTCCGCTGTTGTCCTGGTGGGTGGCTGTTCTATACACCGTCCTCTGCAGGAGATTTTGCAGCGTCGGGAATTTTAACATAAAAAATACAGAAAGTTTTCAAGAATATCTCCACTGCAATCATTGCGTTGGACACTCCAAAGTAAATATCCCGAGAATCACGGCGTAGAAACAGGACCCGTCGTCGAGGTTGCTCGGGTCCTGGATGAGCGCAACTACATGGGGTAGCAGCCACAACCCCTTCTGCTCCAGATTATCGACCTTCTCCTTGTACTGATCGAGACATACTTGAACCAGGCTGTTAAAGTATATATAAGAAAAACCAAAATTAATATTTTGCTTTCATAGAAATACACATAGCGTTCAAACATAAACCCAGAAATAAAGAAAAGTGACTGCTTTC
>OY744602.1:23795601-24055601 GCA_963556255.1 Allolobophora icterica
TACATGCATACATACATACATACAGACATACATGCATACATACATACATGCATGCATACATAGATACATACATACATACATACATACATACAGACATACATACATGTATGTATACATACATGCATACATACATGGATACATCCATACATGATCAGCAGTCCTATGATCAATGGTCCTAATGATCAATGGTCCGTGTGACCAAACGTCCTATGATCAATAGTCCTGTAATCAATAGTCCTGTGAGCAATGGTCCGCAAATCGCGGTGTTGTAATTTTCCGCATTATGCTGATTTGGTTAATACGCCCCGATGCACAATATATATATATATATATATATATATATATATGTATATATATATATCGAACAAAGAACTGTTTTTAGAATAATTTAGTTGTTAATCCAAGTGCGGATAATATTATTAAATGATTAAATCATTTCATATATCGTGCAGCCTATTTCATGATACTCGTAATCGTAATTTCAAAACTTCTAAAGCGCCACTCGAAGGCCAAGCGCAGGGCTTCGCCTATTAACGAGCGCACCACAGCCAATCAATGCTGTCCAAATAACTGATGTTAATAAGTTATTTTTGGAACAAAGCGCCTTAGGCAGGACTGCATATAGCGGCTGCCGATAAATGCTGTTCAAGTGAACTAAGAGTATAGTTGATACGCCAATCCTACACGGCCAAGTGGCGATACTATTTCAGCAAAATTTCATAGCCTGCACGCGCGTTCGGAAAAGATATACAGACAAACGCTTTGTCAGGAAACGTTAGTGCAAAGTGATTACCACTGTGCTAAGCACCCATGCATTTTTAGCAGAATTATCATAACGCAAGTTACCGCTTTCAGCTAAAGTTTGCTGACTAAACTAAATTTTCTGTTGCAAAAGCAATTTTTTATAGTTCGATAAAGTTTATCATGATAACTGAGAAAATCGTAGCTGAGAAAACTCTGCAGTTTTAAGAGTGTACGCCTAGGGTATGATATTAAACGAAAGCGGAAAGCTTTAGGTATCAAATGCATTCATTCGAATTATCCGCTGGCAATTTTCTTTTCAAGTCCGAGAAGACGTTCTGAACGAAGAGACCTTCTTGGTAGACTATTCTCCGGAGTGCAATCGGACATGCGCAATCACGCCTTAGCGACTAACGATTTGCGACGGACGCCTTGAAGTCTTATATATTAGGCGGAGGCGACGGCAGAGGGAGGCACCGCATGTGTATCGGGAGTTTACAAGACAGGCCTATCGCGTCAATCGCATCAGTCATCGGGATAAAGACTTTGGAAGAATGCCAAAAACGTTTCACGGCTAAAGCACTTCCTATAGACCTACATACGTGTGTACAGAAGTGCAGGCTTCAAACATTTCACAGCTTGAAAACTGGTATTAAGAACAGTGAGGTGCAGATGACACGTCATGCATCAGGAAATATCAGACTTGGAGCTTGGCCTTCGAGTGGCGCTTTAGAAGTTTGGAGATTATGATTACGATTAGATGTCAGGTATATTCTCGGAACGGAGCATCGATATCTTTCAGATTGTCTGATAGGCTGCCTTCCGTAGGCCTACTCCTCTGTGTAAGGCGGCTTAATTAGCCTATTTCAGAGATTTATCAGTAGGCCTACGTTCCGTACACGGGGACCTTAAATTGCGTGGCGCCTATTCAAATGGGCAGCGGTGGTGAAAGATCTCATCCGATTAATTCATTGAAACATTAGCAGGATCGAGGTCATACGGTCGCTATAGAAAATCCCGTACATTTACATTCACATACGTCAAATCCTGTGCTAATTCTTTTTTTATCAATCCAAATTGCTTATTTTTCTGCACTTTTCTTTCCCCACTTTACCCACACCTCTTCCCCTTCTGCGATCCAGCATCATTCCAAAAAGTAGTCAATCTGCGGCGTGCTGTCCAAAATGTGTCTTGTAAGGGTCTCGTGTTCATTACGTGCATGTTGGCTAGACACAATTAAGATTCACTCATTCTGTAATGAAATCATCATCATCATCGTCACTATCATCATCATCATCATCATCGTCGTCGTCGTCATCATCATTCTCGTCAGAATCATTCAAGTTGTCTGCTTATGAACGGGAACCTCTAATTTGCTTCTCCGATGGAGGTATACTTGCTGCACATTGTAGGCCCATGGCTGTAGTCGAGGGTATACGCGGGTATACAGCGTGTATGTATACTCACCTCTAGAGACCGTATCACCTCACAAAATATTTGTAGGCCTACTTACCTAATTTGTTTCGGAAAACTAACCATTAGCGTATACTCACCCCTAATTTGTTTCGGAAAATTAACCGGTATACCGTATATATACTCACCTATAATTTTACCACTATAGCCCTGTGTAGGCCTATCATAAGTAGGCCCATATACCTTAATTACTTTAGATCTGTCCGCTATTTGTGAATAAACAGACTACATACAGACTGTTCCCTAAACCGAAAATAAGACTATACGAAAATAAAACCAAAAATTAGACTAGGCCTATCTGTTCGCTGTGGAAAACGTTTCAGAAAAAGGTCTTGCATTCCTCGTTGTGCTTAACTTTTTCCGGCTTATAAGCGTTTCAAGGAATGCTGATAAATGATAGGACAGACAGCAAAACACTGGAGATGTTTTGCTGTCTGGTCTTCCCCACGGCTCTGTTCTTGCCTCGAGTCTCTATGTTCTGTATACCGCGGACCTGGATGTCCTCAAATTGGTTTAGCCTAAATTCCAGTTCTTTCTTTGACTGACCACATAAACAACGTCTCTCGCTCATGCCTCTACCACTTACGTCAGCTCGATCCGTACTATTCGCCAGTCGCTTCCCGCTCATGCGATTATTACCCTGGTCCATGCCTGATCTGTACTAGGGTCGACTTTGGTAATACCGCCTACATTGTTCTTTCTTCTGTTAATATCTTGAAGCTTCAGTTTATCCTCAGCACCGCCGTCCATCTTATAGGTGGCATCCCGATGTTTGTCCATACATCCACTTCATTTGGGACTTCCTTCACTGGCTTCCTGTCCATCCACCAACCAGTTTAAGATTCTTACCTTCACGCGCAACTGTCTTGACGGCTCTACCCAGGCCCGCGCAGTTTTGAGGGGCCCGCATTTTCGGAAGTACATTAACAAATTTATTGTACTTGTAATTGGGCCCGCGCTGATGGCTATATAGGTAATCACAGCACCCGGGCCCGCGATAGCCTTAATGCTGTCCTGTCCTCGGGACCTGAGGCTAAATCTTCTTAGTCTCTCTACCCTCAGTTCAAGCGCCTGCGAACTTTTCTGTTTGTTAGTGATGACAGTATAGCCCGGGTTAGGAGTGCCACTGACTTTTGTGAGTGGAGCTTTTTAACTTTTAGATTACAGCTACAATTGACGTAGGCCACACTTTTATCTAATAACTTGCAATGGTAGGCCTATCTTTTACCAAAGGATCGTCAAAATCACAATAAAACATTATTCTACCCATAGGCCTCCTGGCATGGTTCCGCATATGCGCACCGCTACGGCCCAGTCCAGGAGTTTTGCTTTTGTTGGCCTGAGTTTGCTCTTTGTTGGCCCGTCCTAAGGATCGTAAAAATCACAATAAAACGTTATTCTACCCATAGGCCTACAGCATTATTTACTGGATGTTTGTTAACTTGTTGCTCAACTAGACATTCAACGTTTACTTATGTCTGGGGACTAGTTTGGCTTGTCTTCCACAATGATTCACAGCCAAATAACGGTGCTGTAGGGGCCTTAAGACTTGCGCCCTAGCTTTGATCTGCTATGTGAAGTAAATAGAATTCTTTGATGGCTTCTGCTAAATCACTGTTACGGTCCCATGGATGGCTATAACCGAAGTACACATTAGCAAGTGAAATACACAACTTTGTCTGCATGGAATGAATGTAATTCTGGATATTCCTTAAATCAGTATTCTTGAAAATGAACTTATCTACCTTCTAATTGCTGAAATGTTGCACAGGTGTTTGGTTGCAGCGTTTGTAGATGACCACCGATTGTTCAGTGTGTTAATTAAAAATGCGGGTTAAGTCAAACAATGACTCAGTGCTTGAATGCTTTAACTAACTGTTGGGAGCTCAAGATTGGTAGAGCTACAAACGTTTCGCCAAGGAAAAAACAAGTTGAATAAAGAAAATTAGATTGATTATTACTGGTGTTCTCCGGTTCAGCAAAATTTATAAACTGTGCTGTCTTGCTATATATGGATGTGGACAGCACGAGTACACGACTGCGGCCTTTTTACCCTCCTCCCCTTGGAGGGTAAAATTGGCCAACGACCAATCACTGCCATTGCACCAAGAACTAATGTACCCCGAGCGATTACAGACATCTATTAATAAAGGAGAGCGACTGTGACATATATATATATTATATATAGCCAGACATTGCAACTATACTCTTGAAATTAGTGTCTTCTGAGATCAGACACTGATGTGGCTAGAACAATCGCAGACCAGAAATGCTGTCAGAGGCGTAACTTTAGTCTAGAAAGAGGGGGTAAGGTGTAGCCTTCCAAAATTTCTCATCGTTTCCCCTTCGCGACTGTTAAAAAATCATTAATAATGGCGCTATTTATGCGCCATGCATGTAGCCCCGGCGCCGCCGTCATCCGCCGATAAGCCCTCAAGTCGAAACCAGTTGATATATGCTATCGACTGCTACCGACTTCGTTCACTTAATATTTTCCATGTTGCTTTAATAGCGGTTTCCAAGTTTTAATGGACGAAGACATCAGCAGCAGGACAGGAGCAACAACTGCCTATAAGGTAGTACGGTACGAGTCACAGTGCAACAGACTAACGGTCTAACAATCAGTCTATATCAGATCACCCGTTCTTTACTTACTACCTTACTACCTAGCTAGTTACTACTTTTCTAGCTATACTTACTACCAACGACCTCTTATATATAGCTTACTACCACCACTCAGATGTCTGTCATGGTACCTGACGTCATGCACTTGTTTTCATTGACAATGGAGTCTCTTCGTAAACTAAACGTCTTGTTGAAAATACGCTGGTTTCAACGACTTCAGACAGCGGTATAACTACAGAGTACAGATGAAGCCAGGAATATTGATAATATGTTTGTAAAATTGGTGAAAATTGGCGGCCATTTGCGTTCCCGAGAGAAATTCGGCCTTAGACTAGTCGTATGCTTTATTCCTTTTATAAAAACTGACATGCGTTTGTCACCTTTCATAAATTCACATTAACAATTCAGTCTGTCCTCTGTCAGCATGCCCACGTTTCAGCAGAGCGCCAAAAAGTGGTGGGAATTGTCACCACCACTTTAAAACGTAATGGTGACCGGACAGCACTGTCACAATGCAAAGGTAGGGGCCTACACCTATGTGTCTGGCTACCTGTCACAGTGGCTGTTCTTGACTAATGGGTGCCTGTAATTGTTCTTGCAACATTTATGTCTGCTGTTCCTAGACATCAGTTTTAGGAGTTAGGCCTAAGTATCGACTGAATAGTCAGTCCATGAGTAGCAGAGTCGACGCCGTAGAGAGCGCTCACAGTCCGTTTGCATTCGTTGTCTTTGTGACTATACACCAGTCGCTGTAACAGCAGATGCTGTAGAGATCGGCATCGGTTGGCATCTGACATCATCTCTAAAGGATTTCTTGATCGGTTTCCACAGCTGTAGGGAAGTCATTCGCACGGACTCCTCATATCATAGAATAGGCCAACACTGCGCAAACGAGTCGACATTTTCTTCACGGCTGATTGTGTCATATCGACTTCATCGCCATGGTTTTCGTACCTCAGGCGGCTAACTGGCTTCTTCTGCTCTTCTTATTTCAGGTCAGTCAGTCAGTCAGTCAGTCAGTCAGTCAGTCAGTCAGTCAGTCAGTCAGTCAGTCAGTCGGTCAGTCGGTTGGTCGGTTGGTCGGTTAGTCGGCGGTCAATTGTGATCTAGTGATTGTGTTTGTTGATTAAAACTGCAAACTTTGAGCTCCATTATAAATTGATTTCTTAGACAAATTTAACACAAATACAAATCTACTTCAGGCCGGCAGTTTCTCAAACGCAGGCCTACAGGTTGCAGGGAAACGTAAGCCTATAAGCTTATTAGGATCCATCATATGATTCTTAAGGCATAAATCTAAAGATAGATTAAACACTTTTTATCTTGTTAATTTCTTTCCTTAAATGTACGTTCTTAACGTTTTTCTTGTTAAGGCTTTTCCTCAAACGCTCCAGTTAGAGACAATAATAGACTAGGTCCTAGATTATAATTACAGCAGGTCCAAATTAACTGTAAAGCATATGTTGATGGAAAAGGTTTTTTAATTTTGCTTGACATGGTTAATTGTTTTTACTTAAAAGTTACGTTTTTGAAAATTGTTTACTTTGGGAACGTTTTAATTATTTGACGTTTAGGATTTTCGTTTCTGTTAATTGTTTGAATTAGTTTTGAATGAGATTAACTGTAAGCTATTACAAATGTAAGCTATTATGCATTACAGCTTAACTTGCAGTGGTTTGACACAGACTACGTCTTCTGAACCACTTACGATCCTTTTATGTTATCTTAAGATTTGCATTACATTGATATGCGTTGTTGAAGTATATTATGCATTTTAAATTGTGTTGTCCCTGTGCACTTTCAACGAATGACCGAGATTGTTAGAAGACGCTACCAAAACAAATAAAGCAGACGCGTTTGGCTTTGATATCAGCCAGCTACAAACGCTTCTTATCACGCTTTTAACCGTTTCTGCTTTCTCATCCTATAAATCATGTTTTGGTGGGTTTTTAGTTCTTGGCTCAGCTTTTCTCAATTAGGGCTATATGTTAATCGTAAGGATCGGTCTAGGAAAAATTACCTCATTTCGATATGCATTTATTTGTTTATTCATTTATAGCGTCAACCCTTAATGATTTCTAGAAGCCCAGCTTCAGTGAGCGCAAACCAGTTTCTAGTTTACACAATCATAAACACAAATAAGCTACGCGCACGTCCGGCGGCATTTGGTTAAATTGGTTCGTAATGTGCGTAATTTGGTCGATAATTCTCGTATACTAGAGTACTTGCCCGTCATAATGACGGGTCAAAATGAGAATGAATGCATTGATAGGAAGAGAAAAGAATTTGTTTTTTGGAATGCTTGATTATAAGTCACATTGCGAGTTCTTGATGAGTACTTTGATGCTGTCTCTGTTTCGTGAACGCAGAACCAGTCTTCGCCTCGTCCTTGCTCCCCCTCTTCCTCAACCTCCCGTCAGATCGTGTGCCATAATGAGGGAGTGTTGGCGGGAGAAGGGAGGGAGGTAGGAAGGCATAGTCAGACTTACTAACCACTGTTTGTCTGTCTATCAATCCGTCTGTGCCGAGTGTTCTTTGGCCGGGCCAATTTCGGACGCCCCTATTATATTGCGTCGGGCTTGGCCCGATACCCGTCTCTGTCTATCTGAGCGTCCATCCGTCTGACTGTCTGGCTGTACGTCTGTCTGCCGAGTGGCGAGTGTTCGTTGGCCGGGTCAGTTTCGGGCGCCCGTCTGATATTGCCGGTCTTAGGCCTGTCAGGCACATTCCATACATTGCACTGCAGCCACAAAGGGACGGCCGACGCATTCCACACATTCCAGAACGTTTATCGTACTACACACAAATCTGGGAAACCATATAAGAGATTTTGACTTCTTCTGTGTTCAAGTCTGCGTTTGATTTATTTCTTTAGTGTGTTTTGAATTTAGTGCGTTCCTGAAAGCTCGATAACCAGTACTGAGTTGATCAACCTGTAGTGGGTAGACTGATAACCCCATAGCAGGGTGAGAATTGTCGGGGGGTTCTTTCTTAGGACCCCACAGTTAAATCTTCATTGCACAGTCAGGGGTCGTTTTCAACCCTATCAGTTGTGCTAGTGTGATTATATTGCGCATATATTTTATCCTTTTTTTCCACAATTCACTATGTGGGTTACTAATAAAGTAATGCTCTGGTTTATTGTGAGATTTGTGACCATGTGAATTGTATACTAATAAAGTTGGTGATGACATCACTTTAAGGCATTTTTTAAGTTTCTCACTTTTCTAAATACGGATAAAATATTCAACTCCACATGGATCAAACTAATAAAAGTCTAACCCCACCCCGTCTTTTTCTACAATTCTCACATTGCCCCCTAGACATCGTCGAGCCTCAGATTTACATACCGGCAGTGGCTTATTTAAGAGATCTGAATCTCGGCAGGGGCGTCTACACCATAGAAACCTTGGAGCAAATGCTCCATCCAAGAAATAGGGGGGGGGAAGACCTGTTACTGTTAGTGTGTGTGTGCCACCATTTTAGGGGGGAAGGAACGGGGAGGGGGGAAGAAGAGGGGGGAAAGGGACGTTGCTCCAATGACTTAGGGGGGATAGACGCCTCTGAATCTCGGACTAGCACAGTCCTTACACGAGGGCCTTTACGCTTTTAATAGACTCTCGTCGTTAAGTGTTAAATGGCGTGCAGTTCATGCAAAGGAGGAAAAAGTGTACATCACCGAGAAATCTCGGATTCGGTGATGCAGTGGTGAGATCTTATCTCAGAATTTATAAAGTGCAGCTTTCAAAGCAACCTATTCAGAGGGGCTCCCAGCGTGACAGCCCCTACGGAAACGAACGGAGCTAAACACACTGATGTGTAATACATGACTAACGCTAAACACGATCATCCAAGATAGTTTTGGCATGAGGTTCTACTACCATTCATTCGGCAGTTATCGCCGAATGCCTGTCCATCCTGTCTAAGGAATATTCGGATGATCCATTTTTTTATCAACTGTGAGGGAGTACTGGAAAGCGAGGTATATCCGCGTTTATATACACTTTTCCCGCAGCGTCAGCAGACAATAACGGACATGTTACAAGCAGAGCGTCTCATTTGAGGCGAGCGATCGATCGCTCTCCTTGGTCGCTCGCCTAGCAAAGGTCCCGGCGAGCGGTAAATCGGTCGCTTAGCCGAAGACGTCGCACCGTCGGTCGTCGCTCGAT
This sequence comes from Allolobophora icterica, assembly GCA_963556255.1. Taxonomy (NCBI): domain Eukaryota; kingdom Metazoa; phylum Annelida; class Clitellata; order Crassiclitellata; family Lumbricidae; genus Allolobophora; species Allolobophora icterica. Next base: position 23,804,610 of record OY744602.1, read on the forward strand.
GAATTTGAGTTCGACTCCAAGAGGGCAGACGAACCTGGAGCCAGACCATTATTTTATTTACCTAATTTACTTTAATTTACTTACTTGAGGCAGCAGTGAATATGTGCAGTGACCTGTCCTAATTAGGCCTACTGCTGACTGATCACTCCAATTTCGTGCAATATGATTGGCCATAACAACAAACCGACACCTCACGCGGCACGCCGCGTGACAACATTCGTATATATAGGTCTTGTAAAAAAAAGGACCGCATTTTGATATGCATTTATTTGTTTATTCGTATACAAAGCGTCAACCCTGAATGAATTCTAGAAGCCCTAGTGAACGCAAATTTCGGAAATTATTTTAAACAACAATGGCGACGATGGTAATCAAGTCGAATAATAATGGAGTAATGTACAGTTGAGCACGTAGGCCTATCTGTCGTGAAATTTAAGCGACTCGTTCGATGTCGACGTAGTTGAGGTAGAAAACCGCCAGACTGTGAACAAATTTGCTGCAAGTCATGCAGAAAGCACGCCGACAAAATTAGACTGAACTGCCGGCTGAAAGATCAAGCCAAAAATGAGTGTTCAACGTGTACCGAAGGCTCAGCCATCGTGTTCGTTGTGAACTACCAAGTTGCTGGTTCAGTGAGGCAGCTGTTTGTTGAACTGTTTAACTGCTGTAGGCCTACTTGAAGCTGCTGTTGTGTTCTTGAGTGCAGTCTTGTTATCTTTTCGAAAAGGTATAATTTAATGTCTTATTTATTTTGGAATAATAATATGATACATTTTGTACGGAAAAGTAAGGATCCCTAAGGCCATTGGCAATATGAAAATAACTAGTAGGCTAAATATTCATCGATTTTTAACATTGCAAAACCGTTTTAATCCTGACATAATTAGCTAATAGGCCTACTGTTTAAAATATAAAAAGTCACTGTCGTCCTATAATGACGTCATAGTGACGTCATTTGCTTCAAAATTTCAAGCAGTTCTCGGTCTACCGCTACCCGCTGGACGCTCAGACGATCCGGTTAAATCAATTTATCTTAGAAGATTCTGTAGACCGCCTAATGTCCAACCCTTGTCCGGAAATTTTCTAATAAACTTTTTTACGCCGTAGGTCCTAATGTTTGTTTTCCGTAAAACTTTTATAATAATTAATTCTGTCTTTTTGGCTAAACGCCATTTTCTAGCAATTTTGGTCTTTAATATGTAATTAAACAACGTCATTTTGACGTAATCATAAACTAAAAATTCGTTGATAATTATGTCAGGATTAAAACGGTTTTGGAAGTTTAAAATCAATGAATATTTAGGCCTACTAGTCATTTTCTTACTACCCGAAGGGATCCTTTTTCCCCGGACATCATTACCAACGGGAGAGTCGTTATTCTTTGTAGGGACCTCTAACAACATACATAGGGCCTACATAATAATTATGCATACTCATTTACCATATCTATGTTATTTACATCCACATATTAGGCCTACACCATCGATGCATAGGCCTATTACACATAGCCTAGGCCTACATAAAGTAAGTAAGTAAGTATATTGTTTATTAGCCAATTGCTAATCGCACTTTGGTGTAGGCCTACAGACATCTAACAAACACAGTTAAAATGTTTTTAACATCCTAACAATAGCCTAAATGTTTTGCGCATCAGGCTGTCGGCTGGGGGAATTATGCGGTCATTGGCACGGGAACGGAGTGGAGTAGTAAATAGGTTTGGTAGTAGGCCTAGGCTATAGTTAGGCCTAATGCAGGACATCGCCCGAGTTTGTCAGGACAGCCCAAAGAGGCGGGTGTCCGCGTTATCGCAGAGTTGTGCAAACGTTGAGGAGTCCTCGGGGAGGTAATGAAGGCATATCAGTATTGTCGCTTGGAGTCGATTCGTCGCGTGCATCTCGGCGAAGGCCCACCAGTCGCGGAGGCATAGGGGCCTACAGCATCCTAGCCAAGGTGGTGGCACGTAGGCCTACAACATCGTGAAGCTGAGGGCGGGTAAGGCCATGTGCCACAATGATTAAAGTAGGGCAAGAAGGAAAATACTAATATTGCCTCATTTTAAACCAATCAGTGATACAAATTAAACGAAAAACAACATAGGCCTAATGACTGGCAGCCAACATCGGCGCACATCCCATCTGAAGTCCAAAACACTTAAATTATACACATATACACGTCGTCTGTTTAGAGTGCAAAGGTGCTATCTCCATTTTGGTGATTTTTCAGGAGAGCAAATCTAAACTTTTGATAGTTGCTACAAATCCAAAAGTTTTTATATGATTGTGATTTATAGTCATTTGGATAATAAATTATTTCCCCAGTTGGAATGTTGTAATTTTTTTAAATTTTGTGACGCCTCGCCTGAAAAAATGCAAAATAACAGCAAGTGACCAACGACCTCTCATGCTTGTAACAGACGATAGCACCTTTGCACATTTCAAAATATTTTCTTATCTGGAGATAGCTATAGTTTTACAACAGCTTAAATTTGCGATTAAAATTACCTTTTACAGAAAAAAATATTATAAAATAATAAATAATGATTTGTGTAAATTGCATTGATTTATTTGAACAATTTAATAGAAAATTTAGAAGCTGAAAAATGTATTATTGGTACGCACTCGAAGTTCGAAACTAACGGTTAGAAATGATATTGGCCCTTCATAATATTTTCAGCTGCTTACAATAGGGTTAAAGAATCAATAATTTGCAAAATCTTTATTTATATATTCTGTGACCATAATTGATTCACTGATATCAGTTTCATGAAATTTGGATTTTACTTCAATATTTTCTCTTGACTCATGAGATTCACCAACATCACAGTTAACATCGGATTTCTATCGACACGTGAGATTCGTCGACATCAAATTACCATGATTAGGCCTAAATGCAATAATATTTTCAGAATAAAAAGTCTAACTAATGCAAAATGTTCCGAACATGATTGTTAGAAACTTGCAATTTTCCTTTAAAATACTTTTGGATTAGTCTTCAGCACGACGCCGTATGTATACTAAAGTAAACCATGGAACCTATTTTTTGGTAAACACATAGAGCAGTAGCTCTATTGGAGATAGAACCTTTGCACATTTCAAAACTAGGTCGTTGGAGATAGCACCAATATTAAAACAGTTGCTGCGTTTTTATTTACACTGTGAACGATACCACGTTTTCACAGTTCAAACACTACATTGGTAGCAATAGAATGAAACAATAAAATTTTTTTTGAAAATTTGGAGATAGCACCTTTGCACTCTAAGCAGACGACGTACACGTATGCATGTCTGCATTTACTGATGTTATTGTCAAGTTTGTCTTCAGTAACGCTTGGAAAATCTGCTTAACAACCAAGATGCAACACACAGATTAAAAAAAATATTATTATAAACAAATAGAAGTATCACGAAGTCATTCATCAAATGAACTTCTTATTACGCTCCTCTCAATGGCCGCTTCCAACTAATGAATATTCATGACCAATGACGTCACTGTTCAGAAATGGCAACATTTCAACGGACCTTCGTTTCACACTTAATACAGCGTAAATTTAAATATAAGGAAAACGGCTGCTCTTTTAAACTAACGGCTTAAAACGGGTTTGAAACTAATTTACTTAGGTGGCGAACAGGCTGAAGTGAACGAGCTTAAGGGGTTTAAACAGGCCAATTTTACTTAGACCGCGCATCTGAAACGTTATTAAGGTTCGAGATGGATCTAAAGTTTGACAGGATGTTGATGTCGAGGTTAGGTTTAATAAGTATAACAGCAGCCGTTCTGAACGTTACAGCAAACTCTCTCAGAGTATTAACGATGTCAAAAAAAATAAGTAGGCCTAATAAACACAATAATATACAGATCTCCTGTAATAAATAATTCGGTAACCTGGTGCGGTTCTTCAAACATAACCATACAAGTGCATGAGACTTGGTACTCTAACACAAACAGATCTCGTCAGATCAGATTCTAAATTACTAAGCTCCGAGAAACTCATGAGACATTTTATACCCTTAAGTTGTCGCCAAATGGCCAATCCAAAACCAGTCAAGCATAACTATACATCATGACGACAACAGAGTGTTCTGCTAAGCACAACCACTCCTAACTAAACAGATATATCTAACAGTGTGGTCACTATCAGGGGCGGATCCAAGGGGGCCAATCCGGCCATGCCCCCCCATTTGATATTTACACAGGATTCCCCCCCCCCCCGTCACGAAGTAGACGATGATCACTACGTGATCTTTCATGAGGAAAATAAAATGACTATAAAGAAAATGATAAAATAAAACCGGACAATTTGATATATTAGTATGTAATTATGTATGTATATGTATGTATGTATGTATGTATGTATGTATGTATGTATGTATGTATGTATGTATGTATGTATGTATGTATGTATGTATGTATGTATGTATGTATGTATGTATGTAATTATGTATGTATGTATGTAATGTATGTATGTATGTATGTATGTATGTATGTATGTATGTATGTATGTATGTATGTAGGTATGTATGTATGTATGTATGTATGTATGTATGTATGTATGCATGCATGTATGTACTGTAGAGAAATTTTAATTGCCATGTATACGTTCGTAATGCAATGACGTGAACGACGTTTTCTAACGCGCAGAGTTGAGGCTTATTCGCCACTCCGACCAACAGTCGGCATCCTGGTAGAAATCGGTGGGCGAGAGAAACGACAAAGGTCGGAATTTGTGCGACAGTATGCATGTATGTATGTAATTATATATGTATGTGTGTATGTATGTATGTATGCAGAGGCGGCGATCTTGTTTGACTAGTGGGGGGACACTTTTGAATTGATCTGGTCAAAAAGAGGTCAAACAATTTTTTCGCGCGTGAATGTTTTCTACTTTTTGGGTGCACGAAAAATCATACATATATATATATATAAGCATGTAAGTATGTATGTATGTTATTATGTATGTATGTGTATATGTATGTATGTAATTATGTATGTATGTAATTATGTATGCATGTATGCACGTATGTACGTATGCCTGTTTGTATGTGTGCATGTATGTAGTTATGTATGTATTATTTTTGCCCCCCCCCATGAACCTTCTGGATCCGCCCCTGGTCACTATTACAGTGCTACATGCAGGCCTATGCAATTACAGATTATTCAACATGCTTAAAAACTTTATCCTCAGTGTTTCCGACGTATACCTATTTTCTCTCCTGTAATAAATTAATTCGGTACAGTTTTTTTCATTGTAGTGGCATTAAGACGTTGGATTGGAAGGTAACTAATGCAACTGTCTTAGGCCCTATACATAGATTTGTTAGTTCATAATAGATATGTGTATCAGTGTGAAATAAAAAATTGCACAGAAAGAAATATATATATCTAAAAGTCAATGTCTCATGGTCAATCGAAATTTCATCAAAGGTCCTTCTGAGCATTCCCACGCAGCATCAGCAGCCAAGTTGAAGCCAGAAAGTTCATGCTAGCGTTAAACTTCATGCAATGGAGATAAGACTGCTGAAACAACTAGAGTTAAAAACAATCTTCATTGGGACATCTGCCAAACTCTAACCAGAACTAGGCCTACCAAAAATTTCAGACCCATTCTACGAACTCACCAAAACCTCACCTCTTGATATATGTCTCCAGAGGTCTTTCACTCAAAACTGAAAACATTGGTCTTTCACAAATCCTATCCCGATTCCTCCTCTTCTCCCTACCTCCCTCGCCGTTTCAACCCTAAACACCACCTACCTTAGTCGTCTTACTGTCTGCCTGACTGACTACTTTTGATCTTGACCTGGAACCGATTTCACCTCCACGCCCACTTCTGCCGCCTATCGAGTTTTATTTGACGAAACGCCTGTGATTAAGCTGGTTCCCGCGACTTACGATTACGATCTGCACGATCGAAAAAATCTTCGGTGGTGAAGCAATTCCAACTTAAAAGAAGAAATACCGGGTCTGGATGAACGGTATCAGAGGTTTTCTCTAATAAAGGCTTTCATCTTTAGGGGTTTTCACCCACTCTCTCATATTCATAAAAAAATGAGTGACGATAATTAAAGAAATGGAAATAAAATAAGAAGATAAGGAAAGCTCATGAAACCAAGCTAAGTAGGCACCTGATAACATGATAATGGCAGATGAAAACTGCAGATGAATTCGCGTATCCGTGACTGTAATTAGCCATAATTAAGCATAAAGATAAAGATAAACAAGAGCCTCATCGTCGGGAAACTGATGGAAGAGAAGAAAGAAGAAGAAGAAGCATACGCGCATAAGAAATGGAAATCAGATAAGAAGATATGGAAAGCCTCTGGAAACTATAGCTAAGTATAGGCACCTGATAACGGCAGATACGAGAACGCCAAACAGAAAGGACTCAAAGGAGCGTATATCTGCAAGCAACATTGCGTATCTGCGAACATTGGATATGCTTCACCAGCGAGGATTTTTTCGATCGTGCAAAAATTTTATCGTTAGCTGATGGACAGAGTCAACTGCGCTGTAACTGGTATACGGAAGCAATGACGTTTTTTACATATTTCAAAGCAATCGATGCCAATAGCTCATCTTTCTTATACTAAATGGCCTTTGACAAATTGACACTTAGAAATCAACTTAAATACGCAGTGAACGGTATTTGACCTGCTATTTGATAAGTTAACACTAAGAAAAATCAACTTCATTACGTAGTCGTAGTGAGTAATGCCTGTCTATTTATGACATGACAATTAGTTGCATAGTTTGTATACGTTGTCTATGTTGTCTATGTTTCGCTTTCGGCGTAGTGGAAAAAAATACAACAAACCTCTCAATTTACCTTTAGGGCACCCCTATAGGTGAAACCCCCTAGAGGTGATTCGTCCGGAGGTTAAATTTCTGGAGGTGAAAGCCCCTAGAAACGGATGAACGACTGCGAACTGTGGTTAATAATTACAAAAGCGTGATATAATCTCATACTTAAGGGGATGTAGTCACATTAACTTATATGTACGTTTCTATGTATGTATGCATGTATGCAATGTATGTAATGTATGCATGAATGTAAGGTATGCATGTATGTAAGGTATGTACGTATGTATGTATGTAATGTATGTATGTATGTATGCATGTATGTATGTAATGTAAGTATGTATGTATGTATGTATGTATGTATGTATGTATGTAATGTAAGTATGTATGTATGTATGTAATGTATGTATGTAATGTATGTATGTATGTGCATATGTATGTATGTATGTATGTATGTATGTATGTATGTAATGTATGTATGTATGTATGTATGCACGTATGTAAGGTATGTACGTATGTATGTATGTAATTTATGTATGTATGTATGTAATGTATGTATGTATGTAATGTATGTAATGTATGGATGTATGTAATGTATGTATATATGTGTGTATGTATGTACGTATGTATGTATGTATGTAATGTATGTATGTATGTATGTATGTATGTATGTATGTATGTATGTAATGTATGTATGTATGTATGTATGCACGTATGTAAGGTATGTACGTATGTATGTATGTAATTTATGTATGTATGTATGTAATGTATGTATGTATGTAATGTATGGATGTATGTAATGTATGTATATATGTGTGTATGTATGTACGTATGTATGTATGTATGTATGTAATGTATGTATGTATGTATGTATGTTTGTATGTATGTATGTATGTAATGTAAATATGTATGTAATGTATGTATGTATGTAATGTATGTATGTATGTATGTATGTGTGTATGTGTGTATGTATGTATGTATGTATGTATGTATGTATGTATGTATGTATGTATGTATGTATGTATGTATCTGAACACTATCGCGTTTAAAGAACCTCACAAAGGCGCATCAACTTCGCTATCTAGCAGCTTAGCAGATCCAAAGAGGCACGTCTTAAAATGAGCTGAAAATGTTTCCTGAGCTAGTGTCTGTGACAGTAAAGTTCTAATTTCAAGTGGGAGAATGTTCCAAGAAACCGGTCCAATACATGAGAAGGATCAATGTGACCGAATCGCTGTACGTGAGCGCTGGACTAACAGTCTCCAAGAGCTGAAAGCGCAGTGTTCGTCGACCTGGCTGATGGGTCGATACAAGAACACTGAGCTCCCTGGTGTATTTCGGGGGAAGAACCGACCATCGATGCTTATCTTGTTGACAATAAAGTGAAAAATATTCTTGCATACTGTTATTGTCGTATATGTATAATGTATATAAAGCAACTTCGAAGATTGTTTACAATAATTGTTAGGCTCTACTATGTCATTTCAGATCAGTCTTGCGCCGAATTGTCGGGTCATCGTTCGCCCTTACCCCAGGAATATTAGTTATCTTCACAATACCCTAAGGGATCCTTTTTTCCGGACACAGTGTATACACGGTCTTGCAGTGCGACAAAATCTGGCTGGCTTACTAATTCCTGAAATATCTCACGCATGATTCCTATTTCACGAAATTATATATGAAATATGTGTAAAATATAGACATAACGCTTAGTGTGAACATAATTGTGCTTTGTTTGTATCAACCAATGTAGACATTATATGCAATCTATGTAGGCTCTTAGCGTGCATAGCACGTTGGTGGTACATTAAAGATGGCAATTATGTGGAAGCTGTTCTGCAGATCGGACTAATATCATCAAGGATTCTTCCGAAAGACTTGCCTTGATCATTCGTGAATAGTTAATCAGACGCTGAGACGGCTTCACATGTAGGAAGACGACGTTGTTCGTAAACTGTCCAAGCAATGGACAAAGGGACACATATGAGGCCACTTACAGCTGACTGCCTTGCGCCGAATTATTGGCGCAAGACAGTCTATGTCCTAAAGTCACCAACATAAGCATTTTCTTGTATAAAATTCTACTCTTTCCGAGTAAAATTTATTTAACAAAACGTGTTTTGGGTTTAAATAATATGTTTCTAGCATTGCCTGGTCAAAATAACAATAGAAATTGGCCTACTGGCGATTAAATCAGAGAACTGTTGGGAATTCCAGATTTAAATGAAAATTAATAATAATAATAATATTCTTTATTATGTCAAACTGACAGACGCAGTAAGATTACATTGAAACATGAAAGTACAGTCAAGATCTTAATTAAACACACGGTTTGGCAGCCATGCAAGGCGCCTCCCGGCGATTGCAAATTGTAGGCAATTGTAAGTGCTTAGGGCCTATATCTATAATAGCGCCTCGTCAAGAAAACTCATCAGAGGCACTGACGGCGATCTTGTTTGACAGGTGGGGGGGGACACTTTTGAACTGATCTGGTCAAAAAGAGTTTTGAACTGATCAGGTAAAAAAGAGGTCCTAATTTTGGTAACCTTTTTTGGTGTTTCTTCCAAATGTGGGGGAGATGTATGGCGTGTTCCCACTCTTAAAGGTGGGGTCTTGTCCTCCTTGACCCCCCGGATCGCCGCCCATGATCAGAGGTACTCTCGACCTCACTATACATCGAATAGAATGCACTAATGTTACCTATTTACCAATGTCACACCCGTATTCTGACGCTTCGACCAGAGTTCCTTCCCGAAAAACGACGTTTATTTGGCGCATAACGAGTCTACATTTATTGTCAGAGTATCGACATGCCCTTCGCCTTAACTTTTCTTACCGTTAGTGTCCTCTTCTGAATTTAGAAAATAACGACTTTGATTTCGAAGAGATGATAATTGAGAGCTTTTAACTGCAATTATTTAAAATCACGTAAAACTTAGACTATTTGCCTTGAATTATTATAGCCTAGTCGCCGTTTGTGACGTAATTTTCAACGGAACTTAAAAACAGAGCTTAAAACAAGCTCCATTTATAATTTACGACATTACGTCATCTGTTGTCTTGGCGACCGATCCTAATTTTAAGTCAGAGCTATCGACACGATTACGTCAGCTGCAGAATTTGTCAATTTGGTCACTTCTATCAACTAAATAATTTTTGCGGACGTCATGTAAAGCAACGGCCTTTATTGCCATAAGATGTCGTTAAACTCCGGATCACATCCATCCATTCTATCAATTAGAGGCAGTTTTCTTCCGGACTCACAACAGACGTTCTAGACAATATTGGCACAGGCTGCATAGTTTCTATAGCGATGTTAAACTCATTAGGGATGATTAGGCTATAATATCTTCCTGAACTCCGTAAATTCTCGTTACCCAACAAATCGAGCTGCTCACCCACCTTCATCTCTCTCGTGCTGCCGTATAGATCACCTTCAGGATTTCCACTTCAAATTGAAGTCTCAACTCTTCAAGAATTTCTACCCTGGTACGTCCACTCCTCCGCCTCCTTCCAATTTGTGTCATAGTAGACGAAACTCGTCTTAGCAGCTCCTCTGCCTCCTCACTCTGGTCTTCTGCAGCGGCGGATTTACTATGGAACCAAACGAGGTCATGGTCTATAATAGGGGCGGCATTTTCTAGCGGACGGCACAAATTAAAATCATTAACAATTTGAATAGAATTTAAAAGACAACATTAAATAAATAATATAATTATATGAATTAAAACTTTGGAACAGAAATATTAGGAGCAGCAAATAAATTTGCCTGGCGGGGGGAGGGGGGCGCAGAATCTGACATCCGCCTCTGATCTTCTGGCAACCAGACTCAATAGGTTCTTCCCTTAGACTCTCTGGTAGGGGTCAGCCGGAAATCACCTCGGACATTGCCTCCACCGAATATCCCGTTTTCAGCACTATTCGCCTCGGCAAATACTGTACACACAAATAGTTGCTTGTCTGCCTCACATGCCGGAATTTGTAGGCTCAAAATATCAGCTTTGAGCTTCACTAGCATGTTCATTTTGAAGAAGAAAAGTACAAAAAAACACCAACACCGGAAGTCCACAACGGAAGTCAAGTCCATTTTATTGATTATTATTTCTGAAATACAAAATGTATTAGTCAGTTATTATAAGTACAGAAATTTATTTCAATAATTTTTCATTACATGAAAATGTGAAGCTTTGCATATGGAACAGATGGTACTCGGTTTGTACCCGGATCCAGCAAATAGTTCATCCAAATACTTGAATTCGGTACTCGGTGAAAATGTCTACCCGGCTGACCCCTAATCTCTGGGCAACCCGTCTGACTCGACGTCGCGCTCGTATACACACAGTATATCTATCTATCCATCTATGTTGGGGCCATGGAGCTCAGCGTTTAGGCAGCGCTTTAGAAATTCAGAGTTTACGATTTAATTACGCACAAGAAGAAAGGCAAGAATTAGAAAGCTAGACACGTACAAGACAACAAGACGAAACGTTAAATTAAAGGACAACAAAAGGCGAAAAGGACAAGGAAAAGAACAATAAGAAGAATATATATAAAGAGGAAAGTGCAAGTGCAAAGAGAAATGTAAGAAGAATAGGAGCAGAATAGGAAGAGTACACTGCCGAACCAGATGAGGATGGGGTGGGGGGAGATATTAGTTATTTTACAACGGTGTTGTAAAGTGATCCAAACTTGTCGATTATTTTAGTCATGTGCTCATGGCGACTATAATGAACCCAACATTACTTTGAAATCGTTAAAATTTTATTTAGGCCTACATAGGCAGCCCAAACCTACATACTTACCAAAAGCGTACAAGGGCCCGTATGAGCGTATTGTCTACACAGGATAATGCTTTCTCTGACTAGACAAAAACTATATGAACCTAACAACAACAAATAACAAGACTGAACAACAATACACGGTAGAAATTAAAGGGGGCGCATATAGCTGACAGCCAGAGGGAGTCGGGTTACGGATACATGCTGCTGTCGGTGTCATTTGATACGACTTAGGCGGTCATAGAAGCGAAATGGATGACAGAAAATTGAAGCTTATCAGAAGCGACAGATCAAACGGACTTGGGCGAGTTTCATTAGAAGCCCACTCGGTCAGTGGATGGACGGCAGGCGGCCACAACCCGTTATCCAGACCGGCCAGAGCAGGAGGTTGACCGACACGTTGACAACGGCGAAAGCAGACTGATGACCGCAGCCGGACATTGTTTGCGGATGGACTCTGACGGGATTCATTTATCCAGACAATTGGATGGAAGCGATCTTGATCATCTGCGTGGCTATTACTTGGACGCCCCTCCATATCCTCCTCTTCATCCTCTTCCACGTCCTCCTTCCTCCTAATACACCTTCCGTTCATCCCACCCGTATACTTCCGACCGCGTATCTCATCCTCTCTGAGTTCCTTTCCCAGTTCTCCGCCGTCTCCTCCTCCTCTTCCACTTCGTTCTGCCTGTTCCACCGGCCCGCACACTGGTAACCATGCGTATCCTCTGTCAACGACCTTTCTCCATCACTCCCATCATCCCTTCCTCCTTAGTTTGCTCCATTCATCGGTCCTCATTTACTGGTGAAGCGATGGCGCTTGGCTCTCCATAAATTAACCCGATCCCTGGACGGATGAGACGGACGTATATAGACAACGCGCTTCTAATGTAAGTCGATTATTTCGAGCAGAATCGAAAGCGGCTTTGTATGGTCTGAAGGCGCCTATGAGAGCTTTACATCAAACTTTCTTAGTCCTGCACAGGCCACAATTCTCTTCTTTAAACAAAGGCTGTGGACCACTCAGGGATCGCAGGTCGTTCCGCGCAGTTTAATGGAAATTAAATCATCGAATAATAATGGAGGTCACGACAATCCATGTTTTGAAATAGTTCAATAGGGCCTACACGAAGTGCGTGTTTGCCAAATATGTACGACACTGGAACGCTGGTGAGCGTCCCTTAACGGTCGATCTTCAACACTTTAACGAGGAGAGTGTACTAAAATTAAGTGACTGGGAAACCAATGCAGCAACACATTTAGTACACTCTCGTCGTTCAAGTGTTAAGCGACGCAAGAGAAAACTTGAGTTGTATATTAGACTACTGTATCGATTCTCCTCAATTGTATTCACATATGAAACTGTATAATTATCTTGTTTGTTTGTAGTGTTGTTTACTATTTAAATTGACTTGATACGTGGATGATTGTGTAACATTCTGTTAGTAATTTTCATTAACTTTAAAAAGTAAAAACTGTTCAAAAGTTTCAACGGATAAGCCATATATCCGATGAAACTTTTAAACAGTTAAGGCGAATGAAACAACCTAAATATAAAACTGGCATTATTTATTTAGGATAAGGAAGGTGAGGGATACGGAACTCCAGGACAAAAAGTAGGGGTAGGCCTACTCGTATTCTCGAAAATTACGTCTAAGTTTATGTAACTTGGTTTGAGTGATGGATTACTTTATACTGTAATAGGTTCATCATAGGTGAAAGCAATTGTCTCCTCTTGATTTTTTTAGATTTGAAAATTTTCCGTGGGTTATACCTCCGCATCCCTAGGCTTACTAGCTAGCAACACCTGGATGTATCCCGGAGTTGCCTCCTCTTGAATTTAAGTCTGGCTACGTCACTGGTAACCTTCACTTGTCTACCTACATTAAAGCAGTACGTAATACAACGATTAGGCCTAGAAGGTATCTTAGGTATGTTATGACATCAAAGGAGATATTCTACTACGTCTTGGAGGGGCGTCTCTATCTCTTGGTTCTCGTTAGCGACACCAATAGGCCTACATGGCGTCGGCCGTCGGTCTTAGTCTCGGTCTGCTAGGCGAACGTTTTGCTCTTTTGGGGTCTTGCCTCAGTCTTGGTCTCAAAAGGGTTTCGTGGGTATTCCTGATGACAACGCCTATAGCCTAATTTAAAAGGAATTGTATTTTGTAGATCTCCTGTATATCGGCATTCTATGCAGAAAAAAGATTCGCACCAATCCAACAACCGAAAGGAAAAGGCGTAGATAGTGACCAGGATACCGGAAACGACGTGAAGCATCTGACGGACGACGGCCACGCCCTTGATGGACAGGCGGTGGGTCTGCCTGAGGAGAGCGACGGCGTTCAGTCGGACAAGCGTCGGCTTGGATCAGCGCTCAACATCGGCCGCGGTAGAGGACAGAAGGCGATGACGAACGGAAAGAGGCTGTCAGACGATGGAGAGTTCGGCGAAAGATTCTTCCAGGTGTATGGAAAGGCGGCCAGAGGACAGCCGCTCAACAACGAAAACAAGCAGCAGCTGGCACAAGGCTACGGTGAGCAGATGGCGGACGAGGAGGAGGAGGAGGACACAAGTGACGTTGATCGACGCAACATCGGTTCCGCAATGAATCTGATCAAAGTGAGGAAGAACAACTTCTTCCGGATCAGTCCTTCGGGCGACGCTTTCGAAGGGGAGAGAGAGCGACGTCGACTGGGATCGGCCATGAACCTCAAGAAAGTCACGGACAACAGGCTCAAGTCTCGTCTCATTCGAGACTAAGATTCGCCAGACAGACACGTTTTCGATACACCTTCTGACTCCACTCTTCGTAGTTTCTTTAAGCCCAAGGAGTCTCATACAGGTCCTTGCGGTACGGAGAACACGGACGTTGTCAGGAAATTAAAGAAAACAAGTGTTTTGCTAAGATAATTGTAATAGGCCCTACAAGATATTATATAGGCCTACTAATTTCACAGAAGTTTCAAAATGCTCTGTTGCAGCGACTGATAGGCCCATTGGAGCCAAAAACTGTTGTAGGCCTATTTTAAAGCTTTTTAATTATAAATGTGCTAAATTTACTATTTTCGTCTGAGTGAAAAAAATTTCATAGGAATATGCTAAATACCAGGGGCGCCCGCAGGCTTTAAAAAATTGGACGCACACCCCAAAAAAATTGGACGCACACTCCTCCAGTCCCCTCCTCCAGTCCCCTCCCATTCTACCCGTCATACACTGAAAATGACTCAGAGTGACTCATTAGACACAATTCAATTTAGATAACACCGAAATCTTTAACATGCCGTATTGTCGTTCATAAAATATATCCATGCTCTCCTTTATACTTGTGTGGATTTGATCTGGTGGGTGGACGCACGTGCGTCCAGTGCGTCCGCCTGCGGGCGCCCCTGCTAAATACTTATAGTAATCACACCTCAGACAAATGCTAAAAATGTTTACTCATAAACTGTACCGAGTATAAATGTCAATAGAGAAATGGAAAAGCTATGCTGTAAAACCATTAATGGCGGTCATGGCATGATTGAAACTTTAAACTGGATTCTGCTTGCAACATAACTTTCTTAGGTCAAGTAGAAATCTGAAGAAAACGATTATGATGAAAGGATCCAGTCTTGCCTCATGGTTTACCACAACACTTTACACACAATTCCGTTTGGTTTCAAATCCTGAATTTGTTAGGGGAAGGGCTTTTAATATGGACCCCTGTGTAATACGGACCATGATTGTTATCTAGAATTTAGGTCATTAGTTGCACCATTCGTTTTTGTTTTTAGATAGACCTAATCTTGTTTAAGTTCTTTTCCGTTTTATACAATCGTCCAGGACGCAACAACTGGTAAAGAATTATTTAAAGTTTTGTACAAATATTGTTATAAGAAAGTATTTTTGAGGGAAATTTTTGTATTTTTGAAAAATATCCCCAAAATTACCCCTAGGCATCAACATAACCTGTCATGCAGGGGCGTCTATCCCCCCTAAGTTATTGGAGCAACGTCCCTTTTCGCCCTCTTTTCCCCCCTACCCGTTCCTTCCAGGGCTGTAGTCGAGGGTATACGCGGGTATACAGCGTATACTCCCCTCTGGAGAAATTTGAGAGCGTATACTCAGGGCTCTGGACGAGTGTATACGCGAGTATACAACGTATACTTACCTCTGTAGATGAAATTTTGAGGAAAAAGAGAGGTTTTGACAGGTTTTTAGGGCGAATGACTAAAAAAAAAATGGTCATCAACTTTTTCAGAGGCGAAATCGTAAAAAAGTCTGAAAATTTCAGAGAATTGGTGAAAAGTCAGAAATTTTTCCTAAAAAAAGTCTTGAAATTTTTTTTTACGGTGACACCAGCCCTACTGACGCCGCTGGTCACCGGTAGCGTATACTCACCTCAAATTTTACCACTACAGCCCTGGTTCCTTCCCCCTAAAATGGTGGCACACACACTGACAGATCTTTCCCCCCCCTATTTCTTGGATGGAGCATTTGCTCCAAGGTTTCTATGGTGTAGACGCCCCTGCTGTCATGTTAAGATTTTAAGTGTTAGATTTAGTGCATATTTTTATTGAAAAACCCCTGTCACTCAATAGCACACGGTCTGTCGAAAGTAAGTGTTTAACCAAACAACTGTGCCATGTGTAATATGGACTACTTTCAGAGCTGTAGTATACAGCATGTACTCACCTCTAGAGACCATATACTCACCTCACAAAATATTTTTATTTATTTATATTAAAATACTATAGCGTATACTACAAAATACTGTAGCGTGTGCTCACCTCTAATTTTACCACTACAACCCTGACTACTTTATGAGTGTGTAATACGGACCTGGTCCAAACAACACATTTGTAGGTCCATATGGTGAGAGATGGGTAGTGTGCATCAAATGCCTAAGTAGGCACACAATCGATGTGCTGGTTTGGATGATGCTGATAGTGATAATACATATGACATTTAAACAAAAACTTAGGAGGCCTAAAAATTATTGAAGTCTAGGGCCAAATGTTAATTTTGATAGGTCTATTGTTTCTAATTTCATTTTGCAAATAGGCCTTCTCTCATTGATGGTTATTACAAGTACATGTAATTAAGTACTACAAGTATTCTTATAATTATTAGGCCTACAAGTAATTAATCCATTGAAATGTAAAAGTTTCAATACTTGAGTTCAAATCTATTGATTACAATTAACTGATTAATTGCATTCAATTTTTATTCTTGTATTAAATAGCAATGCCATTAGTGCCATTGTGCTAGTTTCAGTGCCTGATTTTGTTATTTTTTAATTTATTCAATAGCTACTGTCCTACAGTTTCTTTTGTTTGTGTTTCAAGCCTGTTATTTCTATGTTGCAGGCCTATAGTTAGCCTAAGTAGGCCTATGTTCTAGGTTTTCTAGTATTTTTAAAATCCAGAATAGTAGTCCGTTTTACACAGCTATATGTGTTATATTGCACTGTAGTGTACTTAAACATTTATAAAGTGCCTCTAGTAGGGTGGACCATTAATACCACTTTTTTATTTTAAAAAATTCCTACAAATTGGCAAAGCAAGCAAGACATCTTCTACCATGTCACAATAATTTTTAAGCTCGATCTATATATCGGGGTAATAACAAATTTTACTTAGGCCTAGGAAGTCGGAAAAAAACGTATTTTCTCTTAGGGGGTCCATATTAATAGCCCTTCCCCTACACATGTAAAGCAGCAAATATGAATCGCCACTACTAACCTTACTGCTGGGGAAGAAGTAAGTAGTAGTAAGCAGTAAGAAGTAAGAAGAAGTAAGTAGAAGTAAGTAGTAAGCTTTGAAAGATTTTGAAGCTTTGGCTCTTAATTTTTGCTGCTTTTTTCTTTGTTGTTTTTGAAACTCAATATTCAACACTAAAGTGTTTTGCTATAATCAACATAATAACCAATGAGAAATACAGCCAATATAACAAAACAATTACAGTGAAATAATTCATTACTATGCCTACTTTGCCTATAGAGGTTTAATCTTCTTACCACTATATCACAAACAATGGACCCTGTTAACAATTACTGTAGTATGAAATTTTGATTCCTGAGATATATTTGCACAGAAAGGGTGACAAATTACAGCCAATTGAAATAACACAGTGCTAAAGTGAATCTTAGAGGAGTTTGCATAATTATGGTCTCCACAACTAATCTTCCATTGTAATATCCACAAATATAGTCCTAAAACTTCAGAGCATATGGCTCAAAACTCTTGTCTATTGTTTAAAACCTATAAAGTCATAATCATCTCAGCCGAAATACCATCAAAAGTGGATTAGACTATCAAAACAAAAGAGAAAATCTTGAAAATATTGGAAAATGTTTTAAAATATTTAACCTATTGAGCAAACAGTGTAGTATTTTTGCCACAATGAAAATACCTGAAAAACATGCAAGGATTTATTCTGGCCAGTTTTTTTTATTTTATTATTTTACTTTAAGTGTGACTATATGCGTTTGCTTTCTGAGCATGTATATTGAAATGCAAAAAGGATGATTGACTATTTGTCTGTGCCTGAGAAAATCCTTAGGCCTACCAAGTCAGAAAAGTTAATATGTGAGAAAGTCAACTATGCAAAAAATGGGCCATTATGGTTTCTTTGCATATTTATCTTCTTTGTTCTGTTAGCTATCAAGATACAAGTATTTATGTAGAGTTTCACTTTCTAAGTATTTTTATTTCCAATTTTACAATCAGGCCTGAAAATAAAAATTTAATTTACGGTGTCCCATAGTTATCCTAATTTGAGTCAAGTAGATCAATAAATATGCAAATGGCCGAGTTTGTAAACATTCATCTTAACCAGATTTTTCTGGAAATTTCCAATGATATCAGTCTCGGAGGCATAAGAATGCACTCAAACTCAATGTACTTAAAGTAAACACACTTATGACCAGTTGGTACAGCAACTTAGTTCAGGCCATAGAGTTTTGGTAAACTTTAACTCATGATCTTTCATTATCATAATCAAAATTGTAAAATCCAAATTTCTAAAGCACTTAGGATTGTGTATACAGTAAAGAATACAGTGTACTCTAAAGCTAAGAGAAGAGCCCCAGCTTATTCACGAGCGCTACGTCGTATCAGAAGGCTTGTCCAGAGATCGATGTCCCGTGAAGTTCCAAGTCCGGTTGTCAGAGATACCAGAGAGGAGGCCGAGCAGCTGAGAGAGACAGACAGACAGAGAGAGACAGACGTAGACAGACAAACCCTATCTTGATTGAGGATTTTGCTGAGCATAGTCACATAATACCCGCAACGTACAGCTTCACAAATGATTAGGCACTATAGGCCTACAATGAGTTACATGGCATATTCAAAGACCTGAGGTACTCTGGTTTTCCTTGATGCCTCCAAGAATGCTATGCTCAGTTGCAAACCTCGGAATGTAAAAATGACCAATGCTTCAATTTGAAAACTATGATGGAAGTTGTTAAAATATTGTTAATAAATTCCAAAGCATTTATAAATTTCTCAAATGTGCACACGGACTACTCATTAATCATTATCTAACATAAAGAAACTTACATTTGCAAATATTATTGTTAACAACAGTCAGCCGTCTCCGATCTGCTAAAAACACTGCACGGCCTAAACTCATTAATTCTATGACAAGTTTTTGGACCATGCTAAGCTGCAAGATGAATTACTTTTTATAATATCTAAGAGTTACTGTTTTCTTAAAAAGGTGCTTTTCTGGAGACGAAAGCAAACATTGATGCCAGGCGCTTTCTTAGAGTATTTAAACAACTTTTGAAACATTCTCTGATGGTGATGATGCTGATGACAATGACTATAATGATGATGAAGATAATAATGACAATGCTCCTACTGATGATGAAGACTTAATACTTAAGGCAGTTTTTCAAAAGCCAAAACCTATAGTTCTTGCTGCAATTTTTGGAATCGTAAGCAAGTGTCAAGTGCAGGAGTTTCTTCACAGGTCAGTATTTTAAACGGTTCCATGAAAGGTGCAATATATATATATATATATATATATATATATATATATATGTACCAGAATGTATAGATATAGTATTCCTCACTAAATTCACTGAAACTTAACACAGAAGATATGCACATAGAGTCAAACAAATAAAGCAAGGCCCACAATAATCAAGCGCTGTAGACTTGAATGGTTTTATAATCCTTAGGTTTGATTCTTTCGATACTCAACAAACCCAAGTTTCTCAAATGTTAAACGTGCAAGTAACAGAGCCGTCAATGGCCAACAGACGATGCAGGCTAAATCATTTTAACACTTCTCCTATTTTGTATATATAACACACTATAACTTGTTTAAGACATACAGAAGTTCACTGCATTTGCTTGTTATGTCATTTTCTATGTTCAGCTGCACTTAATAAATACCATTTTTAGTTTTTATATTAGTGCAACAATAAAACAGCGTTTGCATTCAATAAAACATCCACCAACATAGAATTGATGCAGTGCAGAATTTAATGCTAAATGTCACAATATGTACAGGTAACATAAAAGACGACCATAATCAGAAATTATCAGGATCCTTCTGCTTACATAGATCATGATGTCAGATAATATCATAATAGATTTATAATTGTATCCTGATAACTGTAATTTGGATGACCTCAGTAACCTCAAGTGATTTAATACTTAATACATGCATAAGGTATTCCAAATAGCCAGTTAGTCTGATTATCTGATTAGTTCGGGCTGATTTCATTAAGGCCAGAAAATATGACTAGCTTACTTTAGTCCATTTATCAACATATGGACACCTAATACTGTTTCAAACTATTCTCAATAGCTCAGGTAATTACAACATCTCAGGTTTATCTCATTTCTTCTGGTCAACTATAGTGAGGTAATATTTAATATTTAATATATGGTATGTAATGTATGGTAATATATTGTAATATATGGTAATATATTAGGGGTCCACCGGAAACCGGCTCGGATACTCGGTTCGGCCGGAAATCCAGTTTCCGGAAGTATTCGCCTCGGAAAATATTGTAGACGCAAATAGTTGTAAAAAAGATTTCTTTAAAAAAAAATTTTCTGTAAAAACTTATTCAATAAACTTACGTATATAAAATTATAAATGTTGAACCTTAAAACAATTACACAGAAAACTTCATAACTGCACAGAAATGACTACAATTCAAATTGTATTAGTCACTTATTACAAGTACACAAATTTATGTCGATAATTTCTTATTAGATGAAAATGTGAAGCTTCGCATATGGAACAAATGGTACCCGGTTCACTACCGGTTCGTTACCGGTTCCGGCAAAAATACATCCAAATACTCGGATTCGGTTTCCGGCGGAAAATGTCTTACCGGTGGACCCCTATAATATATAGTCTTAGTAATATATGATAATATATTGTAATATATGATAATATATTGTAACGTATGGTACTTGTAACAAAAGTTTCTATGTTACCACTAAGAAGGTTAAATATGCCACAAGATCTATTTGTAGAATATTGCAGGCTTTTGTGGTAAATTGATGCTCCATGATACAGATATGGCCACACCAGTGCACATGCACTATGTCTTCTATCATAGGTGACCATTTTTACTTCCAAGGAATTCACTGAAAGGAATCAATCCTTGCCAACTTCCCACAGTTTTTAGACTGCTCTAAAGAAACACAATTACCTACAATCTGATTAGACAATTTCTTCCCAAAGGTAAACTGGTGGCTCGATTTCATTGTCTAGGATTGGAATCAATGCTATTTGTTTCACTTAGGTAGGCTGAAAAGATGTGTAATCAACCAAACCAAATTAGTTACCTTGGCTAACAGAGTTTACTACTGAAAACTTTCATCACAATTGACAAATAAATAAATAAATAACACTCAAGACTAAGACAGTCAAGCTCGGAAAACATTAGATAAACCAGATAATTCTGTACAACATCCGAAGGGATGAAAACGTTATACTTTTTCCTTACAGTCAATTCTGGAGTTTCACTACGAGGTAACATATTTACACAGACAACCCACAATTAACGTTAAAATAAAAATTCTTCAACTTGTGCATATCGTATTGCAGAAGAATAAATAAAATGTAGGTAAGACATGTATCGCTTGTGTGAAGAAGATACATCTTAGATAGTTGTGTACAATTAATTGTGGTTTTACGATTGAGAATTTTCTTAGAAGCAAATCGATTGATGCTTTGTTTACTACGTTAACAATGCTATGGTAGTTTCTGTATAAGGAAAGAATAGATTGATAAATATCAGTTCAGCAGGAATAAAAACAGTAACTACATTACCTATCAAGCACCTTAGATTATTCCCTAATCTATGGGTGTAATCAGCTAATAATAACCATTATTATTAGTATCGCTATTAATGATACTAATTATTATTATTATTATTATTATTTAATATTATTATTATTATTAAGCGTTCATAACAATTAGCTGATTACATGCACAATGATACACGATGCTGGCACTGGATATTAAGAGTAATCATTGGTGATCTTCCTCGCTTGTGATGATGATCCTTGCAACTGGCTGGGTATGAACTCGCATGCTAGAAATACTGGTCTTTGGTTATATGAAAATCCATGATCAATATCATTTCCTTACAAAAATATATTTTTTTCATTAACATAATAATGTTTTTTCGGAATACAGACTTTAATTCTG
The DNA here is from genome assembly GCA_963556255.1 of Allolobophora icterica. Lineage (NCBI taxonomy): Eukaryota > Metazoa > Annelida > Clitellata > Crassiclitellata > Lumbricidae > Allolobophora > Allolobophora icterica. Next base: position 23,826,850 of record OY744602.1, read on the forward strand.
CTCAGAGGTTTATTTACTGCCCTCTTGGGAAGTAGTTGAGAAATACTGACGAACTTGCTAGAGGCAAGAAATGAAAAGAAATCAAATATTAGGCCTCTTGAATGTCAACATGTACCAAAACAAAGTGCTTTGTTTAGTCTACCCAAACTGGTATAAAATGTTGTAATTTATTCTGCTTTAGAGAATGACACAGCACTCTTGCAGCATTTGTGAAGCTTTCAAGTACAGCTTTAGATACTTGGAGTGTAAGATTATGGTTATAATTACTCTTACACATGAGTTAGGTTGAGCAGCAATTAGTCATACACTTCACAAAACAAAGTGCGTTGTATAGATAGGCCTACTAAATCGGCCTGACTTCTGCATAGGTTGTTAAAGTCCAAGGTTAATTATTGCAATAAAAATGCCTTACTTTAATCAGTATATGTGGCTGGTTTATACAAGCGGCATATGACTTTTGAAACTGAAGTTGAAAGTATCAGAAGAAAATTCTTACTGTGTTATACAATAAGAAGTTGCTTATATATGAGTCAGAAAGCCAGTTTAACAAAGAGACTAAATCTGCTGTCCACTATATTCTACTAACTTGCGCAGTGCTATGATCTAACACACAAGCCATCAATTTATGGTGAGAAATATTGTTTTACAAAGACTGTTGCTTGCCAAAAGTAACATAGTTTCATAGCTAGTCAGTCTAGCAGATGATACATTGCTTACACAAGTGCTATAGAAGATGCATTGATCAAACAAGTGCTACACCATTTCGAAAGATACCACGCACAGTGCACATATTCACCAACTTAAGAATATGGCAAAGCGAAAAAATCAATTACACACTTCTATACTCTTCTGATCTGTAAATAGTCCTCATCAGCGGCTTGTCTAGCTTGTACTTAGAGACCCTTTCTTCAATACCTAATCCAACCGGGTTAGGAATTTTAAAGGTCACAGAAGTATCTCACACAGAAAAGTCACAACATTCTTCAAAGGTTAATTGCGAAATCCTTGAAGAGCAGAGCAGACATTAAAGTGATGTCAGACCAGTCTGACATTTCCAATGGTCCCCTCTAGTAAGTTCAAAAGACCTGTACTGTACATGAATGCAAACCTACAGCTTCCTGTTACAAGACAGTTTATACCTTTAAGCATTCACACACAAACGAATGCCATGGAAACTCTATTGATAGCTATACCGATCTACAAAAAACAGCATCATAATTATGAGTTTTTACTGTGTGTGTAATGGCTAAGCAGTCTGAATTCATATAAAAACTAATGTATGAGAAACCTGTTAGATGCTGAATCTGCTATTCTCTTGTGTGATGCTCGGATCCAACTCACAAATTTTAACTACAGAAATGCAATGTGCTCATAGTGGAAAATGCTGCAGGCTTCAAGTCTCCTACATGATACATATTGGGGCATTAGCAGTGGCGGCGCCACGATTTGAAAAGTGGTATGCAAATTAGACGGTCTGGGTAAAAGTGTACGGTAAAATTGTTTTTCCGTAAAACCTTAAAAAGTGGTACGGCAAAAGCCTTACAACAAACATAGGCGGCGCTGCCACTGGGCATTAGACAACATTCATTAGAGTCATTTCCTTATCATTAGCCCTTGAACCAGCAAGGGACAAATTCAGATGCAGGAAAGTGGGAAAAGCATGTTGGGAAGGTGCACCAGCCCAGCAAGGCCCAACCAGCTTCATGGCTAAAAGTGATTATGTGTATAATCTAAAGAGGGGTGTGTGACAATCTAGTGGTTAGTATGCTGGACTTTAACCAAGAGGTCGAAGGTTCAGCTCCCAACCATGACAGAAAGTTGTTTCGATGTTCTGCTCCACACGTGCCTCTTAGCCAACCCAGCTATAATGAGTACACCACTGTACACCACTGGTGAGAAGATGAAATGGCAAGGGACAGGACTGGCCACCCGCCGTGATATGCAGAGGCATAGAAAAATGAAGTCACTAACACTTCAAACTCATGGCTGCCTCTCAGTCGAGCTTCAGGGACTGTTCTTCTAAAGATGTTCAACATCAATCCTGGTTCATGTTCAATTCAATGTGCATTAGCAGATTTCTTGGTAGGTGCAAGCCCAGTTATCTTGGCGCATTGGGTCTAAGGCTTGATTAAATGGTGTAGAAAAGTGCCTTTGGTGTGGAGTCGAATACAATGTACTGAACAATGGTATAAATGAAAATCAACTTTCCCAGAAATACTAAATAACAAAAACCAAACCACAGATAAAGTTAAATACGTAATGACACATGAGAAAAGAAAATCATAAATGCATAAAAGATGCATTAGATGTGAAGTGCAGTAGAATGAAATTAAAAGTTAAATAAAACAAATACAAGACCACTTTATAAAGGCCCAATTATAAGTATTCACAAAGCGCCATTCAGCTCTTAATGAAACTTTTCACTGTTCAACAGAATTAAATAAACTAACTTTAAGAGCTTTTACTTACTTTTTCATGGTTCTAAATATCCCTTTCAATTCATTGCATTTCCATGATGAGTGCTGAGGAAATGTTTTCTTGAGGTGAAAAGTCAATTTACAGAAAAGTAAATTTCCCTCACTAATTAACTCCAGTTTTGAATTTAAAAAAAATGCACTGTTGAAAAAGAACTCTTCTCGAGAACCCTGCCCATATGCCCGTTATTCAGAACAAACTGGAAATAACACAGTCAAAAACAGTTGTAACAACAACACTGCAGATTAGTCAGAAACTTCTCAACAACTTAGATCCGAGCATTGGTCACTATATGTGAGTGACCAATTCAGAGAGCATCTGTGGATAGTTCTGTTGGTCAATAGTCAGAGATGGCAGAGTCACAATCCTGTCTCCGTCCTTCAGTGTGAGCAGTTGCAACCGCGTGTTTCCACAGTAAGACGCGTACGATCGACTGTTTTCAAGTGACAGCTGTGGAAAGAGTTTCTCTGCGATTGAGTCGATCATGTATGGATCACGTCCCGATAAGAAGTTTGTTCCAGTTGCTGCTGTGGCAAGTAATGTGGACTTGCGTTGCCTGAAAAACAGTTCAGAATGATGCTAAATGATATATTTTAGCCTGAATACAACTACAGATAATTAAAAACAGTTCTATCATGATATATTTTCACTGTGATCAGATTTAACACCAATACACTTTAGGTATAACACACTCATCTATACACAATTACACATAGATATTACTTAGCCAACATTTGTTTAAACTTTAAACCACAATTATTATTTTTATTATTTTGAAATTACAATCAAAACTAAAATCCACTGGAAAGCAGAATTTTAACTTTAGTTAGGTTAACAATAAGTGCACAATTCTGTTTTTCCAATGGATTATGAATCAGATACTTGAATGGAATTATACAAATGCCAGTTGCATACAGACACATTGTGCGACAATTATTATTAAGTGCTAATATCTACGTAATGACCAAACATGAATTGATGGTAACGAGCAATTGTGAGTGAAGGTCTCTAAATAATAGCCATCTCAGGAGAGGCTTCAACATAAAAATGTCTGCAAATCAAACCAAAAGCAGTTAATATCACAGTTTATAAGACAAAAAGTGGTGGCAAGTACATACCTTGATTTTTTAATTGGTGGATTTTGGTTTGCCTTCTTGCCATCCTTTTCAATTACTTCAAAGAGCTTCGAGAGCAATTCCGTATTTGTGACTGTGATGGATCGTTCCGGCTGTCGACCGTGGTGCCTTTCAGAGCGCGATGGCATTGTCTTTGACACAGACATAGCAGCTGCTGCTGCACCTCCTCGTGACATCTTGTCTTTGGTCGTGTCTCGTTCATCTTCTGAATATTCATCAGGTGGCGTGACTGGCCGAAGATCTAAAGTTCCACAGTCAGTTGCATCAACACTCTGTTGTCATCATGTATGTATGTATGTATGCATGTGTGTATATATGTCTTTATATATATGTATGTATATATGTATGTATTTATATACCGTATGTATGTTTGTATGTATGTATATATATGCATGTATGTATGTATGCATGGTCATCATTATCATCACCACTGCTATCAACATCATCATCGTCATTGTTGTCATTGTAATCGTCATCATCATCGTCATCATCATCATCATCATCATGCATACATCAAGTGCCTTTCAAACTTGTTTCAAATGCACTGCACATGTGGCTATGTACAATTTTGCAACTTGTGGTAAGTTGTGATTGTGTACCTTGGGTTGAGTCATACAGAACACTAGAACCAGGGGTTAAAGTGGAGTGGGAACGGTGGGAACGGCGTTCCCACTGCTCTCGAAATTCATTGCTTGCGTTCCCACTGCTCATGCATGCATTCCAATGAAACTCTTCTTTGGCATTCCCACTGCTCACCCAAAACACTTTATCCACTGACTAGAACTACTTGAAACAGACGATTGCTCCAATTAGTTCATCTGAAGAATATGAATGCATGATGTTCTCCAGTGCTGTAGCATTATTGTTTACAGAAATAAAAAATGTTGGAGAATAAATTATGACAATATTTTAAAAAATTCATCTTTACAGCTATCAATTCATCTGCTGGAGTGCTTGTGACCAGGTGAGAGCTATTTAACCAAGAATATAGGCTGATTAAAAGATGTACCATGATAAATAACAATGCCAGTAACAGAAATAACTGCACAAAAGAAAGTCAGTTTTGGTGCAAATAAGGAAAACCAGTTTAGGAAATGCCATTCTTGCAAATAAGGAAAGCCAGTTGTGGAAATACACACCTGACACATCCTCGCCCTCCCTGGTTATAAGAGGGGGCAAGACGGGGTAGATGGTAGCTGGTGACACATTATGTGGTCGATTTGGTTGCTGCCAAAAACTCTGTGGTAAAGCACGCATTCGCATTGGCAGCGGATCTGCAAGTAAACAAATTACATGTAAGTAAGAAGGCATATAATGTACTATTTATATCATTATTATTATTAAGGAGCTTTTATATAGCGCCCCTTCAAGGTGATCTACTCAGGAGTGCTCCTAGTCCAACCAAGGCTAATGAGAGTAGTTTTCAAGTTTGTAAGAAACAAGGTAGAGTGAGTATATAAGTATGAATACAATTTATACAAAATCTGTGTACTGGTATTTCTATATATCGGGTTCGTTACTTTATGGTTGATCAACACAAGCAATGCCTGTGTATTAGTTGAGCATTCGAAATCCAACATAGAATCTGCATACAATCGCTGAATGACATCATAGCAAAAGCACGCTGCATTTGTGCACTACTGGCTCTCCGTCTAACAGGCGATGACACTTGCAACTCGCTGGGCAAGAAGTAGGCTAGATAAACCATAGCGAAAAAGCAAAAATACAATTATTAAATAGCACTGCTTCAAAACTCAGAAAGTAGAGAAAATGATTTGATATAGTGTCTCTGAAATGGCAACTGCACATTATTCCTCAAACTGTTGGCAAGAGAATGGATTGGGGAGCACCATTTAGCTGAATGAGTATGTAACACTATAATGTATAAGGTACTTTAACTGGTATGTAAAATTTCAGGTATTAGAATGAAATCATGTGTAGCAGACTTGAGCTAATCTCTTAAAAATTCACACTTCACACCACACACATCAAGAGTTGAGATGGGCGCCTAGCAGGCTGCGATAGGTGGTGTGTTATGTACCTTATTTTCCTTCTGCACTACACAGCCGTGTGTGTGCTTGATTGTCAATAAAGGATAATATATAGTGCATACTCCTAAAGTCAACTGCACAGTCAACAATGTCAACAACACTCTTTGTGTCAGGAAACACACTATTTTAGGCACTGGCAAAGTACTGGGGACAGACTGTAGAGGCTGTGAACTTGAATGTCTAACAACAGGTATTCTGGCACTAGTTCTGACTTGTCTCCTACATACAATCCTGAATATGCTTTCTGATGTTCTTGAACAATGTCTTTCCTCACAAACAACACTGGAAAAATCAGATTGGGAATGATTATTTTCCATAGCAAACAAGTTTTAACTGAATATCTTTAAACTAGAATTTGGGATGTTGCACAGCGAAACTATCCAAATCCACTCCTTTTTATGGCCTCAGCATACTTTTTCATGCCTATCAGCTTCTTCAAATACTCAAAGTGCAAGTACATTTACTTGAAAGTCTTGCTTGAATAGCAGTACCGCTTCTCGTACATGTGTACTTGCTTCTGACACATAAACACCTTTTGAAGCATAATATATGATCTGATCTTAAATGAATTAAGCTTTGATGTACAAACAACTGAATCCTGTGGGATTTGATAACCTCTTAGCACTGCAGAAGCCCATAAATTAATATCAATAAAAATAATCTCTAGCCTAAATAGTAACAAGTCATGCAACAACAAATCTCTGTGTGCTAATTGTCATCCATATTGATTTCTCTTCGGCCGGCATAACACAAACTGAAACGAGTTGTTTGGCATTTCCATGACATGAGCAGCATGTGAGAAATGGTGTTGACGCTAACAGAATCACATTAAGTGCCACAGTGACCTCAAAAAGCATTTGCATGTCAAGCAACGATCATTTGATTTGTTTCTTGCTGCTCATGTAATTTGCCTTTTGTAAGAAAATCAGCAGTCAAAGCCATGACACATTCGCATGTAGATTTCACTACAGTTAGGTCATTGCACTGTTGTTTGTTGATGTCATGTTACCAAGGAGATTTATCCACGCTTCTACATAGGCCTATTTTATACTTCCCAATAACAGCTTCGTTGTTGACAAACAACTTTAATGTAATTTTATATCACGTTCTAAGAAATTGCAAGAATTCAACAAAATTAAGACAAAATCCAGAACTTATTAAACATCTTATTGCACCTTGTAACTACTGCACAAATATTGAGAAGCACACATCCATCTATATGCCTATCTTCAGCATACACAAACCTTGGCCAGCCATTGACGGCACATTAGAAATAGGATCTCTGCCAATCGAATTATTCCGTTACTAACACACCACACGTTTGGTCAATACATGTGACGTAGCTCCGTCCATCCGTCCGTCCATCCATCCGTGTTTTCCAACGACGATCCAGGGAACATTGATCGCGTCTTACACCTACATGACATTGTATGCCTTGATACTTCCGCGAACACGCACTGCTTACCACAACAGGTAGAAACGGCGCGTAGTTCCCAACAACGTCTGTGTGGTCCTGACAGCAGCCGCAGTGTTAGAGCGGAGAGTCGCAGCACTGCTGAAGAAGGTTAATTACTGGGAAACGAGTCTCTCTCTCTCTCTCTCTCTCTCTCTCTCTCTCTCTCTCTCTCTCTCTCTCTCTCTCTCTCTCTCTCTCTCTCTCTCTCTCTCTCTCTCGCTCGCTCGCTCGCTCGCTCGCTCGGTGTGTCTCTTTCCTCTACTCATCTTTTCCAATTTGTGCACAGTTTAGTCGCAACAGACACGGGTGGCGATCCGGGGGGGGGGGTGGAGGGGACAAGACCCCACCTTTAACAGTGGGGGACACAGTATACAGTTGTTCCCCCAAATTTTGAAGAAACACTAAAAAAGGTCAGCACGAAAAAAATTATCACCTCCTTTTTAACCAGACCAGTTTAAAAGTGTCCCGTGCCCCCCCACCTGTCAAACAAGATCGTCGTCAGTGGCAACAGATGATCAGTACATCAGACTGATGCCAGCTAACCCAATTAGATAAGACGCTCTGCGTAAATTAGACAATTTTCACAGCGAGTGAAGGGGTACAATTGCTCAAATGATAGACATGCATTAATTTTTTAAATGGTGATTACAGTTGTTCTGAACAGGTACAGACAAATTCTATGACTTTCTTCAAACAGACTGACCGAATTAAATATAAATCACTAACAAGGTAATCTGTCATAATTTTGTACTAGAACTTGAACTGTGCACCATGTAGACAGAGAGGCAGAGATACAGAGAAAGAGTAAAACATATATATAAAGAGACAAAGAGACACAGGGACAGGCACAACAATGCTCAGTCTAGGATGGTAACTATCATTTCGATTAACACTTTTGCAACGAGTGTGCACTAAAACGTATGGAAAACTAATCCCTCTCGTTGTTAAAGGGTGAAAGCAACCACCAAATGGCAGCGTTGTACAGCAACAAAATAAAAGTAACGTGTTACTGTACTTAAGTAAAGTTTCAGTACTTTTACTTGTAACAAAGTATCACAAAATGGAAATACCTTTACTTTTAACGAAGTAAAATTTAACACATTTTCAGTATTTTTACTTTGTTACAATATTTTATGAGTATTTTTACTTTTACCTAAGTATGTAAAGTCCTTTTTACTTTTATCTAAGTACATTTGCCTGATACTTTTAACAAGACTGCTAAATGGTGACTGGTGCATCATGATCACGGCGCTATAGAAGTCATTAGATTAGATTAGATTAGATTAGATTAGATTAGATTAGATTAGATTAGATTAGATAAGATCAGATAAGATCAGATCAGATCAGATCAGATCAGATCAGATCAGATCAGATCAGATCAGATCAGATCAGATCAGATCAGATCAGATCAGATCAGATCAGATCAGATCAGATCAGATCAGATCAGATCAGATCAGATAAGATTAGATCAGATCAGATCAGATCAGATCAGATCAGATCAGATAAGATTAGATCAGATCAGATCAGATCAGATCAGATCAGATAAGATTAGATCAGATCAGATCAGATCAGATCAGATCAGATCAGATCAGATCAGATCAGATCAGATCAGATAAGATTAGATCAGATCAGATAAGATTAGATCAGATCAGATCAGATCAGATCAGATCAGATCAGATCAGATCAGATCAGATAAGATTAGATCAGATCAGATCAGATCAGATTAGATTAGATTAGATTAGATTAGATTAGATTAGATTAGGATGAGAATGCCCTTCTCTGTCTCATACATGTTGCTTCTCTAATTGCGTCCTTATTGTGTGGTTTGCCGCAGACCTTAAGCAAACGCAGTGGATCTCTTTTGCAGAGTACTGTAAATACATAATATCTTCCATGGCAACCGGCAGGTGTTTCATTATCTGTTCCTACCTGGATTCATTGTTTTATTGGTGAATAGCCAGAATGCACCTTTGCAGGTAATCTAGTTCAGGTAAAATAATAAGCCTACACAACATCTGTCTCATTTACGTCAAGGTTGTAAGAATTAATTCACAGGAAATGCAAACCGTTCTTCTTGGTCGATATTGTGTACACTTGCAGTTTACAAAATTGTAGGGAGCTCAACTGAACCTAAGCCTCTAAAATCTGTGTCATTTACATAAGGAATGCCATGATGAAACAATAACAAAAATTATTGGTAATAATAATAACTGTTAAGTGGTGATGTTTCAGATGCAAATGTCATGACCATAATACATGTATCACTACATGTAAAAAAAAATAATTGGCTTGGTGAGATTGTGGTGGTGGTAATGATGGTGGTGGTTAGGATGGCGGGTTGGTGGTAATCGTAATCGTATGATTACGATTGGTGGTAGATATAATGATGATCTTCATGGCCATGATCATCATCATCATTGCCATCATCACTATCATCATAGATCAGTCTCATATTTATTGATGACGATGATGACACTGACCACCAACACAGCAAACAACACTACCCCATCATCACTGCTGTCATGACATTGTCATCACCCATCATCAAACCAAAATAATTTTGATTAACAATGATGGAAATGACTACAATTGGTAAATGACTTCAAATTGTTCACTGCTTTCGAGAAACAACAAGCATTTAGAATGAGAGCATTGAAGGGCTCTTGATTAAAGTACTTAGTTAATGAGTACACTTATGGTGGTAGTGGTCAAATGGATCAAAGTGATGACACTGATAAGAATTAAGAGCTGGAATGCTACAATATGTAGTTAATGCTTTTAATCATTATTCAAATGACACCTATGCCATGATTGCAATTTGTTAAATGTTCATTGGCCTTTGAAGTTTTAGATTGTGATAAACATTTATAGGACGAGCCTTCTAGGATCACTCATGGGCCTATTGCTCATAGGACCATCGCTCATAGGACAATCGCTCATAGGGACAATCACTCATAGGGCCTTTTGTTCATAGGACTATTGCTCATACCCTATGTTATTAAATAATATGCATATCAAAATAGGGGCACAAGCAATTAACTTCCAATTAGCTAGCAATTATAAAAGTAATCAACTAATCAACTGTTCCAATTGACTACATATAACTTTACAAATATTAATTAAATACAATGCACATCAAAGTAGGGACATTCATCCATATCGGACAAATACATTTATTATTGAATGCCCAGATCATACAGGAAACAAACAAACAAATGAAGATTCATTACTATCATGCAATAACAATACTGTAAGTACAATAACAACAGTGCAATTCAAAGAAACGTTTCCCCCATGTAGTAGAAATAGGCCATGAAATGAAAACGATAGCCAGACAAACATTTGTAGCGATTGAGGTAAGTCAAGAAGAAATCTTCGATACATCACTACATGTGAAGAAGAAATCAGAAGCATACAGTATAATAATATAAGAAGTGGAGCAAAATACTTTTGCCAAAACAAGTTTTGTAATGGGTATGGAAGATGATGCGGCATCTCAGATTCAGGAAAACAACTTTACTATTTGCTACAATTGATTGCGGCATATGACCGATACCGTCGTATCGATAGTCCTTTGACTGAAAGGCCCAATGAGCTATGGTCCCTATGAGCCGTTGTCCAATGAGCGATGGTATTATGAGCGATAGTCCTATGAGTGATACTTGTATATCAGGACAAGACCATATACTTGAAATTCCCCAACTTCTTAACTTACAAATGCAAAAGTCTTGGCCAATTCTAATATTTTGCATTTTAAGTGTCATAAAGCGATGGCGATCCCTAAGGAACCTTGGAAGAGTGTGTCTGTTTAAAAATAGGTATCAAGAACTTAGGTTAAAAGTTAACTATTTGCATTTGAGGCAAAGGTTTACTCTTCCACATCTGCACAGCTGTAGCACGCATATACTTTATTAGGTACATTAATCATAATGCACAGTACATAAAGGCTACTTTAAAGCAAAGCAAGCATCATCATGTATTGTAATGTAATCACAGATGAATATAACACCTCTTCAAGAAAAATGCATAAGAGATTTTCTCGACCTAACGATGGAGAACCAGGATCGAACAAAATGGTTTGCTAGGGCATTCACTATAGATTTTTTATATAAACAGTCTAATTATTCATAGCACCAAACCAGTTGAGGAAACCGAGATATTGACAAAAAAATCAGAGGGTCACCACGTACATTTTCCCTATTTGTTCTCCTTATTATGTTGCACTTACCGCAGGTCCCAGTATGACTTCATTACAATCCAGGATCCACTCCAATCATGACAAGGTTGGCAAGGCAAGAGCTTTGTAAAGTCTGATTTCAGGTCAAAATTCAAAGGCAACCAGATAGACACAGACAGCCTGCTACAGAGGATAGCGTCTGGAATTGAGGTGAGGAGAAAGATCAGAAGAGGATGAGTTGGGATTTGAGGTGATAGAAATTAATTTGATTTTATGAAATGACAATTAATTAAAGGAGAGAAAGCCTGAGGATAAGGCTTGATAGACTTGGTAGATTGTTAGGGTTGGGTGCTTTTTATGTCCCTTCTGTCACCAGCAGTGATGGGCACTAAACTATTTTTTTAGTTAAACTAATACTATTTTCCAACTAAAAAAATAGTTTAACTAAAGTTGGCAACTAATTTTGGAAATTAGTTAACTATCCTAAAAAAGTAGTCAAACTTTTACCAACTTTTTCCAACTTTGTACGACAAACATATTCACAATAACAGAGGTTAAGTGAACTGTAATAATGCAGAGCATCAATGACAATTTCACCTTCAAACTATGCGTACAGTTACAGGCATACTGTAAGTAGTGTATGAATTTGAAAATACAGGCTGTTAATGCTAAGTAATGCTAAGCAAACGTCGTGTTGAGTTGTTGATAGTGTTCAATGTTCATTGCGGAAAAATAGTTGCATATTGCTGATTTTTTTAGTTAAACACTTTAGTTAGCAACTAAAAATTTTGAGTTAAACTATGGTTTTAACTAAACTTTTTTTAAGTTAAACTTTATCCCAAACTAACATTTTTTAGTTAAGCTAAAAGTTAGCAACTTTTTAGTTAACTATTGCCCATCACTGGTCACCAGTAATCCTCAAAGGCATCTTGACTGAGGAAAATTAAAACTTTGAAACAGGTACACTTGAATGCCATAATAGCATCAGCCAGTAATGCAAATGCAGGAACAAAGTAAAAGTAACAGGTTACTGTACTTAAGTATTATTACTGGCCTTCACTGTCCAGGTAATAACTTGAAAACCCTCACAGCAGGGAAGTTCACTTCAATAACAAGTGTCCAAACACCATCCAAAACACTCATGAACAACAGAAAGTGAGAATTAACTCCACAAATGCACACTAGGTTGCAGTAGGAAGAAGGAATTAAATTTTTCGAACAAAATCCACATGTGATCAAATAATTCATAAAAAAATTACATGCTACAGAAGTATGCAGCCAAAACGGCCACACCACATGCATACATCTATCAATAAAACTCTTGTTCGCATGTAATACAACACCAAGCATGATGGTCATAATGTTGTCCTCCTCCTCAACGCATCACAGATTGGAAGCTATGAATAACTGTGAAACTCCATTGGCCTAGTTCTACATCCTGTGTGCAAGAAAGACTCTTATTCTCCATTAATGAGTGCTTTTGTCAGCTATCAAGCATCAAACTCCTATGGTTAAACTTGTCATTTGAAAAAAGTCGGAAGGCTAAAATGGTGTCTTGTTGCAGGATGGCTGTAGTCAAGTTTATCCTTCAAGCCTCAAGATGAAACTTTTAAAGAGTTCCCTTTAGGTGTGCTAACCTCACCTTCCTTACCTGTAATGAACTTTGGCATCATTTAATAATAGGTAGTACCTTTGAGAGTTTCATATACCCATATGTACATATACATATACATACATACATACATATATAACTACACAGTACACACAGAGAAATGCATACAGGCATACGTGCAATATACATGCATACATACATGCATTCATACATACATACACACATACATACATAAAAATAAAGATCCACTCAGAAATGAAATCATGCTCCACATATTAATTTTTCCAGATCAGTTTGTGAAAGTTAAATTTTTGCTTATGTAAAAAGCAGGAGACAAATGCCATTAAGACAGAAAGGTAAAATATTAAATATCAAAACCTCATTAACTGATACCAAGATAAACATTATGCTAGTAATTATACTGCATTTGCCTCATATACCACTTTCTCTCTTGCTCATTACTCCATCTGCAGCTACTCACCTCTTGGAGGTCTGCTTCTTGGTGTTGCTGGCTGCAGAGTTGTCTTTGTCATTCCCAAGTCCCCAACTGCTAGGTCAGCTCGCTTCTTTTTCAATTTCGGCTTTCTCACATCCTGATGCTGCATATGGCCGATTCGTGGCGTCGACATTAAGCCACCCTTCGTCAACAATTGCCCAGCACCCGCGGCTAAGGGAGAAACAGCTGCCACTGCGTCCTGTTCAAGCTGAGGTTCTAACGCACTCTCTTGAAAAGACACAGGTGGGTGGCGAGGCGAATCCTCGTCGCTACTGCCGCTGCTGCTGCTGGTCGCGGCTAGCGGTCCATCTGCGCCCCGTTTTCCTTTACCAGCGCTCATTTCCCTTCGTCTGCCAATCGCAGCACGAATTCGACCCTATTTCTTGAATTTTCCCCCTATACGGTACAGCGTGTATAAATGACATCAACAGTTCAAGCTGTAAGCCTTCGTTCTAAATTTTAAAACCCTTAGTTGAATGGCCGGATATCAGAATAATCAATAATCCTGTCCGGTTAAGCTGCTCTTAACTGACCACGTACACTGAACAAGTCTGGACATGCTACGAAGCATCGCTTTTATCACCATAAAACTAATTTTAAAACAAGTTCTGAACATAGATCACCATCTAAATTGTTTCGGTTTGAAATTTTGCTTCAAACAGCAATGTATAGACGTTTAGTTGAGAAAATCGACGACGTCTGGTGCGTTAAAAATCCCATGTAACAACAGGTAAACAAATTTGATATCGCGTTGTCAAGCATGGCTGATGGAAAACATAGATGTTATATTGTGGCTGACTAATTTGATAAGTAGGTAAGTAATGCTACAGCTAACGCTGTAAACCTTTGTACTAAATTTTAAAACCCTTAGTTAAATGGCCGGATATCAGAATAATCAATAATCTTTCCATGTAATAAGTCCGGTTCAGCTGCAATTAACTGACCACATACTCCCATGGTTTGGACATGTAGACAGCAGACTTGTTGTCCTCGAGACCGAGGTCTTGGTCTCGAGTGCACTCGAGTTCGTTTTTAAAAGTCCTGGTCTTGGTCTTGGTCTTGAGGTTCAAGGTCTTGGTCTTGGTCTTGAGGTTCAAAGTCTTGGTCTTGGTCTCGCAAGACCAAGACCAAGACCGGCTGTCAATATGAACATTTAACAAAACTCAAGAATTTTAAAACTTATCGAACCTGTTTGCATCATAACCTACAGCAAATACCTACGGACGGATGCAAGTCTCGTTGGTCAGAAAAACCCAGTGGCAGCAGCAACTATAAGTAATACTGTAGGCTATATGGAAGCCCTGTCTAGACTTGTTTCTGAATAAACCATGGGAGGATATCAAAAAGGATCACGATTTGTACATTTACATCCAGTGCTTGAAAAGTTACTGTGTGTGCCAGCGACTTCAGCACCTAGCTATGTAAAGTTTTTTTCACGTGGTGGAATTTTTATGAGGCTCACAAGACACGTCTTGGTCAGAAAATTCTGAGCGAATTGTTTTTTAAAAATAAAATACAAAAGGCATTTGGAATAACAGTTTGTATGAAGGACTTTTGTAAATATACGAATTCGGAATTCTCTGCAGTCTGCATTTAAAGTTCACTTGCTTGAATAAAATAAACGACACCACGTTTTCATTAAAATATCGACTCCGCAATTTTTTGTGTAAGGAAAAGAAGCTTTGGCCTGAATGGGATTTTTTGGGTCTTGGTCTTGGTCTCGAGGTTCAAAGTCTTGGTCTTGGTCTTGAGGTTCAAAGTCTTGGTCTTGGTCTTGGTCTCGAGGTTCAAGGTCTTGGTCTTGGTCTCGAGGTTCAAGGTCTTGGTCTTGGTCTTGAGGTTTAAGGTCTTGACAACAAGACATGGTAGACAGTATGCCAGTTGACCGAATCCCACAGTTCGTACAGTGCACTACATGCAAGATTCGAAGGAAAGAGACACAAAGGCAGATCGAGACTACGCTGCATCACAGTATAAATAATTACATTATTTATACTGTAATTTATTATTTATACTATATTATTTATAATAATTACATTAATTATTTATACTGTGGCTGCATAGATAATATAAATAGGGGTCAGCTGGAAATCGCCTCGGACATTTGCCTCGGCCGAATATCCCGTTTTTTGGCACTATTCGGAAGTATTCGCCTCGGCAAGTACTGTACAGACAAATAGTTGCTTGTCTGCCTCACATGTCGGAATTTGTAGGCTCATAATATCAGCTTTGAGCTTCACCTAACATATTCATTTTGAAGAAGAAAAGTACAAAAAACGCCAACACCGGAAGTCCACAGCGGAAGTCAAGTCCATTTCATTGTTCATTATTTTTATTTCTAAAATTCAAAAATGTATTAGTCAGTTATTGCAAGTACAGAAATTTATTTCGATAATTTTTCATTACATGAAAATGTGAAGCTTCGCATACGGAACAAATGATACTCGGTTTGTACCCGGATCCGGCAAATAGTACATCCAAATACTCGGATTCGGTGTACTCGGTGGAAAATGTCTACCCGGCTGACCCCTAAATATAAATGAGGACATAACATCACTTGGACTAACACTAAAGTGGCAATGGACTTGACAAATGACCTAGGACACTGGAGATCATTTTATTCGTACCCATCGCCGTCAAATGGCTGGCGTCTGATTTAACTGATGATGAATGCTATAGCAAAATTTTTAATTAAAACTAAATGGATGCAGGCCATTATCATGATTGTTTATATATTTTATAAATATTTTATTACATTTTCGTATATTTTACAGTTCAAGCATGTGCAATAGATCAATAGATGTAAAACGCTAGAAAATTTGTTAATAGACATGCAGATGCATTGGGTCCACAGCAGGAAAACAGTAGGCCTAATTAATAGGCCTACTAATGACGCGACATGACATTGTATAGGCTACCCTAGGCTATACGTACGGGCCCTGTGAATGCCGCGACTATTTGAGTAGACTCAGATAACATGATGAAAAGAATTCAGTAATCATCGCAGATCTTTCTAATTCCATATTTGGGCTATAATAATAGCAGCAATATCAAAATATAACATTAATTAAAACCCAAGGACCTTGATTAAAAGCTAAGTCCGAGCGTAACTTTTTGTTCCTGAAATACATTGTGATCAGGAACTTACTGTTAAGCTTAATGATGATGATCAATATCAATAGCAATAAATTCGTTTATTCGACTTGACAATTAAGTTGACACAGACGCAGCTTGTGAACTAGACGCAGCAAGATGATGATGATGATGATGATGATGATGATGATGATGATGATGATGATGATGATGATGATGATGATGATGATGATGATGATGATGATGATGAACATAATAATAATAATAATAATAATAATAATAATAATAATAATAATAATAATAATAATAATAATAATAATAATAATAATAATAATAATAATAATAATAATAATAATAATAATAATAATAATAATAATAATAATAATCGTGCTCCGCACTGATGTTGCGGAGGACGAGGCCTGATTTTTCAGACATTCAACAACAGCTCCTAGCATAGGCTATTTTTTTAGACTCCTGAGGGATTATAAATATGTACCTCGGGAAAAAATAATAATAATGAGTGCTTTTTTCAGCCGGAACGGCGTTCCGGCACCTTTTTCAGGTTCTAAAAAATAATTTATTTATTTTAATAATAAAAACAACAATTTAGTTATTTTAATTTAATTTCAGTGTTGTGAACTGTATTCAGTGTTTATTGAGACACCTTCCAACCCCAAATCCCGTTTTACTCGGGATTTTAGCCCGCCCATAATTATTCCGTTCCGGAACCTTTTCTTCCAGAAAAAAGCACTGATGATGATGATGATAATAATAATAATAATAATAATAATAATAATAATAATAATAATAATAATAATAATAATAATAATAATAATAACAACAACAGCAACAACAACAACAACAACAACAACAACAACAACAACAATTAGCCTATAAGCAGTAGGCCCTAGTAGTAGTCATAGGCAGGCACGTAACTAGCCTTTTTCGTTTGGGGGGGCTTAAGCCTTGAACATGGCAACATTTATACAGTGTTCATACGAATTTTAGCCGTAAGCATACAACGGCTTGACTTGTTTGGGGGGGCTTCAACTTCGTTTGGGGGGGCTTAAGCCCCCCCCAAGCCCAACGCTAGATACGTCCCTGGTCATAGGCCTATCGCGAGACAAACGCTCGTACAACAACAACGCATATAATAGTAAAAAAGTATGACAATATGTAGAGAAAAATCATGTAGGCCCTAATATTATTTTTAAAATATACCCAGCCAGCATATGCCTACATGGAGCTTATAAAGGGTGCACATTCCCATTAGTACCCGGAGTCAGTCGCTAAGGAGTTGGCGACTGATTTGATTAGCGACTGACTTAGCGACTCGATCAGTCGACTAAGTCGCATGCTTATAATATCGACTGACTAAGTCGCTTAGACTTATCAACTGACTTAGCGACTTGCTATCGACTTCTAATCAGGTATATCCATCATTTCCGTGGGCATTATAGATAGGACCCATATGAACTCTATACGGATTCATTATGGGAATATGGGTCCTACATGGGTTCCGCTCCATGTGGGCATGCTGAAAAGGGACAGACCGATATGATTGTGAAAATTAGCAGTGCGAGTAGCCTACTAGACCTCAGTTTAAGTTTGTCAGATGAAAATAAATAAGATTACTTACTTACTTAGTTTCCATGATTATTTCGCAAGCTTTTGAAGACCATTCTGTTAATAGAAACAAAGAAGTCATTCACAATCTAATCACAATTTGTTTCTTATGTAGCCTATCAAATCAAATCAATCAAAATATTTGTTTATTGAAAGATTCCCGTCGACACAGACGCGACTGGTCTGTAATCAGGACGGGAACACCTTTGATGAGTTTTCTTGAGAGGCGCTATATAAATGAGCACTCACGACTACTTACTTAGGGCCTATATACTTATTATAGTTGTAGCAGATCTAGTAACGATTCAGACTAGTATGCGAAATGCATGTAGGGCCTATCTGTTACATTGAACATGTTTTACTCTTTTGATTCAAATTAATTTTCTTGTCGACGAATTCACTGAATAAATATAATTTAATGCTAGATCTAAACGACTTTTGCCTAAACCATCGATCAACGGTAAACTTATGAATTGATAATTTAGCATTCAACACACGCACAAAGAATTTGTATCAATGGGCGTTCTCTGGTTCCTGTCGCTGTGACCTCTGATCCGACCAGAATAAGTTTGTTAACCCCATGACCTGGCCTTGAATTGTACCACGTGATTGAACTTTGAGTAGATAAGAGTCATTAACTGAGCGAAACCATTAGCAGGTGTCTCGTACGACAGAATGGATGATGTGAACTGTTTAAGGTAATCTCCGCCACATTTAACTAGACTTTTGGATCATTATTTGAACAAACGCAGTCGAGGACCAAAGATAAAGCGGATTGACCGTATGACTGAAATCCTGCCTTCGTTTAGGCACAGTGACTGTCCAGTTCGAAACGGCTGCTGTCTCGCGTTCATCAATATTTTGAGGCAGTTTTCCTTGTTTTTATCGTGTTTTTCCATTATGTTCGTACCGAAACACAGACCGTGATTTTCGTATGGTAAGTCTTCCTAGTATTTGATTCATTTATGCCGATAGTTGTGATTCATGGCTGATGATGTTGTTGACGTTGTTGATGCTGATGACGCAAACGAAAATCACACTTATTTAATTACAGGTCTGCTTCGTTACTTACTAACCAGCAACTTCTAAGTTTACTGTGGGGCGATAATCTGTCATCTTTCACGATTTGAGTTATTTTAGCTTATTCATTTATGGGCAGCATTTTTAAGCGCAGAAAACTGAGTTGTTTTTGCCCACATAAAATTCGCAGAGTGTGGCTAAACATAGTTTCGTTAACCTTAAGTACAGTGATCCTATAAAAGCTGGTATGCATATTGTTAAGTTGAAGTGGAAGAAATTAAAATAGTGTCACAAGTGAAGAGAAACTGTGGACTTAAGAAGGTGAGTCTGATATATGCTTTTGGAGGGTCATCCTGTTTCAACAGTAGAGATGGTTTATGAGTTGGGACCAACAAGTTCAGTGGCAGAAACCCTTAGATTGTGAATGACTTCCAACTGTGGTTTGCTTATCTCTCAGCTAAGAAACCTTCCATCTTTGAGTGGTGTTAGCTTTTTCTTGCCAGCAGTTCACCAGCTTATCAGTGAATTCAATCTAATACAGAATTATTGACCAGCATTTGGCATTATCTTCAGTTGCTGATGCCAGCCATTTGGTTGCAATGTACGCAAGGAAATATCTCCATTCTTCGCAGTAATTTATCAGATGTAATGCTTTCTCAGGTTTAGTCCAAGTTTCGTTATATTTTTGTTTATATTGTTTATCAGGCATAGAAATGTGCTTCCATATGTCTCTTTCCTCCGAATCTTGCATGCAGTACGCTGTGTAGGATTCAGTCAGCTGGCATTTTTTTCAATACAACCAAACCATCTGAGTCTACGTTGAACGCGCTTATCTGGCAGAGTTGAGCATATCCAAGCTTCATCATGTCTGATTTTTGTAGTCTTGAGATTGCTGCAATTTTCTTTGGACAACTCATTTCTTTTGTAAGAATTATTCTTTCTTCCTACAGTCTCATTTCCTGCATTTTGATCTGTATAGAAAAATTGATTGTATTGTTATCTCATATATATTCTTCCATTGTTTTTTTGGTATTCACTATATTTTCGTATGCTTTTCTTATTACCAAGGAACAACTGGCAAAAAGACAAGCATACATTTGAAAAAGTATGTAAGGTGTAAGGTGCACCAAATTTTCCGTGGCATATCTTTTTTTAAAGTCATCTTCAGTTTGAAACCACTGAGATAAGCAAGCATGATCCAACTCTTCCTTTGGATGCTGATAGTTCTTGGAGTCTCTATAGGTATTTCAGTAACCACTGTTTTATTTTGCTCTGTATTATTCAGTACACTGAATTTTATACTGGTTTTAATCAGTGCTGAATTTTGTGCTGGTTTTAATTAATGCAGGATTTTATGCTGGTTTTTCTCTATTTCTTGCAATTCTGTTTTATTTCTAGTTAGGAAGCACAGGACTTCATTGTCTAATTGAAGATTATTCATCAGACCATCATTTAGTGTGATTCCTGTGTTGGTGTTGTTTAGGCTTCTGATACTAGGTTGAACAGGTGTATGTAATGTAATCAAACATTTATGTAGCTCCCTTCAAGCATTTTCCAATATTGCTGCTAAAATGTCTTGTCTGTCTATCTGACGGATCTATACAAGGTCGACTTATGAGAGAGTCTGATTAGCTCATTACGTGATGTGCAGGAGCGAGAAACCTGATGATATCCACAGGCAGAGTGTCGTGATGAGCAACTCAATTGACTCGAACTGTAACACAGAGCTCTTTGATACGTCTTGGGCACTGATGAACATTGCAAATCATTGAAGCAGAAGGAGCAGAAATTGAATGCCTTCTTCAATGGCAAACCGTGTTTTGGCTGGTTGGCTAGATGACTGGGGTAACACAGGTGAAGATTGTTTGGAGCTGACATATATAATCGGAGCTTTAACAGTTCGGTTAGAATGGAATTACAGTAGTCGATCCGAGTAAGTATGTCGAGTAGGTTATGTTGTGCCTCTGAGTAGGTCTCTGGAAGAGGTGGTAAATAAATTCTCAGAATGACTGAACGAATGAGCGTGAATGAATAAACTAGGATCTTGGCAGCATTGAACGAAAGGTTACATATGTCATCTGACCCGTATCTGACACATCTGATGGAAACAGGTTCTGCAAACTGAAGTTGACATCATCAGCCATTTATATGGTGATAATTTAACATACCCCTGTTTTCATCAGAATGCATTTCATGATCTTAAACTGTCAACCATT
The DNA here is from genome assembly GCA_963556255.1 of Allolobophora icterica. Lineage (NCBI taxonomy): Eukaryota > Metazoa > Annelida > Clitellata > Crassiclitellata > Lumbricidae > Allolobophora > Allolobophora icterica. Next base: position 23,848,208 of record OY744602.1, read on the forward strand.
TTTACTGTCGAAGATTTTGTTCAGTTTCTTGGATATTCTGGTTTGCTTGTTGTACTTTGTTGTCCAGATTTATCACTGAACCTCTTCTTCAAGTTGGAAGTTAATAACTTGAGACTGAAACCACCTGAGTGTCGAGTGATCTACAGATTGTGCTGTTTGAGCTCCATTTTTGTGTGTTTATGATTTAGTTGTAATTTTAATTGGAAATTTATGTAGCACTACTTAAAAGAAACTACTCAGAGGTGCTGTTGATTCCAGCCTAAGTGCCAGTGGTGTTAAATGTCGTCAAGAGCAGAACGTTTATCGTTAAGCAAGTCACCAGTGGTTGGTTCCAATGCAATTTCTGTGCTCAGCCAACAGCTTCACATCCAGAGTTAACAGATGACACAGTGTTCAGGGTTCATGGTCCATGTTGCGTAAAGGATAAGGAATGACAACAGACGACATAGTACAGTCTAATTATGTGTCTTTCCGTCAGGTGATGCTCACTTGCATTTATCTTTTTTAGAAGATATACATTGCTTTAAACCTACTTTAAACTCTGCTCAGGTTATTTTTTCACACTATGTTAAGACACAGCAATGTTCGTAACACTTTTGAGGGGTTCGTTAAGTGCACTGTATAAAAAAGTCCAGATATATACATTTATGATTGCATAGTACTGTGAATTGGTCGTGTCAGTGATGCTTTCCCTCAAATGGCAACCTACTACAGTATCAAATGACTTTGAACAAGTTTAAGTTCTTCTTGAAGTCGGACACCATGCAGTGTGTACAGAGTACCTTGAGAGGCTCTTGAAGACTTCGTGTAAATGTTTGGTAACGATCCATTGAATTCCATCTCATGTTCTTAGAGCTTACGACCTTGGTAAACACGAGTTCATGCAGTTAAAGGAACACAGCACAAGAAACACTGTATGGCTAAGCATATGTTTACTTTTGGCTGAATTTGAGTTTAAGTGAAAGCTATGTCCCAGATGAATACTTCAGCAACCAGATTATTATGGTTTAATAGGTTTATTTGAATATTATGATATAATGGATGCATATGCCAGCAATTGTTTGTCTAGTATTTTTCTGTAATATATGCAAGATCAAAGATGAAGGCATCGAATTCTTACACATCAGACACTTGTTGGTTAAGGTTAAGGCATTTAAAAGAAATACCTGTTTTTTTACTTTATTATTTATTTGGTTAATGTCACTTATGCTGCGATGTTTTGTAGTATTCCCCTATTTTTCGTAGAATCTCCGTAGAATAATGCTAACACTCCTTAAAATAACACTGTCAATCTCCATAGAATAACACTCTAAACTCCCAGAGAATAACGCTTCACACTGTCCATTTACAACTGACATACTAAAATTCCACTTCGCTGAAACTGTGCTTAGTTATGATTCATAATTCAATTTGTAGAAAATGGAAAGTTATTAGCCTTGCTTTTTTTGTTTTTCTGCTGCTTCAATTCTGTTAACCTTTCTGACTGAATCCATTGTTTGAGTGTTGGTTTGGAGTATTTATAATTGTAATTAGTAACTTCTATTGCGCCAGTGTCTAATGCACAAGGCGTCAACCGATGGCACACCAAAACCAAGTCATAATCAGTTCAGTATTCAGAAGATCAATCCATGAGACAGAGAGGCAGACTTTGAAGGATACGGTAAGCAGTTTGAAAGAGGTAAGTTTTAAGTTGAGAACGAAAAGACACAAGCGACTGAGCAGAGTGACAGTTGAAAAAGTAGGTCCAGCAACCGAAAAACCGCATTCACCAAGAACAGTTCTTGATTTAGGTATGACCAGACAAAGATAATCAGATGACCTTGTTGAATAATGATGAGTCTGTGGAATAAGAACTGATCTGAAGTATTGTGGCTGGCCAGAGTTCAAAGTTTTGTAAACTATGAGCCCCAATTTCAAACTAATTCTTTGCTGAACAGGAAGCCAGTGCATAAGCACGGGGGTTATATGTTCATATTTTGATGTATTAGTTATGGCTCTAGCCTTGAAGAGTTCTGCACTCTATGCAGCTTCAGGATGTTTGACTTACTGATACCAGTAAGAAGCAAGTTGCACTACTTAATCTTAGCAACTGGAAACCAATGCATTTGCCAGAGATGTCCCCTCAAGTGCAGAGTATGGGTATATAGGACAGATCTAGGCTTTGAGGTTCTGTTATTAGCCCTGAAAATGCTGCACAATCAACTGTTTTGTTTACTAAGTACTGCAACTATGACAAGTCCACTGGATTTACTGACACACTTCAGACACTTGAACCTTTGATGAGATCTATTGTGAAACACTTATAGCTACGAATCTTCAGCTCATATCTTTTACTGGCCATCCTTGAAACTGTGAATGGCTTTCAAAGGCAGACAATCTAATGATTAAAACGTTCATAATTAGAACATTTGTTATATACTTTTATTGACTGTAGGCAATAATTACTGATGTATGTACACCAGAGTGCGAGTACGCAGCTGGTATAATAGAAATATACTTACGTACTTACTTACTTAATTGTTTACAAGGTTTGCTGTATAGCTAGCCATACTTATTTAGTTCAATGGTAACTATGGCTTACAACTTCTCGATTGGTTCCTATGTCTCACTCTGGCTGTCTCTTGGACAAAAGCCCATCCTTAGCAGGCACACCTGTTTCCTAACTAGCTCAAAAAATGCTTGCTTCACATTCTGTGCTTGTTTTAAAACTTATTGTTTCCATAAAACATCTTTCAACTGTCTACCATTCAGGTTTTTGACTAGACTCAACCTGGATTGCAGAGTCATATTGATTTTAATTAGAAGCAGCCCTTGATTGATGGCATGTGTGTTACTACTGCAGAACCATTATTTTCAGACTGTAGAAGATTGAGGAAGTCCCAGCTTAAGATTCGTGAGAGACAAATTTTACTCTGATGAGACAAGCTATAGTTGAAGGGGAGTTTCTAGGAAGTCCTGAATTCTGACAAATGATTGATTGATTGCACAAAGGAATACAGGAAAGAACCATTTAAGGAATGAATAAGTCAACTCTGCAGTGCTGTTTTGCACAGTAAAATTGGTTGATGCAGTTTGTTGTGTTTGGGCTGATCATGTAAGTTCCGTTTCATGAATCATGCAGTTGTTGTGGGAATACTGGGCAGCTGCCCGTGTTGACATAGTCCTGTTGTGATCTATTACTCCTCATAACTTTGCGTCCCAATATGTTATTCGATTATTGTTATAAGTGTAGTGAAACTGGACTCAGTGTGATTAGTTTTCTGACCAGATCCAACATTAAAACTCATGGTGGATTAATGTAACCCCCCCCACCATGTAGTTTGGATTGTGAGTAGGGTAGTGATCTGTCACTTTTGCACATCATTGGAGTATTCTACAGGAATTGCAGTTTTCTTTGAGTGGGTAACCTAAATTTTACTGCATTTTTCTGCATCTTGTTGTGTAAAGATGATAACATGGTGTGATTAGTAAAATGTGTTTAGTTGATGAATGTTACCAGAATTACCATATTATTTTGTGGGGTACTTAAAATGCGATATCATATTGTCTTGATGCATGCATGCTTACTAAGTATGTTTGTGTCATAATGTGCAGTGGTTAAGATATTTGAGAACATTCTTAGCCTCTCTGTAACAGTGAAAGAAGGTTCAGTATTTATGTAGGATAGATGTATATGTATTCTGGAATGTATATGGTACTTTTTGAGAATACCTGGTTGGCATCTGTTGGCGTTAATGGAGATTCTGTTTCCATTTGTTGAATGTTTATTTAATCTGGCAATGGAAATTGATGACTGACCAGACAGACAGACAACTTGGCTGCTTTGCCATCAGGTAACTGCGGTGCTTTCGGACATAAACAGTGTGGACTTGGTACCTTTTGTATGTGTTTCACAACATCTTGAATTCTAAGATTTACAGGATGCCAAAGTTTTTATGTACGCAGTACTGCGGTGATCTTGAGTTAGGGTTTTTACGCATGTATCACCCTTTTTGGCCTCTGTTGTTTTTCTCTTGTGTGGTTTGAGACAAGAAGACTAGGCCTTTGTTGCATTTTTAACCCCTTGTATGCCAGATATTTGTAACCCTTGTTCTGGCCCTTGCCAGATATTTTTGGGGTATTTTAGTCCATTTCACCCTTTGCAAAGAAAAACAGTATGTCTCATCAACTACTGAGGATAGAGGTAAAGGGTAAACATGAAACTGGTTTAGAAAAGAATTGTGAACAAACCTTTATCATTTTATTGTTGGTATTTTCTTTTGTTTGTTACATATGATGGACAGAATGTGATGCTGTGACATACATGTCTCATCACATTGTCTTTTGACATTCTGCCAACGTTTAAAATAAATACAGGTATATGTTACTAGTAATGCATGCATAAAAGATGCATATTTTTAGCAGTCCCTTAAGCTAGACCTGAGGCAGCCATGGGTATGAAGTGTTATGTATGTATGTATCTATGTGTGTATGTATGTGTGTATGTATGTATGTATGCATGTATGTATATATGTTGTTGTATGTATGTATGTCGTATGTGTGTATGTATGTTGAATGTATGTATGTATGTATGTATATATATATGTATGTGTGCATTTTATGTGTATTAATGTATATATGTATGATTGTATGTATGCATTTGTGTATGTATGCATGCATGTATGTATGCATGCATGTATGTATGCATGCATGTATGTTGTATGGATGTATGTATGCATGTATGTATGTATGTGTGTATTTTATAGGTGTTAATGTATATATGTATGTATGCATTTATGTATGTATTTCAAGCCTTGTTTTCTGGGAAAGGAGCACATTTATCTGCTGCCTCAGACATCAGAATTTCAAATGCAGATCTCACAGTTGTATTTGCAAGGGCTGTTGTCGTTTCTGGAACTATACACAGCATGGCATGGGAGAGGGGGATTCTAGGCATGAGAGAGAGCTAAGAAGCTTCCTTGCACAGTTTCAAGGACACGCCGCCTATCGGCCGAAGGAGGGGGAAGGGACAAGAAACGGGGTAAAGACTTTACAAGCTGCCTTGTGCTGTTTCAATGACACGCCGGTTACAGGCCGAAGGCCTGCAAAGGCTAACTACTCTCGCTCGACCATCGACCGAGAGCGGCCGCCATTGCGACCAGTTGTTCCCCTATAGGCAGGGCTCGTTGCTTAGGAGGCTGACATTGAGGCTGGTTGCTATAAAGGAAACTACTTGTACTATGATACTACGACAATCGGAAATATTGTTGAAATATGATGGTCAGTTTGGGAAATAACACTGGCGAGTAACCGTGGGAAAATTCCCGACTTTCGGGTGTATTATCTCCCCAACCCTCCCACCTTGGTAAAAACTGACCATGGGAACCTACATCCCATTTATTGCTCTAATTAACGGTGCTCTTATTTACATAGAAAGACCGCTGGTTTCCCATGGTCGTCTGCTTTAGTGAGCGCACGTATAATGTCGCAATTCTGCAGCTCTGGCACAGAACGCAACGTTTTGAATTGTCGGAAATCTGCAACTCTGACAGGTAATGGTTAAAAAAAATTTCCCCAAAATTATCTGAGTAGTGCCAAAAAACTGACTCGGTCGCGTTACCGGAAACACACCATTATTTTTTTGGGCCTTACTGAACGACATTTAAAACTGTAGAGCCGGGTGACTGCTTTACCATTTTCTGGTTTGGTTTGTAAACTATTGTTTTGAATGCACCAATGCACCATTGCTTCTTTTAATTTGCTTCACAATTTGGATGGTAGGCAAGTCTTCAGCAGTCACTGATAACAGGTAAAAGCAGTCGAACTTCGCATATGGTTATGTGTGTGGAACAGGCAGAGGACAAAGAAGTGCATTGCCATTAAAGTGCAAGGACTTAAAAATTATCAGAAACGTTTTACGTTGCATGATAATTCTCAAGCCAAGCGCCCAAGGTAAAGATAATTCTCAAGCCAGGCACCAAAGGTAGAAATAATCAAGGCAGGCGCCCAAGGTAAAGTTATGATGTTGAGCAAATATTGTAGAGGCATTTTTACAATCCCTAGAGCAGAAGAAAGTCATAAATCCACGTGATGCTGCTTTGTTTACATACAGGCATCGCTAGCTTAGCCTTTACTGCGCAACTATCAGCATGACAACTGAGTTCAGCAATAACCGAACCAGAAGTTCTTGTTGTAAAACTGCAAAAATTAATCGGATGCTGACGAATTATCTTGTTGAGCTGGTCAACCCTTTTAGGACAGATTTTCGACCAGCTTTTTATCAGAAACTTATAGAAAGCCTGGTCTTATTGATGCAGCACCATCCAAAATTGCTGCTGGTATCACTTTTATTATCATGTAAAAAAGTTTAAAATAAATCTTTAGTACGAACGTTGTTTAAAGTACTGTTGACCCTGGATGCATGAAATCTTTAAAAATTAATGCTGTATCCTACCGCAAATATGTCGGCCAAATTTCGTCATCTTTTGTCATTATGGTCATAAAACACGATCGTTAAAACGAAACTGATTGTCCACCCTCAGGCCTAATTATATCTCAACAACTGTTGCACATGTATAAATAACCAATGGAAAATTATGGTTTATTTATTGCTCGAATTAACGGTTAACTTATTTACTTGGGATGACGGCTCGTTCCCCAACTTTAAAATTGCCAAATCGGCTTTAGTATACAGCACACCTATAATGTCGCAGTTTTGCACGTACGGCCTGCAGGGCAGGTTATACAATGTTGCAATTGTGCACTTGTGTCAGGCAGAGAGTTCAAATGTAGCCACAGTACACTGACAACCACATGTAAATTTCATCAAAGGTTGCCTCGTGAATAAATTGTGTTGGAAATCATGGAAATGATAAAAGGTAATGAAACCTGGGGAACTCATAAACATTTTATGAAAATTTGTGGGAAAGTTAGGAACTTGTATGAAAGTAAGGGAGAAAAACTAAGAATAAGTTGAAAAACTTGAAAATTCCTCAGTTCGTTCATAAAATGGTCATAGAAATTGAATGGCACAAAGTGTTTGTATAAAGTCTTGATGACTAAAAAATTTATAAAACTTTAAAATTTAGGATAAATATGGTTGTCAGAAGGGTATATGGTCTTATGTCGTTTGACGTTGTAAAGATCTGGTGTCTTGAAAAACCTGGCCTTTTAAAGATTTGGCCAGGTAGAGCTTGACAGTATGAACCACGTTTTGGTCAATGCATTGACTTGTTTTATCCACCCAGTTGCAAGTATCTGCAATTATTTCATGTGGATCTTTTTAGAAACCACAGGTCTAATGGTTGAGCTCAAATTTCCGGACAGAAGAACTTTGCTTAGTAGCGTGGCTCTCGATGTCTGTAAACACTCGCGATTGGATAATGGAAAGGCAGTGTAGGGAATTAAAAGTCAGGCAGATTTATGGTTGAACCATTTTGCTGAATTGGAAACATCTCAATCCCAGCGTCTGTTGCATTCATAAGTGGTGAACGTTAAGTGGTCCAGAGTTAGAGTTGCAAATAATTCCGGAAGTAGGACTTGTATGTAGTAGATCAGCGTGCTTCAGAGTAGGATTAAAGTGTTGGAAATTGCAGTTGGATCTTGCACACTAAAACTTGACAGTAGTTCTATAGAGACAAGAATGTAGTATGTTGGAGATATTCTGAAAGGTGTTCTGTAGCTAGATAGATAGAACTTTACATAAATGTGTATACATACATTTTAGAGAGTAGGGCATAACCGAAATCCGGATCGGCAAACCTTTTTTTCCGATTTTTTGACTATCCGGAATTATTCGGATTCGGAATGTCTAAACCACCGATTTATAACAGTTGATTTTAGATGGTTTTCACCTATGGAGGGACTAATAACAATATAAAGGCTAGCTTATAATTATAATTGTGATTGCTACTACTTACTAGGGCAGTCAACGGCCACAGCGCGGCCACAGCACAGTTGCTGTCTCTGTCTGTCTGTCTACTTCTCTCCCATGGGGATAATTATACAGATCATATTACCTTTAACAACCCCAAAGCCATGAAGACAGATGTACATCAGCGCAGGTATCAACACATACTACTATAGACACACACTATATATTAATATATTTATATATAAGGTGTACATATATATAAAGTATTATGGGCCTGCATGTAGGTATATATATATATATATGCATACAAATACCTACCTGTATATATATAGGTAGAAGGAATATGGACTATTTGGAATCCATCCAGAATCTGTAAATAATGTCCTATACTATCTGGTATCTGGAATCGGCAAAAAAACAAAATTCGTTATGCCCTAATAGAGAGATAGGTAGTTTAATAGGTATATACTTAGATACATTCATTGATACATGCAAGCACACATATATGTATCAATGCATGCATACATACATACATACATTGATATGTGCATGCATAGATGGGCAGTTTGCATAATTGGAAATGCTAGCACGGTACATAAAGTAGGTTTGTAGCTCATCTCATAACTGACTGAAAAGTCTTTAACTAGTGACACTGTCCAGCTGTTGAAGGAAAGTTTGACAGAAATGTAGCCTTTCATAAAAAATATAGGTTGAAGTTGAGAGACCAGTATGAGCTAAGAGTAAACAAAATATGCAAAGATCAATTAAATGGCTTGAGACAACAAATTTTCACATAATGCAGTGAAGCAAGATTTTGACTCTTGAAAGGGTTACAAAAATGTGTTTGCAGTGGGCCACCAACGTGGAAGTAGTGCATTGTATGTCTTGCTGTAGAAACTGAAAATTGGTTTTGGTTTGCAATGACTCCGATGAAAGTGGAGAAACTTTCTGCTTTTGTCATCATGAAAATGGCAGAAAGTCAGAGTATATTGTCGCAGTTGATTAATGTTATGAAATGTAAATTGATTTTGATCAGTTCGTTAGCGTTGGCTGTGAATCTGGTCTATAGAAAACATTTAGAAAATTAAAACTAATACGTTTGTTGCACTCTACTAACGACGAATTATTTTTTATATGATGGCCATCAACATTTGAAGGTACACAGATGCAGCTGACATGTGAGCATCTATTTGGTTTGGTGTTTACCTTGTTTTTACTACTGGTAATTGCAAAATAATCATAATTTATAGGTCTTAGTTGTAGTCTACAATACCTGCACAATATAGTTATTACTGTGTCTTTTTTAAATAGTTTCCCTTAGCATTTGGTTGATTCAGCCAGGGAAAGTTCGCTTTTGGTCTTACAAAGGTTGGATTTGCCGTTTTCTGCTCTGGCTTGAGATACACTTTACAGGAATATTTGAAACATTTTGCTTAAAGCTGATGTAATTTATAATTGATGCTCTATTGCTACATGTATTTAATTATAATTTGCTTGCTTGACAGACTCTGTTTGTATATACTGTATGTACATGTATAATTGTATATTAATGTATAGGGACTGATATTTTGGATGTTGACCTGATTACAATAATTATATGCCTAAATACATATCGGCCATTTGATGTGATTAATTCATTTAACATTCATTTGACAGTACTCAGTATAACTGGTGATAAGTGTGAACAATAGAAATTGATTTAAACTATATCTCAGTCAGCCAAGTACCGTTATCGTACCATTGTCATTGAGCTATCTTGTTGATACATATTATATAATTACATATGGCAAATGTTGTGGAGTTTCATGTCATGTTCTTGGGAGTTGGGAACAAGTTTATCTTCTGTCTTTGAGGTATTTGTATTTGTTTTTAGTACTGAGAGCAATGCCTCAAAGCTTCCATGGTTCACTGTTAAATGTAAAATAGGAAGCTGTGAAATGTAGGTCATTTCAGTTGTAAGGCCTGATGATCATATTTAGTAAAGCTGTTACACGAATCAGAACAATTTGTAAAACAGTTACAGTTTTCAGACAACTATGGATGTATTAATTTCTCATCGCATGAAATTAGGTCATCATCTGTAAGTTATCACCATCATATTGGTTTTGACTTTCACAATGTTTTTGCAGATCAGGTTCACTGGATATATCTATTCTGGATGTGTAATTGTTTTTGAAATCACAGATCTAGAGCCTTGCAAATCTGAATCTCGGATGTTAGACATCTCTGTACTTGTGAGCACTTGTGACTACCGTTACTGTTTCCAGTTTCCAATGTTTAGTAAGACGAGGAAGAGAAAAGCACACTCCCTTATGAGCTGGCTCTTATAGGCAATAAGGGCAGGCGGCTTAGTCCTCTCCCGTGCCACCTAATTTTCCCTCTGACAGTGTATGGTCCGTGTACTCATTATAGACCAGCCTGAGCAGAATGATTGGTAAATACCTTCAGTAATGCCAGTTGATAAAATTATCAATGGTAAACGTTGGATGTGAGTCATATTTCTGCTATCAAGCATTGGCACAGAACTGTGTTGTGACTGTCTTACCTTGATTACGTGTATTAGCGAAGGCAGTTGCTCCTATCCATGCCGTGGAATATATTGGAGCCAGGGTCATGATACCAGCTTCTGTCTGCATCTTTTACAGCACACTTACCCTGTAAGTGGGCAGCGTCGGGTTAGATGTCGAAATTCCAGGGGTCATGTGAAGTCGGCGCTTCCAGGCTCTGAAGGAAATTGCATCGTTTGAAATGTTGATGTCTTGTGGTGCAATGTTGCTGAGTGTGGATATTTCCGGGAAATTCCTGAGTGGCTGTAATGCAGCTCTCTTAAGTGTTGATGCCTCCTTTCAGAGTTCCCTTCTTGGCCACCATAACAGATCCTCTGCCTCCATCACCCTCTGCCTCCGTTGCACTCGTCTCCTGGCAACCGTATCCTGGCAACCGCATCTTGTACTTCGTATGGTATCTCAGGACGTTTGCATTATCTCAGACCTGATGCTGCACTTGTGATTACGTTGGTGCCCTGAGCTTAGCTTTTAACACTTTAACAATGAGTGTGCACTAAAATGTATGGAAAAGTAATCCCTCTTGATGTTAAAGGGTTAAGTAGCACAATGTATATTCTCACGATTTCGATTACGATGTTAAAAAATTGCTGATGTCTTGAGGGCCACCTCTCTGGGCTTTATTATTGACTGAGAGGCTTATGTAATAATGGAGCTGTTAGGCCTACCTTAGATTGTGGAGGCTGGGTAGGTCAGTGTTATTTAAGTTTCAGGTAACTTTTCAGTTTCAGTTATAGTTGTAGTTTTGTTTAAACTTTCCAGTTTAGTTTTAGTTATAGTTTTCAAATCCTTTCAGTTTTAGTTTTAGTTTCAGTTTTCAAAACATTCGAGTTTTAATTTAGTTTTGTACGCATTCCACAGAAGCAACTGAATTTCATTTTTTTTTATTAATAACATTCATTTTGCATAGCTTTTATTGCTCAAATCAAATCAAAGTTTATTGCAGAAATTCCTATTGTCATAAATGCGATAGGATACATGGTTTATAAAAACAGTCAGCAATTTTATTTAACTTTGCTGAAAGGCTACTGAGCTGTAGTTTGAAGCACTTGACTGTTTAGTTTAAAAAATACTCGTTGCTCTAAATTGGCACTAGTTCTATTTCTTTTCGAAGCATTGAAATCCCCACAAACTGAAAAAACTCCACATAATTATGCCTGCGAAGCTGGCGCAGAAACTAATTCAAGAGCAAGCCCGCTATAATCTGTTCTTACTGCTTGATTCTTGTTGCAATACTCGCCTACATCGTTCTTGCAAACACAAGACTTGTTCAAAACCTCATTGTACTCGAAATAATTCCAAACTGTTGACCATACATCGCTATCTTGCGGCCGGCCACAACCGACCTTGATGGTTGACTGCATTTTAAAAATAGGATCACCGCTAATGAGAAAGCTGACAGAGAAAGGACTCAAATGGATGTGTGCTTAAACGATATTGCTTTCAGACATGTGCGCCGATCAGTATGTGCGCCACTAACCATTGCAGACATGTCTGCCACTCGGTTTGTGTGCCACACAAGAAAAATTAATTCGGTTTTCAACTTTCAAGTTTAGTTTTAGTTGTGGTTTTGTACTTTTCAGTTTAGTTTTAGTTTCAGTTTTCAGAACTTTTCAGTTTTAGTTTTAGTTAACTAAATTAGAACTTTTCAGTTAACGGTAAAGTTATTTTAAGTTTTAGTTAACCTAAATAACACTGGTAGTGGTTGGCGTGCTGGACTGTGAGGTCTGGGGTTTGGAACCCCTCCAGGGCAGAATGGTAGTTTGAAATTTATGTTGAACTTATGCCCCTTAGTAAGCTCAGCTAGAACATAAGCACACTGACTGTATAGTGTAATACACTATTACACTGTCTGTGTACTGTCCAGTAAAAGACTGGAAGATGAGAGAGAGGCTGGGACAAGCCAAGACCAAGAAAATGAAGCTTTCAAACACTAAAAGTATCTAGTTACTATGGCCATCACATAACTGGCTTTCAAGCAAAGTCTTAAAAACTATGGCTAGGAAAAGTCTAGGACTTTTGACTCCCGCTGACTATTGAGAAGGCTATAATTAGAAAGTTTGAAGTGGGTCCTTGACCTGATTTGCTATTTCAGAAGTTCACTGACAGTTAAATGAATTCAGGACTTAATGTAATTAATTAGAAGTCAGACCTTGACTGCATTATTATTTTATTTGCCTTCAGCTATAAATGATACCTCAGGAATTAAAAAAAAATGAACACATGAGTGAAAAAGTCTTCTTCTGGAACTATCAGTCTTCTTCCCAATTGAGGTCTACAAAGTTTCCCTTAAACCCGCTGCAATATACCACTGAGTGCACATAGAAAGGCGTTGGAAAGATGTGATGACATTTCTATTATTATTGTTGTTGTTGTTGTTGTTACTGTGCATTTATTAAGCACCACTGTCTATTGTGAGTGGAGGACTTGTTCAAGGTCCCTACACAGAGCCATCTCAGAGGAGGGCCGAACCCGTACTGTCTGCACTGCATTACAAGACGTGCACTCTAACCAGTCGGCTGCCGTGACCCATGGTACACTTCAGGCTTTCCATGAGTTATGCCTCTGTCAAAATCTTAACAATCCTTCTGTCGTGGCCTGTTTGGATTCCAGTGGATCAACTGTGCATCATCACAGGGAACCAGACTCTGTTGCCAGAATTGATGTGCCAGTAAACATCACGGTATGAGCTGACCTGCGGAGGAAGCCGAGTGCTACAGAGGGGCTTCAATGAGAAAATATGCAGCCAATTAGCTGGAAAGATTATGCCTGGCACGAGTGCTTTCTCCTTCCTGTTTGCGAATTCCACGCATAGTTTTTTCACCAGATATTGTTGTTTTTTTTAAAATTTCTGATGATATATGTTTTCACACACAGATGTTTTTTTGTTGAAATTTAATTAAACCTAATGATTTCTATTGCATTGTTATCAGCATATGTGAAGGACCAGCATATATGCGTATATTCATAACTAATATCAAATATGCTTTAATATTTCTCCTTTGTCTAAACCAGTGAATTGTACAATGCCATCATGATACTGCTTGGGACTTCAACTGAAGATCTGATTTCACAGCTGTACAACAAGAATCACTGGCTCATATTTTCATCCAACCTAACTCTCAGTTTGTCATGGTAATGGTTGCTTAGCAACAAGTGCTCTGTGCACTAAGTTAGAGATACCGGATGTAAACAAACAGATTTCTAACTATTATTCTGTTCTAAGAATTGTACAAATGCCTCTGCAGCACTGGAGGACATCAAGTCATGCCACCAAAAAAGTCTGAGATTATTCTGAAGTCTTTCCACCTAAATGGTGGTACCAACTCTTTGCCTTCTGCCGGTCGTAAAGAAGACTGTGTGCAAAGTTCAACCGCTCATTCCTAAGGGGCCATCCATATATTACGTACGCAAAAATCCGGGAAAATTGGAGAATATGACTAGGATTGTTAAGGACAGCCAAAAATAGAGTGGAGTCAGCTCGGTCACAGAGGGCGTCAAAGGGATGTAAACTGAAGAGACACTATTAGTATTGTTCATGTATTTATTTATGTTAAATTTATTAGTAACATATATTTATTTATGTTATTTTTATTTGTAACATATATTTATTTAAACAGTAACAGAATGTAAAGCCACATTGTGATGAAACACTTATGCAATGGCACTGCATTTTGCCTGTCGTGTCTAAAAAAATGCAAGCACATACAAGCAATTAACTGGCATTGGCTTGTTCAGACTTATTTCTAAACAAATTTTGTGTTTACATTTGAACTGTGTCGTCAGTGATTGATAAGATATAATGTTTTTACTCTTTAGAGTGCATGGACGAGAAGCCCCAAATTATCTCGCTGGGGTAAAGAGTTAAAAATATCTGGCATGCGAAGAGTTAATGTAAGTAGAGACTGGCAACCAAGAGGAGGAGGTTGTCTTGCTTGTTGAGTTTGATTTGCAGAACCATTGGATGGATTCCTGTTTCTGCCGTAACATTTGAAAGATAAGACAACAGCTTTGTTGTCTTACTGCAACAACTCTAAAACAAACAGCATTGACTGATTTTATCTATTTTTCCCTTTATCTGTGTATGTATGCATCTGTGTATGCAGGTCTGTCTGTATATGTATGTACATGCACGCATGACTCTATATAGGTATACCTGGTATATATATATGTATGTATATATATATTTATATTTATATATATATATATGGACGTTTATATATTGCCTTGGTCAGAACCTGTTTGATATTTTATCAGATAATTTTGCATGACATATTAAAGGTACGCTGATATCTTTGGCTGATAGTCTGGGGTTGTTGTATTAGTCAGAGGAGATTTCTCTGCCAGTATGTTCTACATGTTTTTGGCATTTGCACAATATGTACTGAATGTGACTGATAGCAGTTGATCATCTGCTAGAAGACTTTGCATTACATTCACAGACTTTAGAGAACGATGGTGTTAAGTAATCAGTTAATTAAACCACAAACATGCTCTTCTTAATTACGCATAAATTATTTAATGTCCAACAATGTTTAATGTACACGCAGCCAGTCACCATCAAAGTGATTATATCCAGCTTGACATATATTTCTTTTTTATATTCTTTTAGCAGTCCCTTAAGTTAGACATGGGGCAGCCATGTGTATGAAGTGTTAGCGACTTCATTCTTTCTTAGCCTCGGCATATGAGGACGGGTGACCAGTCCTCTCCCTCACCATCTCATCTTCCCGGAGATAGGGTGAGGTAAGTGTGGAATTACTTATTATAGCTGAGTATTTCTTGATGTCCTGCTTTTGCTGGTATCAGGATTAACATACGAATATTATCATTTCCTGATTTATTCTAACTCCCACGATGGCTTGCAGGACCTGACTTGAGATTTCTTGTTCAGACTATTCAGTATTGTAGAGATGGATTGTCTCAATGTTCTTTTCTTGAAGACAAGGATTTCTTTCTGACTGATCTTCAAGCAGAACGCCAACCAACCTTTGTCTCATGGGTGCCTGAATGAATCACCAGACTCTGTCTTCATACCAATTTATCTTAAATGTTTAAAGTGCACTTCATTCAACCACAGCAACTCTGATAATGATCAGAATCTCTTTAGCTCACATGTTGATCCAATGTGGCAGAACTTTGTCTGAGATGCAAACTACCTTTCGATTCAACTTATGTATCATTATATCATCACTGTTCGATCACAAAGAACGTTACGACAACTACATTTGCACCGATGTTGACACTTGTCACACTCCAAACGATCTCACAACCCAATTGTCATGATCAGTTGTCGATACAGATCAAATTTACTAGATAGGAATGGCCTCTATATCGACCTGGAATTGAATACGAATCATCTTTCCACAGAGCGACCTACTCCTTTGACGGATAATGGACAGCTGAAGAATTCTCTTGACGGCCTTCCCGAGGTTGGCCAAAATCATCTGGTCAAAACCAGATGGTCAGTATCGCCGACCGTTATTTCAAATATCTCCAGCTGAGTCCCTGCCAACCCCCCCCCCCCCATAGTAATCCAGCACACACAAAATCAGTCTTTCATATAGTTTAACTAAATATTATTAT
The DNA here is from genome assembly GCA_963556255.1 of Allolobophora icterica. NCBI lineage: Eukaryota > Metazoa > Annelida > Clitellata > Crassiclitellata > Lumbricidae > Allolobophora > Allolobophora icterica. The sequence goes on from OY744602.1 coordinate 23,864,210, forward strand.
TAATGTGTCCTATGTTAGGCTAGCTAACATCATAAAGTCTCTAAAATTAAATGCACATTAGGTATAGATGTATGCATATCAGGCCCTTAGCCAGCCAACTGTCCACCCGTCCTTTGGATGGGTGAAAATTATTTGGACGGTCATAAATTGTGCATGATTCTCCTCCAGCACCATCCAGTTTATTCTCTAGAGCCACTGCCAGTGTTCAGATGACAGTTCTGTAGGAGCAGAGGTTGATATTAGGCTCTGTAAATAGCATAGGGGCACTGCAGTTGGATTCATATGGCGGCGGGACTTCAGATGGTCGTGACTTTCTACGCTCACGGCGTCTGGTGGTCACGACTTTGAATGCTTTTGGATGGGCAACTCTGTATTTCTGGCTAAGGGCCTGATGCATGTATACCCAGTAGAGAAAACTGCTACAAAGACAGGATCCTAATCGCTTAGCTACAAGGGCATTGCTGTTTATTCAGATGTTTACGTTAATCATAAGATGGTGGTACATAAGATTTTTTATAAATTCACAAGATTTACTATAGAGAGGCTTGTGCATTATTTCCTAACATGCTCTTATCTGGTAAGTTCTGTTGTACAACAGAGTGACCTCTTTAAAAGTAATGTCTGTGTAAGTGCAGAAGCTACTTTGTCCCTCAAGTGCAGACACCACTCTGACTCTAGAGAACGCTTTGGGATATCCTGTATGGTGTCAAAGCACGTTTTCTGTTGCCGGGAGCCAGATGAACATTCTGGCTACAGTAGTTATTTGCAGAGTCATGACTACATTGAAGAGTTCAGATTGTATACGGTGGTGCTATATAAAATGCATCTGCTACATTGCATGTCATTTTTTCATTACATGGATGTTTGTGAGACAGAGTTTAAGTGTTTACATTCTGGTGATGAAATCTATTCCAGTGACTTTCAAGTGAAGATTTGCATAATCTTCATGTTGAGTAGTAGTTGATATGTTGCCTGCAAAGAGAAGCAGAAGGTTGTTCAGCTGAGGTGGGAGAAGTGAAATGGCCAGAGGGTCGTATCTGCAGGCAGAGAATTTCAGCCGGTTCCAAATCTGTTCAAGGTGCTAAGAAAACCATATGGATGAAATTCTAGTACTTTGAAACTACTGTGGAAAGAGCTCAAGTTCTAAGATAATTCTTACTGAATGTTAGTGTTTGTCAGACTGTGAGGTCAAGCATTGGGTAAGATGGTTTGTATATAACTTGATGATAGTTTTGTATTATTGATATAATTATTCTGAGGTTTCTTGTTTTCTATAGTGTCTTGGATTCAACAGGTTATATTTGAGATTGGAATATTTTCGTTTAAGGTTCATGTGATGGTCTTGTGATACAATGGTAAAGACCATTTACGTCCTACCCAGTGCCAGAGACATTTAGATTGCCACAGTCTCAAACCCGCCTTTTCTCTGTAGTCCTGGACGTACTGGGATTTTCGCTGAAACTAGATAGATGACTTGAGACAGAAAGATAATGCTTTTGTTTACTGTTTCTTGCGTTTACCATTTAGGTCATTCCATGTCTGCCCAACCAGTGATGCCCACTTCACCTTTCAGATATTGATATTTGATGCCAGTACATCGATATATATGTATCACTAAGGCTTGTAAAGGTTAAGAGCTTTATACCCAGGACATGTATTTTTTTAGAAATATGAGGCTTGCAACACACCTGGGTTAGTCCAATTTTCAGTGCTGCAGCAGATTACAGGTTTTTCTTCGTTTTTCCAGTTGCTGTATTTCAGTCGCTATTTCACATACAAACATGAAACTTTCCACCTAGCATCAGTTTGTGATGTAGTTTAAGTTAAGGAAATGTGAAATGCTTAGCTCGTAACACATTGTTGGATACACGGTGTGTCAAACATGGTATTTGGTAAAATTTTGCAAAATGTGATAGCTTTCTTTGGGTAATGCAGAGCCATTAATTTTAAACTCCTGTAGCAGTTTTTCCATAGTACTCAGGGATTTGTGTGAAAGCATAATGTAACTTCTTTGCCATGTGTGACGGAGACACTTCCATGTAGTCCGTGCGTGTCAGCAAGCTGCAACTTCAGGTCAAATATCGACACCAAAGGACTTGTTCGTTCGCGTCGAGAAACATGTTACATACACGACGTTCATATATGTCTCATCCGAGGACATTGATCAACACGAGAAGAAATTTTATTGTATGACCAATATGCTGATGCAAAAACTGTAAAATGGAGAAAATCTCATCATCATTCATTCCTATGAAGTATTGCAGTGTGGCAACGAAAAGGATTTTTCTTATTTCCTGCAAAGTATGAGCTGTTTGAAGATGTGTCTTCTACTTCCAGTACTGTTGTCTGACTTGCTGAACTGTCAAAGCAGAAAACAACTGATTTTTTCAGCCTGGAAGAAGAACTGCATGTGTTTATGGTGACAACTGGTACATTGGAAACATTGTTGATTTTTCTGATGGAAACCTTAGTATACTTAATGAGCTGCAAACAGAGTTTTCCAGTTACAACAACTAGCACATTGGAAACACCTGTCTGATGAGAATGATGAAGTCTTGGCATCCTTCTTGACCTGTAAGACAGTATATTGGAAACACTGTAGAACTATCTGAAGAAAAGAATGATATGATGCTGTTTTTCTTCACTTCCAAGCAACAAGTTGGCTGTCACTGCCATGTCATTATGAGTGGATTCCATTTTAGCACATACTGTGAGATGTTGTAGCTCCAAATGCTGACAGTCATGCTGTGCTGTGACAGTACCTACTGATGTCAGAAGACTATGAACATGTTAAGACAAATTTGAAGTCTAAACAAAACCCACATGAATTATATTACTAGATATGCGTGTAACTGATGAAGGCGATGATGTCAAAATTTGAAGTTCCTCGACAGTTTCCCCATATGCCTTTCCAGTCATGAAAACTTGAATAAAATCATGCCTTTAAACTCAGTTTGTGCAATAAATGACTATTCTAGACAAGACATAATTAAATTCCAAGTATTCCACGTAGTGTAGTAGAAAAATTGCTGCAAGAGTTTGAGTCGAGGTTAATGGTTCTGCATTATTCAGAACTAGCTGTCACATTTTGGTAAATTTTTATGAAGTATAGCATGACTGATGCATCATACATGTATATCCAAAACTGTGTTAGACAGAGCTAGATATTTTAGATTTCCTGAAACTAGACCACAAATTGAAGCCATGTTGAAAGCTTTTACATGGAACAGCTTCTGTAACACACGGATTGGAAATGTAAGAAAAAGCTTGCAATTTGCCACAGAACTGAAAATTGGGCTATCCCAGGTGTGTTGTAAGCTTCATATCTCAGGTGTGTTGTAAACATCATATCTCAGGTGTGTTGTAAGCATCATATCTCAGGAACTTCTAGGTGTTAGGACCTGACACTTAACAGACCTGGCTAAGTGAATTGATCTTGGCCACAGCTAGAGTGACAATTAATGAACATTAATAGACAGCTAATATAATTACAACTAGTAGATAGACTAATTAATAGATAGACAACTAATATTGTTGATGAGTCTTAATGAGTTCCTTACTTGTATCTTCATATCCCAACATGTGGCTTGTGTTAGACACAATTATAAGTTATTAGTCTCTCTTGGTCTGAATTTGGCCCAGTAAACTAACCCAGTAAACTTTTATTGTAGCTACAAACTAGTTTATTGGAAATAGCTTGAATTGTTGATGACTCTTTGTTGTCAGTGTTGATACAACAGTTGACACACACTTCAGATCTGTCCCTGACCTGCTGAAGGATAACTATATGTGTGCCTTGTCACAGGCTGGCCTTGGCTGTTTTGACTCGGATGTTCTAATGAGAGGTTCTTGAATTTTGCTGGCTGGTCCACAGTCCATGTATTTAATTGAAATTTTAAACTGTACATCAACAGTCTGTGCTAAATTTAAATGAAATTCTTGATTTACCAACTGAGTTGTTGAAAGGCTTAGAAAAATCGAAATAATTATCACTTTGCAAAGCCATTCTGAAATATATATTTTAAGCTATACAAAAAGGACATTTTAATTTTTTCTCTTTTAGCTAAAAACTATTTATTTAAAGTAACTTCAGGAAAGTTAAAAGTTTAATGGCTATATATATATATATATATGGGAAAGAATTATATGGAGTTACTTTAAACACCTAAAATTCCACTGGGTATTATTGTATTAAACCACTTTCAGCTGGCTACAATGCTTTGATTAGGTGGCTTATTTAAAATAGGCATCAAGTTGGATTGGCTCCCATGTCAGGTTGATTGATTGATTGAAGCTCAGAAGATCAGATCACGTGATCACCTCTGAAAGTTAATAATTATAGAATGGTTTGGTTTCAATGGTCCTGGTGTGTCCATTGGTGATTCATGACAATGGATTAAGGTAGACAATTAGATTAGATTGGATCTACTCCATCTGCTAGACTGAGCTGACAGAGGAGGAGGAGAGTTGTTCTAAGTGGTAGTGCCACTTCTTTCCAATTAGTAAATTAACCCAAATGACTTGTGTACCACTCTGGCACAACTGAGGTCAAAGCAAAGGTCGTGTATATGCAATGGAATTAAACAGTCCAATCAGATAATTGTAAGGAAGACTGAGCCATAATTTAAATGTGTGAAGTGATGGTGAATTCTTCACACTTTCAGGAGACCTAAGTTCCATACTCTCACCAATGGCTAAGGAATGTGCTTGCAAAATTTTTCCTTCTGGTTTTTAAAGTTGTTTTTTAAATGATGATCCTTCCTTCCTTCGTTCATTGGCATTTATGTCCAAGGTACGTACTCCCAGCCCAACGTCGGTGAAATGGAACAGTTTTCAGATGCTTGTGAAAGGTGGTGTCCCTGGTTAAGAGAAAATGCAGTTCTGAAGGAAGGTTATTCTAGGTGAATGGCCCAACCACTGAAAAGGCATGTTTGAAGTGCATGCAGAGGAAACAACAAGTTCACCTGGAAATCCAGAATGCAGATTTCCGTGGCCAACCAAACCTGAGATGGAGTAGCAGAGCTCCATCACTGGCGCCACCAGATCCAGACCAAGATCGTAAATTCAGTAAGTTGGAAAATAGGCAACCATTGGAGTACATCACGTCACGCATATAATGTGAGAGGTATCAGATATTGAAATGCCATCAACAAAATGCCACCAACAAGGCTATCAGCTGGACTTGGCATTCATTGTGCCTGAACATGAAGAGAAGACTTGTTTGGATCATCTGTGATGCACCTGTAGAGCACACAGAACCTCCTCCTCCTTCTCGTCCTCCTCGTCCTCCTCCTCGTCCTCCTCGTCCTCCTCCTCCTCGTCCTCGTCCTCCTCGTCCTCCTCCTCCTCCTCGTCCTCCTCCTCCTCCTCCTCCTCCTCCTCCTCCTCATGAAATCCACCTTTATTGGCATCTGGCTTCATGTCATGTATTGTGTTACCTTTAATCAATTGTGAGATTTCACCAGTACACATGCCGATTATTAGGTTCATAAATGATGTGCAAATATATTCATCAAACAATGGAGGTGAAACTCAAGTTGAGTTGTTTAATTTAATTATAATTGGTAATTAGTATACTGTGCAGTGAACTTTATCCTTGTGCTCTGTTAACTAATAATCATATTCTGTGGGTTATTCTTTGCTGTTATTTGGCTTCGTTTTTGAAGCCTCATGCTAGGAAAATAGGGCATAGCCGGGTACTGACCCGGATAACCGGAAATTCCGGGTATTGAACACCCGGAAGACACCCGGACCCGGAGCTGAAAGGTCATCCGCGTCCGGGTGGGTGAATGTCAACTAACATTGTGGGGCGTGGTGGCTCAGTGGTAAGTTCGGCGCCTTGTGACCGGAGGGTTGCAGGTTCGAATCCCACTCTAGCCGCTGCGTACGGACCTTGGGCAAGTCCTTCACTCGCGATTGCTCGTGGCGCTTCGGCGTGAAAATTCCGGCACAGTATCAAATGCTGTAGTCGGGAGCGCCTCTGAGTAGTAGTTGACTTCGAGAGGCGCTATAGAAATATCCGGAATAAAACTAACAGTAACATAATATACAGGAACAGTAAGTTGCCTTGACGACGGCCTTTGGCTGTCGATGATCTGCCGGCGTTTTCTTTTGATTATTGAGAGCTCCAGCAAGCCCCTCTCCCCTCCTCATTTTGCCTATGCCCCGACGATTTCCTTTGATGTTGAGAACTCCATCGAGTCCCTCTCCCCTCCTCTCCCTCCTCCTTTCGCCTATGCCCCGACAATTTCCTTTGATGTTGAGAACTCCATCAAGTCCCTCTCCCCTCCTCCTTTCGCCTATGACAATTTCCTTTGATTGTTAAGAACTCCATCAAGTCCCTCTCCCCTCCTCCTTTCGACTAATGCACCGACAATTTCCTTTGATTATAGAGAGCTCCAGCAAGTTCCTCTCCCCTCCTCCTTTCACCTAAGTGCGGACAATTCTCTTTGATTATTGAGAACGCCATCTAGTCCCTATCCCACCCTTTTCGATCACTGCAGTTGTTTTCCTTGTTTATTAAAATGTTCTGAAGTTGATTCGTAGAGGGTAGAGTGGAGTTATTTTTTCGTGACATTGTGGTCGGATTAGAGATTTGAGATTACTTTTAGTTTTAATACCCGGACCCGGTACCCGGACCCGGAAGGTTTTTATTCAAACTACCCGGACCCGGTACCCGGTTGAAAAACGGCACCCGGCTATGCCCTATTAGGAATTGAATATTTCCATTCACTAAGCAATGACCTACTTTCAAATGGAACCCTGTATAATTCTATGTATTCATTTTATAAGTCAGATCATTGTCAGATCAATCAATATACATATATGTAACACTTCTTCCCAGCGTTCGTAATAATGGTTCCATTGATACGTTGTGTAGCTAAGATTTAATTAATTAAAATACCAACATCAAGATACCATTGTCATATGGTCATAATTATTAAAATTGGGCATGAAGATTTGCCAGCGGATTTCCATTACAAAAGTGAACATCAGGGAGATGCCGTGAAATATTTAAATTTGAAAGAACCAAAACAAGATTAATTGATCTGCTAAAGAAGCAGACGACATTCTAATTGTTTGAATGAGTACCGTTAAAAACTAGCTTCAGTTATTGTGAGTCTGTTGAACTGGTAGAATATTACACAGAAAATCTGCAGCAATTGCGGATTGATTTTGACCAGAGTTATATGATCGGTATCTTTATCGAACGCTGAAATCAATTCCACATTGGCAATAGTAAATGGTGATGTTGGAAAAACGAGATCGTAGTTGTATCGATTGTATCCACTTATTCTGCTTGTTCTGCCTATCTATTTGAGCTATGGATTTTGCTTATGAAAACTGTTATGAAATGATGATCCTGTGGCTTCGAAGGGAGGGCAACATTGGGGTTTTTTGTGTACAAGGTTAGCTGTGTACGAACTCTTTATTCATTCTTTACTGGAACTGTAAAGACTTTCGTCCAAAGACAAAGTTTGTGTGTTTTGCGACAATTGTTGAACTCCAGTTGAGCTTCTGCGATGTCAAGTAATAATCTGTGATTCATCTACAATGACGGAGTAATTTCCTAATTCTGATTAAGTTCCGGAGTTTGTGAAACAATATGTTTTGCTTTCTATAGCAACTGGGCAGTTAGTATACGGTTAGGTTCTTCTTAAGTAATCTGAACATCTCAAGCAGTGACTTTGGTTGCTTTATTTTGAGCAATCCTTTGTTCATTGTCATCATCTGTGGCATGCTCCTCTCTGGAGCATTGCAATTTCCATGACATACCACAAGTCATCTCTGTTCTGGGCATCTCCAGGCCATGTGCACACCAAACTTCAGTGGACACAGGGTTAGCTTTCATTATTTTAGTCCATGTGTGGCGAGGGGTTCCAAAAGTTCTTTGTTGATGGTTATTAATAATAATAATTATTCAGTTATTATCAAAAGCAGAGCTTTACTAGCTGCAAGTGCTCGCATTATTGCAATGGGTGTGTGTGTGTGTGTGTGTTCATGCGTATATGGAACGGCATCTGGAGTTCAGATCCTTGTGTAAAAATTGTGATATGGTGTCGCGTGAGGAGATCGACAACAACGACGAGATGGCATCATCATTATGATGTAAGCGTCGTTGCCGGTCGAGATAGGATGATGACGGACGAAAAGCCAGTCTCCACTTGGGCAACAATGAAGGCAGCGAGGCCCAGGTGTAATCGGACACCACACAGCCAAGGTGTAATAGGACACCTCGCGGCTATGGTGTAACCAGACACCGCCCGCGCTGCAGGCGAGCGACGACCCGCGTATCGAGGAGCAATCTGACACTAATTGACGATAGCTTGACGTGGGGAGGGGGGCTGACTGATGCACGCTGGAGTTCCTACTTAACAGAAGGGAACGGAGAAGACGGGACTTGTACTGCTGACGAACGCGACGTGTGAACATCGGTCGAGCGAGAAACATCAGGAGGAACGACCAGCGGGGCGGCAGAGTATAGTCCGTCAGATTCAGAGACTGACGCGAAAGAACGATCTGTAGTTAGGCTGTACGAAGCAACATTTGAGATAGTCCGATTTAATATCTAAACGCTTTAATACTACGTGGAAGTTCCCGTAGAGTTAGTGTATATATATTTGTTTCTTTAATTAAATTCATTTATTAATTAAACAAAGTTCGTCGTGAATCTTCTATAGAAAAGTTAGGCACGTTAAATAAAAGTGCAAGTAAAAGAACAAGCAATCGAGGGTCGACATCAACACACGGCAAACAATCGACTGGGCGACCTCCGATTGCGACATTGGCGCAGTCGACAGGGTTTTCTACTGAAGGCGTCACGACGAAAAGCGGAACCGGAAACGGAAAGAGGAATCTCAACAGATCGGGACCAGCGGCGAATACAACCCTTCGCAACTGGAGAAATCGAGTGCCGGACTCCGGAGACGAAGGACTCGAAGGAACCGACAACAACAGGCAAGGACGAGGAACAAGAGCGCCAACGGACGACCGACCATCGCTAGCAACGACGGACGGGAGTGGCAACGGAGGACAGCGGATCAGCCAAGATACCAAAAGACGGAACACGCTCGACGTATCAGAGGGTAAGTCCTTACTGGTAGTCGTGGTAATCTGTGAGGTTGCGGTTGAGGTCTGGATGAGGATTGGTGTGCGAATAGCCGAGGCTTTTGCGTAGCTCCTTTTGCTCAGTTCTGTTCTTGTTGTATTTGTGGTAGAATTTTAGGACGTTGTTTTCTTTGATTTCTGACCAGCGGTGACTCTCCTCTAACTTACTTATCTTTTTCTATTAGTGAGCGGACTGTTGGAAGATGGATAAGTTGTCGGTAGGGAAAAGAGTGAGGGTGCAGAACATGCCCCGTCACAGACTAGTCGCATATCTGATAAAGATGGGACTAGGAGAGGAGGAATTGGGTTCCATGAGTACGGGCCAACTCCAAGAGGCGAGTGCTGAAATAAGTGTGTCTGGACGGGAAACCCCGCCAGAAGTAAGTGAGGAAGTAAGCACGGGTAGCATAGAAAGCAATATCGATTCGGCAGCGCAAACGCCGTTATACGAATTAAAACGCTTAAAATACGAGAGAGAGGAAGCCGCGAGGCTGAGAAGAGAAGAGAGAGAGGAAGCGGAGAAACTGAGAAGAGAAGCGAGAGAGGAAGCGGAGAGAATAGAAAGGCTGAGAAGAGAAGAGAGAGAGGAAGCGGAGAGAAAAGAGAGAAGAGAGGAAGAGAAAGAGAGGAGAAGAGAAGAGAAAGAAGAAAGACGGAAGAGAGAAGAGAAGGAGGAAGCAGAGAAATTAAGGCTTCGGGAGGAGAAGCGGAGGAGAGAAGAAAAGGAGGAGGCAGAGAAGAGAGAGAAGGAAGTCCGAGAAGAAAGGGACGCAGAGAGGAGACTCAGAGACGAAAGGGACTATAACTTGAGGCATTCGGTCGTAGGACGAATGAAAACGTATAGTGAAAGCTTGCGAGGACTCTTACCGAGATTCCCCAGCGACCATGCGCAAATCCCTGGTTTCTTTGTGCATTGCGAAAGGTTATTCGACTCTTGCGCTGTCCCGGACGACCTTCGAAGCAGATTACTCTTGACCTGTCTAGATAATCAGGCCAGAGCACTGACGGCCAGACTCACACAAGAGGAGCTTGATAATTACGGGAAGCTAAAAACCTTCTTGTTGAAAGAGTTCAAAGTGAGCGCAGTCTCTTTACGAGAGCGATTCATGAACGCAAAAAAGGCGGTAGATGAATCATACACAACATTAGCTTCGAGACTGCATAATTTACTTTCTTACTATTTGCAAGATCGCAAGGCAATGACGTTTGATGAGGTTACGAGCCTCTTGATTGCAGATAAGATGAAAGAAATGTTGCCCAGAGGATGTTTGAATTTCATCCTCAGTCAAGAGCAGCAGAAGTGGTTAGGGCACAAAGAGTTAGCCGAAGCGGCTGACACTTATGTCGCTACACACCCTTGGGAAAATGACTATACGAAGCATAGTCTAGGCACGGGTAAGACGGAGGCACGCTACGCGAAAGCGCCAGCACCTCCTCAGACGACAGCTAAACAGACGGACACGTGGACTGACCGACCGGGAGGGACACAGACAAATAACAGGACAGACGGACGTCCAACCCCCGACGAGATTAGAAAGCGTGGCCTGTGTTTCCTATGCTTTTCTCCAGACCACAGAGCTAAACTGTGTTCGAAGAACAAACAAACTAAAAGCAAGCAGGTGAGCGCGTGTGCGGTCCAGCCAACCGTGACCAGAGCTCAAGACAGACAGGCAGACAGACAAAGCGAGACGCGACAAGACGGGCCACCATTGATACAAGAGATAGAACAGCATGCATTGCCGACAAACCCGGATTGCATTGACGTGGAGGAGACTTATGTAAGAGAGTACATGAAAGTGTATATTACAGGGCTCCCTGTGACATCGTCTCTAATAGATAGCGGGGCCGAATACAATTGTGCGCGAGCAGAACTAATCAGGCCGCTCAACCTACCTGTGGTCAAGCAGATAGAGGTGAAGGGGCTGAACGGTCAATCAATGATTGTGGACGTGGTGCGGCTGAGACTAAAGGGGTCTCAGGCCGGCGAGGACAGGGAGGGGGAGGTAAATTACGCCCCTGATGTTCGGATATGGGCGGCACTCATTAAAGACCTTAATGAACCGTTAATTATCACGCCCACTACAGCCGACTTGCTGCGCGAGACAGCGTTGCATTCGAGTCACGCGGCCAGCGCTCCTGAAATAGATCAAATTTCAGAAGCGCAGGCGGTCGCAAGGACTGAGACGAGTGAGGAAGAGGAGAGAGGGGAGGAGGTAGAGGGACTTAGGACGCTGATAGGCGAGGATTACTTCACGGTCGCTCAAGCAGACAGTGGGAGTGTAGGAGAAATCGGTCCCGAAGAAACGGATAATGAAGAGCCATTCTTCAATCCGGAGATACCACCCCCACCCAAGGAAGACACAATAGTAGGCAGAAACAAGATGGCGGCTGAACAAGCACAATGTTCGACACTAGCACCATTCTTGGCCCACGGGAAAATTGGGGCGAAGAGCTTCTTCACTGAAGACAATTTGCCCTTTCATAAAGACAAAATAGCTGGGCATTCTGTAAAACAACTGTGCTTACCTAAAGAGAGAATAGACAAAGTCATCATCCAATCATCGGAAGCGCGAGGAGCAAAGAAGGAGGGCCAATGGCAAGGCCCGGCCATCATCGCTCAGGTGAAATCGCCCTACACATACATCGTGGAAATAGGGGGCAAAAGCCGCTTACTACACGCAAATCGGATTCGCAAATATAACGAAAGAATACAGCAATCATTGATTAACAATTGCTCCATTCTGTTCGAGAAGGACAAAGACTTCGGTCACGGGGAAGCGGTGGGTAGCTTCGTCACGAGGCAGACAAGGCCCAGTGCACAAGTAGACCCTATTGCCGTTGCACACTTAACGGTACCCGAGCGGAAACAGCTGTTTAGCCTGTTAGACAGGTTTCCAGATGTGTTCTCGGACAAACCAGGTTTCTGTCCCGTCCTAGAACACACAATCACTGTTAGCGCGGAGTTCAGGCCGAAGAGTTTGCGAGCCTATAAGGTGCCGGAACTGCTCAAACCGGAGATGGAGAAGCAGACCCGCGAACTTTTGGCCCTAGGTATCATCACTCCCTCACATAGTGACCTGGCAGTACACTCGATGACGTGGCCGGATCACAGGAAGCACCTAGAGAAGTACTTAATGACTATTCAACAGTCGGGTCTGACCCTTAACATTAAGAAGAGTTCGTTTGCTAGGCGACAAACAACGTTTGTAGGTCACCTGATCGGATCAGGGAGCATTGAACCGGATCCTATGAAAATCGCAGGGCTAGGGAAAATCCCTCAACCCGAGTCCAAAAAGGACATACGGAGATTAATGGGCTTCTTCAGTTATTTTAGGAACTTCATCCCTAACCTGGCTGAGACAGCCAGAATTCTCATTGACTGGACCCAGAAATCGGTGCCTGTTAGGATACCCTGGCGAGCTGAACACCAAAAGGCGCTAGATAAACTCATGCACGATTTGAATAACGCTGTATGTTTGCAGACAATTGACTACGTCAGAGAGTTTGGTCTATCGACTGACGCTTCAGACAAAGCAGTCGATTGCTGCGTATTCCAAATTCAAGACGATGGAACAGAACGGCCAATATATTTCGCCAGTTCTAAAATAGATGCTACGCAAGCGCGTTGGGCCACTGTGGAACGCGAAGCGTATGCTGTAATCTTTGCGTTGAAGAAGTTTAGGAATTGGATTTTTATGTCAAGGACCACCCTCTATTCTGATCACAATCCCTTGACTTTCCTAACTGCTTCTACGCCCACAAGTGCTAAACTTGCGAGGTGGGCTCTGGCACTCCAGGACTTTGATATCGCTTTTAAATATCGTCCTGGGGCGCTGAATATTCCCGCTGATCTTTTGTCCAGACTATGATTGAGGAAGAAGGCGGACTACCATGTAAGGCACCGCGACAACTGTAAATATATTTCTAACTGTGCTGATATTTTGTATTTTCATGGGAACGACGAGGACATGGTCTGGAGGAAATCGATGGAGGGAACGACATCATTCTCAGCCGGGAGGCGAACCAATGACTGGCTTTGTCCTCCCCCGGGAAGGGAGGTGTCGCGTGAGGAGATCGACAACAACGACGAGATGGCATCATCATTATGATGTAAGCGTCGTTGCCGGTCGAGATAGGATGATGACGGACGAAAAGCCAGTCTCCACTTGGGCAACAATGAAGGCAGCGAGGCCCAGGTGTAATCGGACACCACACAGCCAAGGTGTAATAGGACACCTCGCGGCTATGGTGTAACCAGACACCGCCCGCGCTGCAGGCGAGCGACGACCCGCGTATCGAGGAGCAATCTGACACTAATTGACGATAGCTTGACGTGGGGAGGGGGGCTGACTGATGCACGCTGGAGTTCCTACTTAACAGAAGGGAACGGAGAAGACGGGACTTGTACTGCTGACGAACGCGACGTGTGAACATCGGTCGAGCGAGAAACATCAGGAGGAACGACCAGCGGGGCGGCAGAGTATAGTCCGTCAGATTCAGAGACTGACGCGAAAGAACGATCTGTAGTTAGGCTGTACGAAGCAACATTTGAGATAGTCCGATTTAATATCTAAACGCTTTAATACTACGTGGAAGTTCCCGTAGAGTTAGTGTATATATATTTGTTTCTTTAATTAAATTCATTTATTAATTAAACAAAGTTCGTCGTGAATCTTCTATAGAAAAGTTAGGCACGTTAAATAAAAGTGCAAGTAAAAGAACAAGCAATCGAGGGTCGACATCAACACACGGCAAACACACGACAGGGAGACCTCCGATTGCGACATATGGGCTTACTTTAAAACTGGGGATAGACGTCATGACATATGAAAGTTGTGACAGGCGTAACAAATAGTGATAAGAACAACAGTGGTGGTCGAAGTAATGAAGCTGGAGATGATGAGGTGTTTAAGCTGCAATTCTGTTATGAATGGTCTGTGTGTGTGTGTGTCTGCCTGCCTGCCTGTCTGTCTGTCTGTCTGTCTGTCTGTCTGTCTGTCTGTCTGTCTGTCTGTCTGTCTGTCTGTCTTGGTAGAGATATGCTTCATGGAAATAGTTGTGAATGTTAGATCCAATTACACGGATCCAATTTTCCGACTTGTTACAGCCCTTGATGTTTGGGTTCCTTCTTCCACCAATCAGAGGCTAAGCACCCACCATCTATTACTACATCAGACCAAGGCCGACAAGTGCTAGTTGACTGTGAACAGCCCAGTTAAAACATCCTTTATCTGCAACCAGTCAGATGAAGTAATAGGTCTTCCTGCAATTATCATTTCTTAGACCACCCATAGACTCCTCTGTAATTGTTCATGGGTCTGTCTTACATCAGTGCTAGACTGTGGTATTTTTAAGAGCAACCGTGAGGTATGGTTTCCTTTTACATAGTGTTTTTTTGTCTCTAAAATTAAACCTTCAACAATATCATTTAAGGATTTCTGCCGTAAACAAAATCAATGATACAGTTCACTCCAACCATGGAACTTATGGATATGCAAGCAGCAAACCAAGAGAGATAGAGAGACAGAGAGAGGGAGAGAGACAGAGAGACAGGTAATGCATATGTGTGACTGTTTTGTTTAACACTTTAACGAGGAGCCTCATTTGTTTCCCAGTCACTTTTAGTATACTGTCGTCAATAAAGTGTTTAAAATTATCTAGAAATCTCTTACAACTACCAGTCCTGTGTCAAGTTAAAGGCTTCAGTGATTTTTTTACCAGAGTTGCTAACTCTTTTTGGAATACACAATACACTGCATCTTCTCTTCTTTAAGTTCTCTGCCCTTCGGCAGGTTTCCACTTCCAATGACACCATTCCTCTCTTTGCTGTGCTCTTCTCTTCAGTCCGCTGTATCCTTGGGTCATCATCCATCCCAGCATCGTCTGTCGCGGTCTTCCTCTCCTCCTTCCCTCCAATCTCCCCTCTATGATTTCTCCTGTTAATATGTGTAATACACTGCATATAAAACACTTAATGGTAGCACAGTTTCAGCTTTAGAGAACAACCTCATTATAACAATATCATTATAAAACAGTGCTTGATATGACCACCAAACACAGCATTTAAGGAGGTCCTGTTGAACCTCTGAATTATTCTTGGTTTGGTGTGTGAAGCATTCCAGTGAGTCATCTCCTGCATGCGCCTTTGACAACTTTCTGTTGTGACTTTATGTTTCTTGTGTCGGCCACAGTGCTGCTCTGATCTGTTGTTTTCGTGGATTCTGAATCTGTTAGATATGATATCAGTGACGAGGCCTGTCACAAACAGACGAACGGTTTGTCATAAGTTGAACCATGTTGTCCAATTAATTCAATCCTATGCAGTGCAGTTTGGCTGACAGTGTCAAATGCTTTGTGCATATCTGCACAACGGTAACTGAATATGGTTGATGAAGACAATGTTTCATAATTAAAATAGTGTATCCTTTATGCTGATACACTTCAGTACATCATTAATGCTTGGCTCTGATAGAGGCATGCAGATAAAGAAGTCTCTCTGGTAACGAACTCAGCTGAGCGTAGTCGTGTCAACGGTAAATGTTGCCATGTCAATGACACGACACCTGCTGCATAGAGGCATTTTGATCTACTAGATCCTTTTTGTCACGAAACTAGTCCAAGTATTCCGAGGTCAGTAGTGTGATCTTCCTTCTCCATGACTAGTCCAGCATAAAGGATACACTAGGTCGATGGTGTGATCTTCCTTGACATAGGGGCTTGTTCATTGTGGCACAAAGGCCTTTCCAGTGGTCCTTGTGTTTTGGAGCATGAGCAACATGTCCAAAGTAGAGCAACCTACCCAAAGAAGAGCAGTATGTGTTTTTAGAGAGTGACAGTTCTCTTCCTGATCATGAGTTTGCTCACATGGTCCAAGTAGGAAATCTGAAGGAGTCTTCTGAGGCACCACATGTCCAAAGTGTCAAGTTTCCTGTTTAGGGCGTCTGTGGTGGACCATGTCTGTTGACATAACTGTTGATAGGTTGTGGCAACACATACAGTGCTGGCCAGTTTTCAGCCTATTCACTGCTCTATAACTTAGCTGAATTAGTGAGTGAAGAAGAAGAAGAAGAAGAGGAGGAGGAGGAGGATGTGGAGGAGGAGGTGGAGGAGTAGGAGGAGGAGGAGGAGAAGAAGAAGAAGAGCAGTCCCTTAAGTGAGCCCTGAGGCAGCTATGGGTATGAAGTGTTAGAGACTTTATTTTCTTAGCCTCGGCATGTGAAAGCGGTGGCAGTCTTCTCCCTCGCCGTCTCATCTTCTCACCAACACTGTACTCTGAACTATACCAAACAGTGTACTCATTATAGTTGAGTTGGCTAGGGAGTATAGGTGGAGCAGAAATCTCAAACCAAATTTCTGCCCTGGCGGGGATTTGAACCCCAACCTCTCGATTGGCAGTCCAGAACACTAACCACTGCACTATCGAGCACCCCAAAATAAATATAAGTGAGTGAATAGGATATTATCTCAAAGACACAGCTTGTACCTTAAATATTTGTATTTTTGCACATCTGTACCATGTAAATATACAAATGAGAGTGGACCAAACCATGAACTTTGTTTAGGTTTATACATTAAGGAGCTAATAAAATTAGCGACTGAGTACAGTTGTTTATCCTAATCAGCTGTCAGAGGAATGAAGTGGTATATATATATATATGTATATATATATACACACATATATATATATAGTGGTCATACATACAGTCATTCATTCATTCGGTCGTGCACATAATGTGTCTGTTGCATGCGAGCTGTAGGTAGGAAGGCTCAGCTATCATCATCATCAGCACAAGTCACTTATGTATTAAGAGGCATGTTTTGGGAAACGAGAGAGAGAGAAGGGAAGAACGAGGAACGAACGACGGTGATAGGAACAACAACAGTGTGTAGTGAGTGAATTGAGAGTGCGTGTAGGTGAATCGAATATTAACTATTGTAGTCAACGTAGTTAATTGCAAGTTAACAATAAAGTAAATATTAAATCAATGAGTGTTATCTATCAACGAAGTAGCCAACAACGGCCGCTTCAGGTGGTGGAGAACCGCTTCAGAACGATCCGACCTCTCGTCTACATCCGATCGAGCAGTTCCGTTTCAGCAGTGCTGTGACCGCTCAGCGCTGGTATATCGATGAGTGTACCCATCAATCCAACATCTGGCAGATACAATCTTCGATCGGGTAAGCTATTACCATCGTCGTTGGACTTCTCTCCTCCGGAGTCACACATATCCTTGCTGCCGCAGTCTTCGAACATTTCAACTGATTCTTCATCTACTTACTTGGCTCCAGCTGCTGACGTTCTAACCTCTACGCCTCCATCGCCAACAATTTTGACACCACCGGCAGACAATTTTTTCTCGTTTCATTTTGGACAACCAGCAAACGCTGTTAGTCAGCCAGTCTACGCTGTCCTTGAAGATTCTGATGCTGATTCCTCTCATTCCTCTGACGCTGATTCATCTGATTCTGAAATGGCTGGCAATACCTTGGTTCCTGCACCATTCACGGGCAAACCGCAGGAAGATGTTCTCGAGTTTCTGAATAACTATGACCTTTGGGCTACCTTTAGAGCTATGTCCGGAGGTCAGAAATTGGCCGGGTTACCTCTCCTCCTTAAGGATGGTGCAGCGCTGTGGTTCAACACTCAATCACAGGCCACTCGGGACAGTTTCACTGCATTGCGTGATGCCTTGATTCTGCGATACGGTCCACATCCTTCGGATGCCTGGAAACGATCTGCGGACCTGTGGCAGATTCGACAATTGCCACACCAGACTGTCGATGACTTTTTAACTGTTGTCCAAAAGGCTGCCCAAAAACTTGGAGTTGGAGCTGACCAAACATTTCTCGTGGCGTTGAATGGCCTACGCTCTAACATTCGACAACATGTCATTCACCATGATATAACCACCATAGAGGATCTGCAGAAATGGGGTCGATTGACGGAGTTGTCCCTGGACGATCATTCTGATGCGGGTCAACACATTCGTCAAACGGTCTCTGAACTAGCTGCTATCCGTGAGGAATTGAAACAGCTTCATCTGACCAATGTCGCTGCGGTAAGTTCTACTGGCCACAGAACATTGTCACCTTCGCCGCTTCATGTCACCTTTGATTTGCTACCTGATCCATCGTTGGAGACAACACGTCTGGAAGCCTACACGACATCGGCAAGAGACTATCACCCACGCCCTGGTAACTATCAACCGCCACAACAGTCTGATTCGCCGAGGTATCTTGGGAACACTCCGAGGTACTCGCAAGGTCGATCGTGGAATTGCTCTCAACCTCCTTACCGACAGACCTCCTGGCGTTCAGCTTCCAAGTCATCTTGCAGTAATTGCGGAGGTAATCATGCTCCTAATAGCTTCTGTCGCGCCAAGGGTGTCACTTGTTTCAGATGCGGGAAAAGGGACCACTTACAGTCTGTTTGCAGGTCCACCAGAGCGCCCTCTGGTCGCTTTAGCCAAACATAGGAATTCGCTTCCCGCCGTCCACAAATGACGGTTGGGGCTAAGAACAGAATTTATGCACAGACTGACAAAATTGCGATGTATAGAAACACAATTACTGTACAAGTTAGGAACCGCACTGCTCAATGTTTGCTTGACTCAGGCGCCAGTGTCTCGTGCATCAGTGCTGAATTTTTGCATCAATTGAAACTTCCTGTTCAACCATTGAGAGATGATGACACCAAAAATGTATTTTTGGCTGATGGTCATCCTGTTCGAGTACAAGGTCGTGCAGACATTACTGTTAAACTTTCCGGTTTGAGTATTCCTTATGAATTCTTGATTTTGCCACAGATGGGATATAGTCTGATTCTTGGGTTAGACTTCTTGACTGACAGTAAGGCAAGAATTGATTTTGATGCAAAGGTTGTCACTTTTTTTGATGATTTGGCTGCTACTCGGTTGTCAACTGCTACTGTGCATTCTTTCTCTGTGTGTACTCTGCATGCAACTGTCTTGAAGCCAATGTCTGAGACATTGGTCCCAGTTTTATTGCCTTCAAAGTATTCAGCTGATATGTCCATTATTGAACCATTTGCACGGGAGGCGAAATGTAAATTTATTTGTGCACGAAGTGCCATTGATTCTTCTAAGAAAACAGCTGTTTGCAAGGTTTTGAACCCTACCAATCAAGTCATTTGGTTGGCCAGACATAAACCATTGGCATGTGTTGAGCCTATTTTTCCAGAGATATTAGCAATGTTTGCTGATGATAAACCACCACCATCGGCATCATCACCACCACCCACACATTGCAATCATACGCCATCCTCTGCACTTGGAGTCCTCAAATCATCCTCCACACATGATTACGTTTCCTTGGATAATCTGTCTGCCCGTAAAAGTCATTATGCGGATGGTTTGTCTGGCAGACCATCGGAAAGTAATTACGATACTGATGATTTCTTAGTCCGTACGGATAATGTTTCTGGCAGCACTGGAACCGCATCAGATAAGCCGATTGCTGATCCGCTGAATAGATTACATGGCACTAGAGACTTGCGATCCAGGTCTTTGGACGACCTTAAAGTCAATTTTTCCTCTGATAATTTGTCAGCAGATGAGAATGTTAGATTGAAAGAGTTCTTACAAGTCAATTTAGGTACGTTTTCATCATCATTGGATGATCTGGGCAGGACTCATTTGACACAGCATTCTATTCACACTGGGTCTGCTCCACCCATTCACCAGAAAGCTTACCGTCATTCTGTTTCTGCTAAGGCGGAAATTGCTAGGCAAACAGAGAAAATGTTATCGGCTGGTCTCATTGAGCCGAGTACAAGTGTCTGGTGTTCTCCCGTTGTGTTAGTGAAGAAACGATCGGGTCAATTTAGATTTTGTGTTGATTACCGAAAGCTCAATTCTGTAACTGAATCCATCAGTTTCCCTCTGCCACAATTGACAGATGTCTTTGATGCCCTGGGAGAGGTCAAGCCTAGGTATTTCAGTTTACTTGATTTAAGGAGTGGTTTCCATCAAATTCCATTACATCCTGACACTAAGGAAAAATCTAGTTTTGTGACACATCAAGGTCAGTTTCAATGGACCACTGCTCCATTTGGATTGAAAAATTTGCCGAGTTTCTTTCAGCTGCTCATGTCCAGAGTTTTCCAGAATTTGCATTTTAAATCATTAATTGTTTACATGGATGATATATTAGTCTATAGTACTACCTTTGACCTACATCTGGTGCATTTAAAGGAGGTTTTTGATCGCCTAAATGAAGCTAACTTGAAACTTAATCCGGAAAATTGTTCCTTTGGTCTGGATAAAATCTTGTATCTCGGGCATGTGCTCTCAGCGGATGGGGTAGCCGTTGATGAATCGAAAACCAAGGTCATTCGTGATTATCCAAGGCCGACGTCTCCTAAAGAGGTCCGGTCCTTCCTAGGTCTTGCATCTTACTATCGCAAATTTATAACTCGATTCTCTATCATTGCAAGTCCATTAAATCGATTGCTTCGTAAAGACATGAAGTTTGAATGGGATGAGATCTGTGAGGAAGCTTTTATTAAATTGAAGCAGGCTTTGTCGACTGCTCCGGTTTTAATTTATCCTGACATGTCTAGGCCTTTTATAATTAATTGTGATTCAAGTTCTCAAGCTGTGGGTTTTGTGTTAGCTCAGGAGGATGTTACAGGTAGGGAGCATCCAATTGCCTTTGGGGGCCGATCTTTGACTACTTGTGAGAGAAATTATACTGTCACTGAACTGGAAATGTTAGCTGTGATTTGTGCTATCAAGCAATTTCACTGTTATCTTGCCAATGCTACATTTACCGTTTACACTGATCATATCAGTTTGAAGTATTTACAGTCCTTGAAAACGAGTCAAACTGGTCGTTTACTTCGGTGGGCGTTACAGTTACAGCAGTACAATTTTGAGGTTAAGTACAAGAAGGGTAAATGTAATCTGAATGCGGATGCACTTAGTCGCATATCTTATCCCATGCACGTGGATGCTGATGAGGAACTTGAAAGTTTATTGGCTCCTATTGACACTGACATTATTCAGATGGATTTGAATTTAATCACAGACAGTGATTTAGGTGCACCGGAGGAACCTCAAGGCGAGGCATTTCTCCAAGAGACTGCGAAGCAACAAAATAGATGTTTAGAGTGTCTTCCTATCATTCGTTATTTGGAATTAGGTGAATTACCTCTGGATGATAGGGAGGCGAGGAAGTTGGTTATTGAGAGTTCAGAATATGCTGTAAACGAGGGAGTTCTTTGGCATTACTATCAGCCTCGTTCTCGGGGTCCTCAACGGAGCTATATAAATCAGCTTGTTGTACCATTGAGTATGAGACAAGGTATTTTAAATGGTTATCACGAAGAGTGCAGTCATCCAGGGTTCCACCGATGTTATTTGTCAGTTCGACGTCGTTATTTTTGGAAAGGCATGCACAAGGATCTGCAGAATCATATCATGTCGTGTAGTTTGTGCCAACAGTGTAAATATCCTCTCCCGTTGAACAAACCACCGATGACGTCATTGCCAATTAAACAAATTTTTGGTAGATGGCATATGGATATACTTCAGCTGCCTAGGAGTAAGGAAGGTTACCGTTACCTTCTTCTTTGTGTCGAATCCCTTACAAGATTCCCGGAGATGGTTATGCTGAAAGATCAGACGGCTCAGACTATTGCTGAGGCCCTGTATAGAGAAATCTTTACTAGATATGGTCCACCTGAAACCTTGTTGTCTGACCGAGGAGCTAATTTTTTGAGTAAAATTGTGACCGAATTATCATCATTATTTGGTGTTAAAAGGATTCACACAGCTTCTTATAATCCTAGATGTAATGGCGCTTGCGAAGTTGTGAATCGATCTATTTGGAAAATGTTGAGACTCCACTGTAAAGATGAGACTGACTGGCCTATTTTTATTCCTGCCATTCTGTATTCTATTCGCGCAACAACGAGTGCAAATTTAGGACACAGTCCTGCGTTCTTGTTATTTGGCAGAGATTTTAAATTCCCAGTGGATCAACAGATGGGTTTGTCTGATCAACCAGAGACTACTCATGAGTATGTCAGGAGAATTGCTAATGCGCTGGAAATGGCTAGACAGCAAGCTGTGGATGAGACTGTAGTTTTGCAAGCTCGCAATAAGAAGAATTACGATCTTAGGACCAGTTCTTCAGATTACGCAGTTGGGGATCAAGTTTGGGTTTTTAATCCTGTTACGCCAGTTGGCAAGAAGCCAAAGCTGTATAAGAAATTCGTTGGACCTTATTACATTACGTCTCAGGTTGCTCCATTTACTTACTTACTACGGCACGCCTTGACTAACAAACTGTTACGTCACCCAGTCAATGTTGATAGATTGAGGCGTTATGTTGATAGAAGGGATTATGAACAAGATTTACAGGTTACGCCTACTTCACAGGTCCAACCTTCACAGGGTACTGACGCAGTTGTCGACCCAGCAACAGTATCTGATGTTGTGACTGCGCATTCTCCATGGATTGAAGCGGAGCAAATTAGTGGAATGAAATTCATTAATAAAAAAAGATTCTATAGAGTGATTTTTAAGGATAGGTCTATCAAGCCTGAATGGACAGCTGAAGAGGATGTCAGTGATTGCTTGAAGAGAGAATATCACATTAAACGAACCATGACGGGGAAAGTTAGGAAAAGGCCTACTCCTCAGCGGTTTACCAATGGTCCACTAGGTGATTAGACGAGTTGCTGAATGGTAGTTTTTTTATTATTACAGGTTATGTTGACCCTGAAGTCTAATGTCACAGGGTCACTTGTCGTGATTGATTATTATTGGCTCCTGAGAAATGTTGCATTTTATATGTTTTAAAGGAGATAGTTGCCTCTTGTGCTTATGTTAAAGCCGCTGTACAATGATGTCAGTGAGTATGCTGTGCGTCACTAGAGCAATTACTATACAGCGCTTATTATATATTCATCTTGGGATTTCTTGTTGGCCAACAATTATTTACATATGTATTACACTGATACATTCAGCGCTAAAATCGACATTTAAAGTCGTGGAATACTGTCGAGAAATGACACTTTATTCACCATCCAGACAGCTTTTTGTTTGACAGGGTTACTGACGAGTAGGACTGCTTTGAGGTTATTTCCGTGGAGATTTGATTTCTTGGTTGATATTATTCTTGTATATATATTATTCTTGGTCCTACTATGGTAGTTGTTTTATGCACTGTTGTTACAGATGCTGTTCTACGTACGTACCGGCCTACGCTTCATGTATGGGATATAATGGGTTTTGGCGGAGTTGTCGTATTGGCATAGGCCTGGGGTTCATCTCATATTACGTGGTTATGTGAGGGTGTATGCTGTGGTTATGCTGGGGTGTGTCGTTGTACGGCCAGTGGTTGTGCCGGTGAATGGGGAAAACCATGCCGTATAGCTGCGCGCTGATATTGTTATCGCTGTGTGCTGTGATAAGCCGTGCTCTGCGTTGCGCGGGGTGGCTGTTTTGCTTGGTATGCTTGCGGGTATCCCTACATATCTGCGGGTTGTAGAGTCATCGTTTGTGTATTTAACTGAGAATACTATGGCAATTGAAAATGGGTTGTCTGATTTGGTGCTGATTTGTCCTCAAGGACGGTCGAAAAAGGTTACTGCATGCAGTTCTTGTCATGTTTCTATTCCGAATGAATGTTCTATGGTAAACGAACACTATGTTTTTCCTGCTTCGTGTTCAGCGAGTGACCTACTTAATGCTAGTGATTCAGTTGTGCATACGTTTAATTTGGCGATTATTCAAGAGTTTTTTGTTCAGGAGGATTGGGCTCTGCTTAAGGCGGACACTACTGTTGCTGAACAGATTACGCTGCAGTTGCCTGTTTTCATTACTCATTCAAATGCTTCTCTGGTAGCTGAGGAACAGTTGGCTGAGGATTTTGCCACTGCAATGAATTCTGTTAAGGAAGGTCAGGCGATATTCAAGTCCAAGGATGATATTTTTCGAGAACAGTTGGGACATTTGACTAATTTGGATTCGTTCTTTTACTCTGCATCCATATCTTTTCTTGTGCCTGTGGGTTCATTTATAATTGTTCTCCTTGCTGTAGTAACGATTTATTTGGTGGTTCGTGTGCATCAATTGTCTATTATTGTGTTGACTTTATCACGCCCTGTTCAAACTAATTCAGTTCCACCAGTTTGGATTTTTTCGCAGTCAACTGGGATTCCGACATCCCGGCCAATGATTTTATTTGAATATGCGGAATTTCCATGGTTTCAGATTACTGTTATCACGTTCCTTGTGGTTATGGTTTTGGTTCTGATTTTTCGGAGGGTTTATCGCCGTTGTTGCAAGTCGTCGGTTGTTCAGCCTGTGTGTTTAACCATGCATATTTTTAACACAGAAGCTAAAGTTGTTATTCCTTGGTATAAGTTGCGTTATGCATTAGGAGATTATGATGTTGTCGCTTTGAATGCTATTTCTAACATTAGTCTTTCTCGTCATTGTTCTGGTCGTCAGTTACGTTTTCAGTGGAATATTACAGCTTTACATAAACCTTCTCAGATTCGAGTGTTGTTGCCACAGTCCTTATCTATTTCTTACTGTTTGGCTCGAAAACTGGACACTATTATTGGCCCTAACAAACGTTATTCTGTTCAACTGTATATCTCTAGTTTGGAATTCAATGTTCCGCTTGAGTTGCAACAATAATCAGTGTTGTTGTTTACATTGAATTTCTGCTTGTTGATTGAACTATTCGTCGATTGATTGCTATCGTTTAGTTTTAGTTGCTTATTTTGCTGACGCTTGTATTATTATGTTCTACTTGTTCGTAATGGATGACGATTTTTATGGTTACATGGTTATATTTCGGTACTTTATATGGTTATTGTGTTGTGATCATTAATGGTCATATAGTGGTAGTTATGAGTATTGTGTTATATTACGTTAGTTTCTCATGTCGTGCTTACTATTTGATTGCTATTTCGATTGTTATTGTCACTGCTTCGATTCACCGCACGGGGTCTGATTGAATTGAATTGAATTGGACTTATGTGTTAGTATTCTTCACTGTTGGTTATTCGTTATTTTGTTGAGGGGTTTAACGGGAAAAACCCGTGGCTCGTGTTTTTTTTATAAGGATGGTCATATAGTGGTCATACATACAGTCATTCATTCATTCGGTCGTGCACATAATGTGTCTGTTGCATGCGAGCTGTAGGTAGGAAGGCTCAGCTATCATCATCATCAGCACAAGTCACTTATGTATTAAGAGGCATGTTTTGGGAAACGAGAGAGAGAGAAGGGAAGAACGAGGAACGAACGACGGTGATAGGAACAACAACAGTGTGTAGTGAGTGAATTGAGAGTGCGTGTAGGTGAATCGAATATTAACTATTGTAGTCAACGTAGTTAATTGCAAGTTAACAATAAAGTAAATATTAAATCAATGAGTGTTATCTATCAACGAAGTAGCCAACAACGGCCGCTTAATATATATACATATATATATATATGTATGTATATATATAAAGTGAATTGCATCCGCTTGGATCCGTCGATGTATCTGAGCTCTCAACTCCTATGTGCCTATCTAGCGATTGCAGATCTATGGCTGTCAGACGTGGCACCTTGCTGCCCACATCCAACAGCAGTAGCTTTAGGAGACTTTTGTTACGGTTCTAGGGGCTGAATCCAGAAAAGATGAATCACAGAGCATTGGTTAGTGCATCACACAGTTTGCTGTTTACTTTCCAGCTTCAAATTTCATGCCTGTACCGATTGGACTCCACGTCGGACAATCTCAGTTCTTCAGTTACCTTCAGACTAGACTCCATAAGTTTCGGGCTCAATTAAACAATGCTTCTTCTTCTTCATCCAAATTGCATCAACTTGAATCAAGTTTTCTGCCTTCTCTGTTTAGATTATTCTTACTGCACATGGTTTCCTACCATTTGTATGTTTGGTTGTGTTGCCAAATCATTCTCTTAACCCAGCAACTGTCCGCTTTCAGTTGCAATGGAGATTGTCTGGAGAAGGAGATTCTCCGAGTAACAGTTCCTGGATCTAGGAAGAGCTAGAACAACATGGATTGATAACAAAGTCATGGACTGAATTATCATTTGATCTGTTACTTGGGGTGGGGGGAAGCTGATGGAACAAAATTGTCTATGGTGCGGGGGCCAATCCTTGGCTTCAGGATAGTTGAAGACGAGACTCTGATATCAGTTGTGCTTCCTCATTTCTTCAGCAGTTTCCCAATGATTTCCATGACTCTGCCTTTACAGTGGTTACTTGATGTTGCTGTCTCATGATTTTATTATTTCTCCAGGCATTTACTATATTTAGTGGTTGTTTATTTGTATGTCCATTGAAGGGTTCATAGAAATTGTGTAAACATGATATATAAGAGACACTGTATAGACCACATAGCAAAACGGGTTTGAACCAGTTTTCAATCTTTTGATTGGTACTAGGGACTGCTGAAAAAGGAGGCCTGGGACTCTGTTGTAACTATTTACAGGAATTTTCCTTTGCGGCAGTATGGATGACCTTGAGAAAGTGTCTGCCTCTCTGTCTATCTGTCTGAAAGTGTCTGCCTTCTCCGTTTAGATTATTCTTGCTGAACATGGTTTTGCATGGATCTGCATGGATCTGGCAATAGTCTGAGAGACTGGAGTGACTCAGAAACGTATAACAAAGCCTTAGTGTTGAAGACAATTGTCAGTAGTGTGGAGTAACATAATGTACGGTATTTCTTGGAAGGAAATTTCTTTGGGGTTTTGTGTTGTATACGAACACAGCTCTATGGTGAAAGCATAGAGTGTTAAAGTAAGGCTGTACTCAGCAAAGTAGAATGGAATGGATTTTGCAGTTTGTGCTGCTGCGCTCTCAAACTGTGCCGTTCTTTAAAGCACAAATCGTGTTATAAGATGGACCTGCATGTTATTGTGTAGTGGACTTTTTCCAGCCATGATATGACTTTGTAGCATGGAGACAGGTGACATGGATTGGATTTGCAGTCAGGTTCTCTCATACATGATCCACTGTATTTGCATCTATTAGAATTTAAACTTTCTTTAAACTGGCAATTAAATTGCTGCTATTTAATTACAGCATTGGTTAACTTTGTACAAGAGAACTGCTTTATGGCTGTGAAAGGTAGTCTATATAGATAAAAGAAAAGCTCTATGAGTCTATGTAGTCTTTTTAAGAAAAGCAGTAAATATTGCAGAAAAGGTTTCACAATAATTGGTTAAAGTCTTAACTGGAATTGCAGAGTAAACTGGCTGTCACTGGATGTATTTGCTATTGGGGTAAACAACATAAATAATCTCTTTACAGATTATGGGTATGAGATTTCATTTAACTGTGAAGGAGTCTGATTCGTTGAAAACTTGATCCTCTCGTTTATTCGATGACAACTATAGGCAGATCTGTGCAGAGGATTGAATTAAAATTGTTTACCAGATAACTTGACATGCTTGTGGCACAAGTGCTTCATCACATGCCCTGCATCTTAATCATGTTTGTAGGAAATTTCCTAGAATCTGTTATTCAAGAAACGCATACAAATTTCTTTTCTTTTATGATTTCATTGGTTTTCCAGTTAATTAGATGGATTTCTGCTTAAGTAATAATGGAAATGCTGGATCTATCGCAGGGAAATGGCAGGAATTCCATGCTGTTAACAAATGTGATGAGAATGGATGGAGAAGGTTGTTTCATAAAGGACAGGGTTACAAGTACCGTAGTAAGGCAGCACAGTAAACAAGGGCTGTGAAGGACAGAGGAGGGCCTTTTAACTAAGGGTATTAAGGGTGTAAGGTAATCGTGATTGGGGCGCAATACTGTTTTTCTGAGTACAAGGTTACAAATACATGAGTCTGCAGGGCAAAGACATGATCCCGGAATTAGAGAGGGGTGTTAACTAGTCTTGGACAAGGTTACACCAGTTAAAATCCCCGGGGTAAACATGGTGTGACTGACGACGAGAGTGAGGGGGAATTAAGGAAGTAGAGTTTTAGGGGATGTTCAGGCTGCATTGTAAACATGATGAGGCCAAGGACTTGTTTCACTAAATACCGGGTCACTCAATGTTAAGGCTTCAGGTAAACTCCTTTGGAGCCAGCGGAGAGTGTTTGGCAAGATCCACACTGTCAAGTTTGCATGCTGCATACCATTGGTCTGATACGAGTACAAATTCTTGAACTACAGAATTCAATAGTGAGGATCAATTTTGACCCGAGTTATCACTGGTAGTTTTACGACCATTTTGGAAGAGACTGAGAAGATCCTCACGTGGTCAACTGACCTACCATGGTCCATGCTGAGAAGATCCTCACGTGGTTGACTGACCTACCATGGTCCATGCTGAGAAGATCCTCACGTGGTTTTCACGTGGTTTACTGACCTACCATGGTCCATGCTGAGAAGATCCTCACGTGGTTGACTGACCTACCATGTCCATGCTGAGAAGATCCTCACGTGGTTGACTGACCTACCATGTCCATGCAGTCCAAGGCATCAAAGAAGAAGGTCCAGTGTTGTGTGAGAGCAATCACTCGAACGTTTACTCACCAAGAGAAAGACTAATAATTGGGTTGATTTATGAATGTCATAATCTTCAGCTTGAAATTTATCAAATACCTAAACACCTGTGTTTGTTAGCATCTGTCGCAAATGACTTCAGCCATTTGTTAAATATGTAAAAAAAAAACGATCGTTGTGGAAATCTATCAGTCCTAATATTAGCTTTTCTGCTGTACGGAATATTGTTTGATCCATCATTTGCTGTGGACACGTTTCATATCAGAAGTGTTCATCTCTATAGAGGCATGCACACATATATGTCGTATTTAGAACAATAATACTGGCTCTTTGAAGGATTTCTGTTGAAAGAATTGAATGCTTAAAGCCTGCTTAACCCGGTGCTTAACAGATCTGTAGAAGTGAACGTAGTAACATTAGAAAAGAATGCCTTGAATGATTATTGAAAATAGAAAATACTCATTAATATTAATAATAATAATAATATCTTCGTTTAATAATTGAAACTGACAAAGTAAGCAGTAAGATTACATGGTATGGTAGTAACAGACAGTGTTATTTTCGTTCGGAAAATCATTTCTATTTTAGTTTTTATTCAGTTCAGGTATCAATCATTTCTATTTAGTTTCAGTTTTAGTTTTGAATTTTTCAATCATTTTCGTTTCTATTTCGTTTCTATTCTTCAAATCATTTTAGTTTTAGTTTAGTTTCAGTTTTCCAAATCATTTTAGTTTTAATTTTCGTTTTTGGAATCTTTTTAGTTTTAATTTTCGTTTTTGGAATCTTTTTAGTTTTAATTGTAGGCCTATAACTCTATTTCAAAGGGATTGTCCCAAATCCCCGAAACGCCCTTTAGAAACACCCCTTAAGTTCAATAAAATGAGTAAATACTACCACGGAGTCAATACTCAGTAGACATGAACACGGAGCAAATTACATATCTCCAGGCAGTCGGGACAACAGGTCAGAATCCAGAAGAGAACTGTCAGTGGCCAGCATAGGCTATATAAACCTCAATATCTCATTTATTTTGTATTTTGGCCTGATTTTGGAAATACTATGCCGGTTTACAAAATTACGAGTTACCAACAACAAGTACTTTACATTGTTATACTTAATTTAGGCCTATGGAAAATCGTTTATGAAAAAGTTACGTGTATGCTGCATGGCCTAGCCAGTCACGTATATAGCCTACCAGCTATGCGAACACCACAGGATTGTCCTTACTCCTTTATCGTTCAGTACTGTATAATTATCGGCTTTGCCTTTTATTGTTATCTTCTTTATGTACAAAGTATTACCATACAATACTTTAGCGTTTCCTACCGTATAAAAATATGACTAGACTCATTATTAATAATTTTACAAAATGACTTCGACAGAAATTTGGGATCGCAAAGACGCAAGATAAGACGCAAACAGGAAGTTGTGTGACTTGTGACACGCGTGTCTAATAGACACGCGTGCAGTTCAACTGCGTCGCCGAAAATTTTTATAAAAAGGCATGGTTAGATTTTTAATACTTCGTTCAAGAATTTATTTTCGATTATCGTTTTTAATAAAATACATGGTTGGATTTTCAATACTTTTCGTTCGGAAAATCATTTTCGATTCTCGTTTTTATTCGTTTTGAGTCCAGTCTTTTTCGTTTCTATTTCGTTCTCATTCTCAAAATCATTTTCGTTCTCGTTTTCGTTCTCGTGAACGATTGACTTTTCTTTTTCGTTCTCGTTTCGTTCTCGTTCACGATAATATCACTGGTAACAGACGATAACAAGTTTAACAGGAGTCGAATTTGACTGTATGGCAGCCATGCAAGGCGCCCATCTGCCCTACTGCTCATTTTACAGTCGCCACCTAGTGAATGAAGGCTGAGCCAACTTTTTGGGGCTAGCGGGAATCGATCCCGCGTCCTTCTGATCTTCGTACCAGCGTGTTACCATTCAGCCATCTCCCCACCCCATAATATTCGATAATATTGAATTGAATTGTAATTTTGTAAACACATTCTGTAGTTGTTTTTGTTTTCGCGTATTGACTAAAGTAGCTTCGTCAATATACATCTGAGAACTCGCTCAACCTACATTTGCACCAAATAGTTGCTGACTTTATTGATAACTGAGATTGGTTTTAGCCTTTCTCTGAGCAGGCAAAAATTATTTATCAGAAGAAAAAAGCAGAATAATTGTTGAATTGTGAATGAATCAGTGAAATACTTTCTGGAACTTGCAAGAAGGATTCATTTTAAACTTACAGAAGGATCATTGTCTTCAGCAAATCAGGTGAAGAAATTGAGTTCTAATTAAGCATAATATGTACTGGAAGTGGAACTGAGTTGGTGGTGAAATAGTGTAAGCTGGAGTATGGGAAGAGACTTGTGGCAGCTCATTAATGCAGTTTTAATACACACTAACACTCATAGTGCGACCGTACGTTACCTCCCGGAATAACGTACGCGTACTGTACGTACGTTATCGAAAAACATAATGTACGCGTACCGTACGCGTACGGTAAAAATGCCACAAATTTATCTGGTCATTCACAAAGAACCTCAATATAACTATGGTCTTATACGTTACACGTACCGTACGTGTACGTCAAAATGATCAGTTTAACTCTACAGTATTAGTCTCTCCGTACGCAGGCATATTTATTTACGAACGGTACGGAAATTTAGTATTACCAATAAAATTACCATCCTATAAAGTGTGCTGTAAAATCTTAGTATTCTTCACATTAGACAGAATATTACCAATTTGGATTTTAAAAGTTTGAAAGTAGAGATCATTGAACAGCCACAGATGACTGATGTAATGGTTAAAATTGGTTACGACCGTCAATCACCAACTATTATTGACTTTTGTTGTGCATAATGTTATGTATTTATTTTCGTCATGAATTGATGTGAACGTACGGTAACGTACGGCATGATAACGTACGCGTACTGTACGTACGTTATGGAAAAAAATAACGTACGTACAGTACGTACGGTCGGACCTTACTAACACTAACACAATGCTTCTTTTAACAAATATACAATGCCAGGTTGGCCTATTCTATCTTGTGCATTTGTGTTTTATATGGGTGTTACTTGTGTTTGCGTGCGCATATTAAATATGCATTTTTTTCGCTTCGGTGTTGATTGTGAGGCTAGAGGGTCTTATGTTATTAGACATGATTGCTGATGCCTGAGTTTTCCAGACTCTTTGTTCATCCATTTGCTGATGTGGGCAATATTTCCAAAGCGTTTTGCACAGCGTAATGACGACAATAAATTCTGATAAAAATGTTTATTAGCAATAACATTTCATGGTTGTCCGTTGTATATGCGGAGGGTGCATGTCACATTTCATAATAAGTAATGAAGTTAGCAAGTCAGGGCTGTTATGAGGCCCAGTAGATCGAACGTTCTCTCGTGTAGTGTGCTGGCCTCAGGTGCACTTCACTGATTAATTTCATAGGTTGGCCATAAAATATGCGGAAACTCATGAAACTGTCAGTTATGCATCACTTTTCATTCGAAACTTCAAAGTACATCGCTTCGTCTTAACTTCGTTCGATGCCATTTTCCCTGTTGCTGTTATGGATTAGGACTTCTTCTTCTTCTTCTTTAAAGTAACCCTTTCTTTCTAATCTTACCGGATCCAATGACTTTTATAGTGACGTATTGTGCTAAGTATAAGTTGACATTTGCTTCAATGTGATGCTTTCGACAAACCTTCGCTCAGAGAAAGATAAATGTTTCAGATAAAAGATGTAGCACAAGTGTGATACTGGAATGTACTAACTAAATTTTGTTTGCCTGTATCATTTACCTAAGAGAATAAACTTACAGTAAGAATTTCGTGTAAGAAGAAATATTCAAAAGCTTATGGCGTGTGTGCAATCATTCATTTTATGTAATTCCTTGCATAGAATTTCGTTGGTATTCGGAAAACGCTACTAAGACAGTGAAAATGGGAACCTGTTTCTATACGGGAACTGCGTAAAGTGAAGATGTGATGATGATATGAAAGATGTGCACACTGTTGCTTATTTAATTTTAGGTTGGATATCGTCATGGATGTTTACTCATGATCAAATACTTGGCGAACAAGGTGGGCAGCAGAAAAGGCCTCTGCTCGAATATCTTAGTAGCTGTTTTGCTCAAAGAATATTTCTGGGTCACTGTTGATCGACTTGGGTGTGACTTACTCTTGAAAGTGAATTGTTGTGCAGTTTTGCTTGGTTGACGGTGTTTGCTTTTGTATTTGCATGTGTTTGTGTGCTTTTCATGGTGTTTGTATGCATGTGTGTTGTGTGTCTTTGAAGTTCTCATTTCATTGTGTAATAATTCTTTGTTACATTCAGGTTGCAGAGTGCTGTGTAGCGTAGCTGCAGAGGACTGTTGCTTAGAGACGAACAGGTCATCTTGAGGTCATTTGGTCCTTGTATCGTGTTCGTGAGAACCGATGTCTTTGACCGCCAGAAAATGTTCAATGTGAGTCAGCGCAGCATCAAGACGGTCATCTGCGTCATCCTGTTGGTCCAGATGCTCATCCTGGTCTTCAACATGATCCACAGGAAGACCTGGATCACAACGGATGACCACAGTCATGATGACAAGGATGACCTTTACAGCACCGTCACGACCGCTGCTCCCTTTGACAATGACACCCTCGATGCCTTCTTGGCTGAATACGAAGAATACTGCGAGCAAAATCTTCGGCCGCGAAAGTCAAACTACGTTGGAATGTACGGCGATAATGCTACCTTCCTCTGTCCATGCATTCCAAACTCACTTGGTTAGTATACTAATCAGTCTTAACTCTTGAATCAGACCGATTATAACTTAATAGTCTCGTTATGTGACAACTGTTTAATTTGCGCCGTGTATTTACAGGCTGTCTGTTCTGTTAGTAGTTAAGGTTTATCGCATAACATGTACCGGTACATGTACAGCGCAGTGCGTTTGCAGGCGCTTAATTAAAGAATAAATATTATTATTTTTATTATGTTCTGTTATTAATTTCATATTATTTTTAATTATTATAATTATTACTAATTTCATCATTTATCTAGCCTAATTTTCCTTTTCACAACTTGTAAACACTGTGACATATGACACCTTCAGTCACAGCAGGCGAACTGCACTGTCATTGTTAGCGACGAAAAGCCAAAGCCAGGTGCTACTTTGTGTGCTTGCACTTGGGAACAACATCGCAATTGGTTCATTTTGATGCTGCTGAAGGTCTCTGGTCCTCTGAAGGTGGAGGAGGAAGCTATTCTCCTGAGAGAGCTACAATAACCGTACCCAGATAGGTACTTCAGACTTTCCGTGATGTGGCTACTCTTATGAATTTCTTCTTAGAATGCCATACCATTCCAGCCAAGCATCCACCAACGACTGCTCTGTCAATGTCAATGCCACCCTCAAGTTCCTTGACTTGGCCTGTTGTTTTCAGTTTGACCAAGGTAGCAGCCATTAGTTAATCAATGCTTAGTATTACATGGCAGCATAGAAATTATTAGATAGATTAGGGGTTAAAGAGTTATTAAAGACTTTTTCAATTCAGTTGAAATTGACTGTTAATGTTCACTTAAACCAGTGTTGAATAAAAGGCATAGTTTTGTATAACTTTTAAGTCCAGAATATCAGCTGCCTATTACCAAGAAGTGATTGTCAGAAAAATGTTAAAATTTTGTTGTCTTTTCTGTTGTTAACGTGATTTCAAGCTGCAATGGCTGCTAGGATGACGTGTGGGATGCATTTGTGTTACAGCATCAGCTGCTAGGACGGTTTACCATAGAATTTCATGTAAAACGTGTACTTGGTCCTAATATATATCGTGCCAAAGCTTTTCAACTTTACAGTTTTACAAAGACACTACAGTTTATTGACTTTCGATTTTATGTGTACAAACATCAAGAGACAATTACACTTGAAGATTTGCTAGAGCATTGTCCTGTAATTAACTCCACTACTGTGAATATTTTATGGCTTGTGTGCAGTACTTGTAAGCACTCTGAACCAGACAGTTTCAGCTTTGTTGGCACAGAAGGTATAACAGCCAATGACAGCTTATCATGGTTAAAAAAGCTCCAGCCTTTGTGCGTTTTTACATGTGTGAACTTTGGAGGTTTCCCTTAAAGATCAGTTGCATTATTAAATTTGTTAGAGTAACTTTTAATTTTTTTCAATTTCTTATTGTGCACAGTGAAACACCTTTGACCCGCATTTAACCAATAACAAGCGAGTCCGGTTTACACCCAGTGCTACCATGTCTCCCGAAGCCACAAGATTAACGCTTGGGTATCGTTAACATGCGCAGTCAATGAAAGTGGTAGCACTAATATAGTGACCAATGATGATGTTGAGAATGCTGTTGTAAACCGCTGCCAAATTTCACATACAGCTGCTTCCAATGTGGCACAGACGCTGACTCAGTATCTCAAGGAACAAGGTGTCGACACTGTCGAGTATATCAAGGTTGTCCAACTACGACTGTTGGGTCATCCCCGTGCCTTCTACAATCTTTGTTGATCCCATCGGCACACGTGGGTGGATTCCTCATTCGTTCAGCATCGATGCATGTGGACTTCTTTGTTGACAACTCTGTCACTCTATTTCTTTCATCGCCCAAGCCCAACAAAGTCTTTAATGGTAGCTCATCAAATGTGGTCGCTCTTCTCTCTCTCATGTCTGTGACAGACTTTATTGGCTGCTCGCAGTCATCGCCGCCCTTCTCCCTTCCGAGGTATGTCGAAGTCTTTGATGCACCACCTCAACAGAAGCTTCCGCTCCCTTGTTTCTTCCGTAATCCATGGCAACCATTATTGTGACTCAGTAAACATCGCAGTTCTACCCGATTTCGAAGCCTTTTGATGCACCACTTAAGTAGACCTGTCTGCCTTCTTCTCTCTCTCATCCCTGTTAACCATTATTTTCGACTTTGAAGCCCATAGTAGTCTTGATGCACCACTTTTTCTAAAATAATTATTGTTCCTTTTAGTTTTTCGTATGCATTTCCAAAAATACGTTCGTATTTGTACCTAGCAGATCAAAGGTATTTTATTAGTTAATGATGTTCTTAGATTCACTGACTACACCTTGTGCTAGGTAGGCAATACATGTACATTAAGTGCTATACCTATCTGGTAAACTTGTTATACATGCACAGTTCCCATTGGCTGCATGTTAACGGAGTTTCACTATTGTTAGCTTTGTTGTTATTTTTTATTTTTTTTAAAGATATTTTTTGTTATAGCTTTTCAATTTTTGTCTACTGGTAACTCTGAGCCAGTTCACTGGGTGTGGTGTGGAGTGTGCTTTCCAGAAAATGATAGTGTCATGAACAAGTGTTCAAAAGTTGTTAAGCTGTGAGGACGTTTTTGCTATCTGTGATTTCATTTTTGACTAGGCTGAAAAACTTTGATAAATGTTAGAGTTTAAACGTTGGTGTTGAATTTGTTTTAGAGGGTCCACTGAATGTGAGCACTTTGGATGTACTGCAAATTGGGGAGATGGAACTGAGGGAGACGGAGCTGGCCCCTGGAGGCTCGTGGGCGCCGCGGTCTTGCCAGCCCCGCCATCGAGTTGCCGTCATCATCCCGTTTCGTGACCGAGAAGAACACTTGATGACGCTGCTGAACATTCTGCATCCCATGTTGCAGAAGCAGATGCTACATTACACCATCTTTGTCATAGAACAGGTATGGACACGTGTAACTTTAATATAGTCTTGTCGTGATAAAGCACGGTGTCTAATATCCTGTGAGAGCAGGTGTTATTATAGCACAATGGCAATGCACATTCTAATGAGACCAGATGACAGATGTCGCGCAGCAGATATTGACTTGACATGATTACGATAGGCATCCAAGTGATGCGGATGGTATGAGCGTGCTATGATAGCTTTATGACGTACATGTTATTTTGAATTATTGAACGAAGCTAATTTTTCATTATTAGAATGTTGCTCGTGAGGTGATATCACATTTTCCATAGACTTTTATGAACAGTTAGGTTCGAGAACAATGAATTTGCTGTGTATGACTTGGATTGCCTTGAATTAACTATCATGAATAGTGGAATTAGATGAAGAAAAGCCACTCCTGTTAGACGATCTTCGCTTACGGAGGTCTGGTGCTGTATGCGGTGGCGATGGGTGCGAAGTAATAAATTGACTTGTCCGCTATCTTTGCAAAGTGGGAATCTGGTACCAGGTTGGCTTGAGGCTGGTGATAAATTCATCCAGATTGGTGGTTATGCTCAAGTAGAGCATTGATTATCCAACTAATCGGAGAATAATGTTGCGAGTGTTGTAAGTAAAGTAAAGTTCTCATATCGTGTATGGAACATAGGGGAGGCACTCATTTCCTTCACTAGGTCCTTGCACTGGCAATGGAAGACACCCAAGGTCCTGGACACATGGCCAGTGCATCGCAGAACTTGTCATCTACTTCCCCACTTACACCAGCACCAAATGACACTGCTTGGTGCACCAACTATTTGCCCATCGTCATTACACAGAGTCGAACCCATAACCGCCTGATTCTTGACCAAGCATGTTACCGATATATTCTGTTATTTTACATAAAAAAGAATATGTTGGTGATATCCCAGATGTGTTTTAAGGATGAGGGTATTTCTTCCTCATCTGAATCCATGAGGATCTGCTGTCTGTGTTGTCTGTGACACCGATGCGATTTCCTTAGTTTTCGGTGTCTGGATTTGCTGTGAAAGCTGTTTTCATCTGTTTCAGTTGTAAATAGCAATATTTTACAAATTAAATTAGAGAAAATTTATTGCGTCCTTGTAATAATGCACAGGAAACTCTGTATTTGAACAGCTGCTCTGTCAAGGTAGCCTTGGTTTTGTTTTGACTTGAAAGCCGAAGACATCATCTTTATTACAGCAGTTGATGTTAGACCCTTGTCTCAATGTATTTCATTTTGCCTTTGCTATTCACTTTTGTGATCAAGGATCTCTGCTCTTTTCCTTGCCTCTTTCACTGTCTCTTTCTCGTTTTCCATGGCTGCTTGCTTTCCTTTCTCACATTGTCTTTCTGTACTGCTTGCTGATAACGACAATGTGTATACATGTGTATTTGTATGTCTAATATGTGTGTATTGTATGTATGTGTGTATTATATATATGTATGTTTGTATGTATGTATGTATCAAGACATAGGTCTTGGTAGGTAGTGTCTTTTAAGTAAGTGTCAAAGCTCTGAACCAGTTTTTGTCGAAATGATGCAAACAAGTAAAAGTACATGCAATGGAAGTCATTCCAAGAGATGAAGTCCAACAGAGGAGAAGGCAGTCACTTGGACTAACACTAGGGGTGCAATAGAATTGACAAATGAATGAGGACAACGGAAATCATTTATTCATACCCATCGCTGGTGTCAGGAACTGGTGATGATGATGATGATGAAGAAGAAGAAGAGTAATGCAACCGTGTCTGGCTGTGGTTCTTATTTATCAAATACTAAAGTGTTGGCCACGCAAAGTTTTAAGACTGACTTGCAGTCTGTTTAGCTGATCTCTTCACGGATCTATCTGTGTTTTTATCTTTTCTGACCTTTACTCCGATCGACTTCTATGCACTGATTGTCAGGCGATTTCTAAACACTGATAACTTCATTGAAACTTTGTTCTTCCCTTTAATGATAATTGGGACACTTCTATGGACTGTCGGCACTGTTCTGTGACCTATATTTAGCTTCTAATGAATAATTAATTAAGTCTTTTAAGTTATAAGTTTCAGTGTTTGTAATCCTTCACTCACTGGTTTATTTAACTTGTTTGTTAGAAGCTCTCTGAAGTTGTTTTCTTTG
The DNA here is from genome assembly GCA_963556255.1 of Allolobophora icterica. Lineage (NCBI taxonomy): Eukaryota > Metazoa > Annelida > Clitellata > Crassiclitellata > Lumbricidae > Allolobophora > Allolobophora icterica. Next base: position 23,902,653 of record OY744602.1, read on the forward strand.
CACAAAAATTGACTTGCAGTTCTTTTCTCTTCATGAAAAAGGTCTTTAGTGAATGTTGACTATGTTTTTGGCAGGTTTTTCCTATGTACAGCATCACTGTCTTCCTCAATTTGATTATTAGTAATCCAGGTTTCTATTTAATGTCAGTATTGCTTGATTCCTTCAGCAACTATACTACATTACAATATAAATATACTATATTTAGGTAATCAGTTTAAATGGAGAGCAGCTGGCAAAGATGGAGACATTATCTCTGAACATTGCTTGGGAAACCAAATGCTTCTTAGCATTGTAATAGTCACTTGAAGGCAGTTATGCTCTCACAAAGTGTAACCCAGAAAGTGTTTGGTAAACTCAAAATCCCTGAAATTCGAAATTTTACTGACATTACTTGCATGGCAGAACAGGCAAATAACAGTAAGTGTGTCAGTATTTGGTTACTCGTTACAGCATTAACTGTTATCTGTAGTGTTAATATTTGTACTGTTAATATTATTGCTGTCATCATCCAAAATGGTGTTATGTGCAGCATAGCCTGTTTGCTAATAGTTATGTGATTAAATATAGGTTACACCAAAGTACAACCTATTGAAGCCATTTTCATGCAAAGTGCGAGCGATTTATTGTTATGATAACACCTTGACTTGCGTCATTGATTGCGTTCTATGAAACTGAACGCTGGTGCATCACTTAGAGCAGAATGCAGTCCAATGTACGAAGTAACACTACTGACAGCAGAGAAAAATAATTGAATTTACAGAGGGATTTTCTAACCTGAAGGGAACACAGGAGTTAAATGGATTATAGTGCAGGTCATTGCAATTTAATGAACATCATGTGACCAGAGGTCATCTCAGAATGAACCTCATGAGACCAGAGGTCATCTCAGAATGAACCTCATGAGACCAGAGGTCATCTCAGAATGAACCTCATGAGACCAGAGGTCATCTCAGAATGAACCTCATGAGATCAGAGGTCATCTCAGAATGAACCTCATGAGACCAGAGGTCATCTCAGAATGAACCTCATGAGACCAGAGGTCATCTCAGAATGAACCTCATGAGACCAGAGTTCATCTCAGAATGAACCTCATGAGACCAGAGTTAATCTCAGAATGAACCTCATGAGACCAGAGTTCATCTCAGAATGAACCTCATGAGACCAGAGGTCATCTCAGAATGAACCTCATGAGACCAGAGGTCATCTCAGAATGAACCTCATGAGACCAGAGGTCATCTCAGAATGAACCTCATGAGACCAGAGGTCATCTCAGAATGAACCTCATGAGACCAGAGTTCATCTCAGAATGAACCTCATGAGACCAGAGTTCATCTCAGAATGAACCTCATGAGACCAGAGGTCATCTCAGAATGAACCTCATGAGACCAGAGGTCATCTCAGAATGAACCTCATGAGACCAGAGTTCATCTCAGAATGAACCTCATGAGACCAGAGGTCATCTCAGAATGAACCTCATGAGACCAGAGTTCATCTCACAATGAACCTCATGAGACCAGAGGTCATCTCAGAATGAACCTCACAAGATAAGAGGTCATCTCAGAATGAACCTCATGAGACCAGAGTGTAAGAAGCTTCTGTAGTCATGCTATGTAGCTGCCAATTGTGCTCTACAGTCAAACACTGTGTTCTTCTGTTGTAGCTGCACAGGATCTGATTGTATGCAGCAATGATTGAATGAAGTGTAGGACTAATCTATTAAAGTCACACCTTTATTAGATCAGCTGGGTAACCATGAAGACAATGCATTTCAGAAGCTTTGAAAGTTCTGTACGTGTTTGGAAAATGTCTGGAAATATACATGCATATATGTCTACAGACATTCTGGTCACAGTAGTGTATTCTTTCTCAGGCATTAGTTTTGCATTTGCAGCTCCTTTTATCTCTATGAAGTCATTACATTTGCCTTTTTAGTAGTGAGCATTTCTGGACATGGTCAGTACTCTTTAAGTATCTGTGAAGGCCTGTTGTCTGTGTGTAAGGATTGTTGTTCATGTGACTGTGCATTTTGTTTTCAGGCACGTCCAGCTGTCTTTAACAAAGCGGCACTCATGAACACAGGGTTTGCAGAAGCTCGACTGTTTGCAGACTTTGACTGCTATATTTTCCATGACGTGGACATGCTTCCTGAGGACGACCGCAACTTTTACACGTGCTCGGAAGTTCCGCGTCATGTAGGATCACACATTGACAAGTGGGATTACATGTGAGTTAATTGTTTACTTATTTATTATTTCCTATATAATTACTTGGGACCAAACACTGAATTATATGCAAGTTGATTGCTTATTTATTAATTTCTATAAAATTATTTGGGACTACTATTAATGGCAAGCTCCAGTTGATTACATGCTCTCTGCAACTGCATGTTAAGTAATCACTTTGGACGCAATGACTATCGCAGGGCGGCTCCACAAATTCCTAAGTTCAGTTTATGAATGGAAGTGAAACTCTGGATATGGATGGGAAAGTTCAGTGTCTGCAACTAATGGTGCCAGTGCAACTGAGAAAGGGTGGGAAGTAGGAAAAGGCATACAAACTGTGAATGAAACCTCTTTGTGTCAAATTGGTGGAGAGAATGTAAGGTGTAGTCGGTAGTCAAAGTTGTCTGAAGTTGTCATAAAAATCTAGTACAGATACAGAAAATAGATGTAGAAAAACTGTTGCTGGTCTTTGCCACACATTTGACGTGTGTGCATCAACAACACCCAGTAACCGACTGAAGTTACTTTATGATGATTAATGAAATGCCACCTGCACGGAAAGTAGAGACCACCTGCAGCCACTTATGTTATTCAAGGACAATTGCATGGATGCAGTGTGTTTATTCTGTTCCTCAATATGCTGATAGGCATAAGTTCTATGGTAGCAGGTCACACTTCTGGCATGTTTTGCCACAATGAAGAGCCAAATTAACGTTTCTTTCTTCAATTTGCAGGTATGGTAAGGTAGATGGAGTGCATTTGTTACAAGCTTCATTCTCTTGTAGTCTTTCGAACATCTGTGCAATGCCCCTCTCTGAAGCAATATGCTTTTTATTCTGGGCTCATCTCCAGGCTGTAGTCTAAAATTCAGCAGGTCAAATTCTATCACTGTGTTCTTGCGTTGCAAGGTTATTCAGCTGGTCTCTTATCTGTGACAACCTCCTAAAACCCAGCCAATCTGCCTACACCAAACATCACTCCACTGAAACTGTCCTCTCCTTGCTGAACAGCAAACTTGTCATGGCAGTGAGTCATGTGTGTGATTTTGGGACATCTTTGATGCCTTTGACACCATAGATCATGATTTGTTAAACGAAGGGTAGTGAATCTGAATGTCTTTCCTCTGTATTCAGAATCTTTGGTACTGCGTTTTCTCGAATTAAGTCATACCTTTTCTCACGTTTATTCCCTGTTATTGCCACAGGACACTTCTAATCCTCCACTTTCTCCTGTCGTGTTCCTCTAGAGTCTGGTCTCGGTCCCCTCCTGTTCATTCTTTGCACTCAATCTCCAGACACATCATCAGCTCTTTGCTAATGACACAAACTCTCCCTTCACTTCTTTTCAGATGCACTAAATCATCTACGTAACACCATCACCAAGATATCAACCGGGATGAGCACCAACCGAAACCTTTCAAAAACAGCATGTCTTATAATTGGCCTCAATGAGCAGTTAAGCAGACTCGTTACCTCCAGACCTGTCTTCAAGGAAGCTCTTCACGAGTCCACAGTCTAGAAATCACCTTTGACAAACCCTAACCTTTGCATGTCACATCAGTCAGTTATGCACTTGCTACGTACGTATTCATGACCTGTCAACCTTATCTTACACTTGATTGTAAACTGCTTGCACAATAGGATGGACCTTAAGATATAAAAAAATTTCAATTTTTAAAATCTTACACTCTAACACCGTTCCTTTTAGACTAAAAACATTATAAAAATTTGGTATAAAAAATTTATATTTAGAGGTAGCTCAAGTGTCTCAAAGATGCTGAAGTTCGTGAAATTTACTGAATTACAAGTGATTTTCTGAATCACTATTATTTCAAAAGCACACTTCACTAGCAGTGACTTCTTATCATAGCAAATACGAAATACAGATTGAAACTCATAAATTTAAATGTTCAGTCATCTACACTCACGGTAGTTGACAGAATTGCAATTGTCTATTGTCCACATTCAGTTGAAGAATACAGTTTTGTGTTCTAAGATTGTCCGATAAGTGTTTGTTGTGATCTTAATGGGGGAGGGGGTTAGGCCTTATTGTTTTGCTAACTGCTCTGCCAAAGTCTGTTTCTTGCTTTAGGATGGTCTTCAACAACCTTAAGCAGGAACTGGACCTGAGATTCAGTGCATATTAAATGTCATTCCACTAAACTCTTGGATCATAGTTCATTTCACTCGAAATCAGTTCCACGTTCGGCCTGGTCGTTGACCACTTTCAGTGCTATAACCGTTTCTGCAGCGTGCTTGAAATCATAATATCCCCCCTATGTTGTCTCCACTGCCCTCCGGTCTTGTCCACTCTCAAATTCTGCAACTGTTCCTTAACCTACCATGTGCCAGCTCTTTGGAACGAACTCCCAAAAGAACTGTTTGCTCATCCCCTTTCTGGCCTATCACTTTCCCACTTGTCCGCTGCTTTAGCATTTCACTCGACCTATCCTATTCTGATTCTGGTCTTGCGTAATCCCATGACCACCATAAGCAACGACTTCCTCACTAGCACCATGCTGTCTTCTTGGCTTGACACCTGCTCCGGATTCTGACTTCAAAGTGACTAAACAGCTTGGCTCTTACGCACTTGATTTGATATAGCATCTGCAAATAATCTCAGATGCTGCTTTTGTATAGCATTAAGAAATTTTTAAGATTAAAGTTTACATTACAACCAGTCAGCAGTCTTCCCTTACAGAAAATTTTCAATTTCACAAGATGCTCTGGTGTTCAGACTGGGATGAAGAGGTTGAAGGACATCTGCCACAGGGTTGTTTCATGCATGTTTCTTATTATTGCCACATTAGAGTGTGCTGTTCGACGATACTGCTGTCCAAGCATAATGTAAATACCTTCAAAGTGCATGGGTTTAGACCGGCTTATGTCAGTTATAGATTTTGTTAAGCTGCTTTTTAGCGGCTTATCAACATTTATAAACATTTAAGTGTGCAGGGATTTAGTCCTAATTGCACTCGGCTCTGTACGAAGGAATTGCTTCAACGTATTGGAAGATTTCGGTGATTGCAGGTTTCGGCTTTTAGAGATTTACAATGCATTTCGTGAACTGGCCGGTTCAGCCCTTTTTGTGACGCATATTTATTTGCCGGTGAATTTACGTCCTAAAGAGCTGTAAGCAGATGCTTTTGTGTGAGTTGTGACAGCGAAAGATGAGGATGATGCGTATGAGGATGCTGATGCTGAAAGCTATGTCGAGATGATTGTATCTGTGATGATTGTATCTGTCGCGTCTGGACACTGCAAAAGTGCTGAGGAATTAATGGACTTGTTTCATTGTTTGGAATAAAAAAGAAGTGTCCCTAAGCATCAGAAGCCGTCATCCTTCAGCTCTTGTCAGCTTCCAATGGTCCATTTCCTCATCTGCTGACTGACCAGCTGTAGAAGTGCAGCAGACTGTTTCCATCGCTGTGGACGGATGCTGCTTGTCAGCTGATGTTTCGCTGGTGCTTCTTGATCACCACTTAGTGTCTGTTATACACCCAGTCACATGTAAATTATAATAATATTCGTGTTTATTGACGAACTCACTGACAAACCGCAATAAGTAACTTTGAAACATATGACAGTACAGTTGTCAAGATCTTACAGAACACATCTTGGTAGCCTGTTAGGCGCCCACTCATTTTGCAGAGCTGCCCCAGTATGTGCATGGAGTACACAGAGAAGTAAGGAAGGAGATATATGGATTCAGACACACATGCAGAGGGAGTGGGAGGGACAAAATGGAGGGCAGAGTGTTGTGATAGCAAAACCTGCAAAAGTGTTTTTACAGTTTGAGCACAAAATGCAAATTACTTTCTAGGAAATTTACGTTGTCGTAAGTTTCTGATAACAGGGCAAAATGTCCTTAACGATTTCATAATGTGGAGAATAATGCTTCTGTAAATTTTCATTGAAGAAATAAGTGAGTGGAGAAATCTTATGCTGTGATAAAGCAAATCAATGCTTTTTCCGATGACAAAACAAAACTGTGAACTGAAACTTAATGAAATGCATCGAAAAAAACTTGGAAACAGTGCAGACCAGAACTAGAAATTTTTCAAAGTTCATACATTTTGCAATGTTCAGCTGCCTTACCTGGTGTCAGCTTTCTGTCTGTCTGTCTGTCTGTCTGTCTGTCTGTCTGTCTGTCTGTCTGTCTGTCTGTCTGTCTGTCTGTCTGTCTGTCTGTCTGTCTGTCTGTCTGTCTGTCTGTCTGTCAGTCAGTCAGTCAGTCTGTCTGTCTGTCTGTCTGTCTGTCTGTCTGTCTGTCTGTCTGTCTGTCTGTCTGTCTGTCTGTCTGTCTGTTTGCCTCTTGTCTTATTTATATCGGCAAACACAGACTGTACCTGCATTGTTCATTCTGCTAATCAACAAAGATCACTTAAGTACCCAGTCTTGTTTAGCAGAACTATGTGAAGTAGTTACAGCTTTCTGAAGTGTAGTTCTCTGAAGTGCCAGTACGTTAAGCATACTGATGTTTTTTCCTCAAACAGTGTGCCTTATCCGGGAATATTTGGTGGTGTAACAGCCTTCACCAAGCAGCTGTTTGAGTATGTCAATGGCTTCTCTAATCAGTATTATGGATGGGGAGGAGAAGACGATGACATGTTCAGCAGGTAGGCAGCCGGGACCGGCTTCATCTATGGCCTCCTCGGTCAAATTTTTATCAGCAGTGTATACTTTGCTCCTAAAACAAATGTCTTGATACAGCGGACACTGATGGATGATGGTTACCGGTAGCTGGTAGTAAGGTTAAGGTTAAAGGGGAAAGGTGAAGCATATGTTTACAATTACGTGGCTGTAAAGAAACTTGCCAAGGCCAAGGTTGTTTGGATGAGGTGCAAACACAATAACATCAATCAAATGACCATGGGTTATTTGTGACCTACCAAGGCAAGTTGGTAGGTCCAGTTGGTTTTCCAGATAGGGCACTCATCCAAGGCTAGACTGGGCTTAACTTCACTGCGCCTCCTAGCACTGGATCAGCAATAATGAGCAATATAACTGTAATTGCTTGCAGTATTCAAGCCGTGTGACAGAGAAACAGTTTAGCATTTTGTAGCCAGTAGATCAAATTTGTCCTGTAACATTGTACGTGATTTGACAAGAGTTCGTCTGTGACGACGGGTCTAGTGTTTGTTGTTACCAGAACTTGGTGATAGATAGCACTGTAATACTATGCTGTAAGACTATGCCAACATAGGCAACTATAAAACGAATCTGAAAGACAAGAGCATCAACAAGTTTCAGAGAAACTACTAACACTTGATAGGCTTTCAATCTTCTAGTTGATAGTCTTTTTCTTTCATTTGTGAGAGGTCTCTGAGCATTCAGAGGGAAAATTTGAGGCTTTCAATCACTCTTTACTAATCTAATGTACAAGTCTTGTAGTACTGATGTTGGGATGTTCAGCTGTACAAGTTCAAGTTTCAATCACAATAGTCCAAGTTTATTGCTGCAGGTTCCATTGTTTTAATGTAATTTTTTTCGTAAATTAGTCTTTGTTCTGAGGAATTTATTTTTGAACTGTCTATTTATAGATGTAGTATTTTAAGACCAGTTTATTTCATGCAACATAGAATAGCAACTGCCTGATAATTTTGGGTCGTTGATTACAAAATAGTTTTGTAAAATTTGTAGTTTTTCATTCTGTCTGTTTCACAACAGTGCACAAATTTAGAATTATCACTGAACAACTGTAAAGGTTGAAACAGTTCTGGGTTTCTTAGAGGAAAGAGGAAATAAAAAAATGATAGAATACTGCATCCTGTTTGGCACATGTTTTGTTTCAGAATTCGAGCGAAAAATTTATCGATTGTGCGATTCTCGAAAACTGTAGCCAGGTACACGATGATAAAACACAAGTCGGACGCAGGCAACCCATACAACGTCAAGAGGTAGGATCTCTTACCTACCTGTTTGCTGCTTCTGTGTATTTTTGGTGCTGTAGAGGATTCTTATCATTCATCTTTCAGAGCACAGCACCATATGGCATATGCATGTTGTTTTTTTCTTTCGTGATTTCAGAAGTTCCAGTTTCTTGGTTGTTTTGTCTGCCAGTCGAATCTGGATGCAGACTTTAGTGGCTGCGTTGTTTTTGTCCTATAGTTGCACTGAATTATCTCGCTAATTCAACTACCTATTTTCTTCATCTGTTTTTCATTGGGCTTCGTTTTGCAGTGGCCTCAGTGTGCTCTTGTGTGTTATTTTCTCAGTTAACTTTGTTTACATCATATTCTAAGGTGTGCATTATTGGTGGTCTCACCTTGGTAAATATCCAGCCCCTCTGGGCCTCCCCAATGCTTTCAGTTTTAAACTTCTCAGAATTTCAGTCCCTGCTTGGATGCCTGATTTCCCGCCATAAGAATTAATAGTTTTAATTGGCTATTATAAATATACATTGGTTGCTCTAGTCTGTTAGCATTCTAAACCCCAAGGTCATTATGAACTATCTTGTAACATATTAACCAGCTCTTCTCCATGCTCATCTCTTGCTGATGATTTTTCTGGTAAGATATCTACACTGTACAGTCATATGAAGTTTCTCAAGAATTCTTTCCACTTTCAACGCATTGACACAGTTGGTTATGATTGATTATCCTTTATTTTCTTGAAGAACCAGAAGAGTTATATGATTGCAACTCGTTGGAGTTGGGAAGAGCCGATTTGGGGTTGTTGGTCTAACTCTAAGCTTATTTGCAATTCACATAAACCTGTGTCTCAGCTGGTTCACATAAATGCGCCTCGGATAGGTTTTTAAGGGGCGCTGTATAAATGTTTTATTACTTTACATTGCATTACAAATGGATAACCCATCAGCTCCACCTGTTCCAAGGTGCAACATTACCACAAGGTGTTGTATTTTGTGCTCTCATGTTTACAATATGTAATATGCAGTAAACTAGCACATTACGTGCATTATTTCTTTTCAGAATAGGACATTTACTAACATTTCTAGTCACATTATAATTATGAAATATGTAAAATTTTGCAGCGGAATTGCATGGAAGTTTCGTCCTCAGCAATATCGCATTGATGGACTGAACTCGATACGTTACAAGCTAGTTGAAGTCGAACCCCGGCCACTTTACTTCTGGATGCTTGTTGCTCTCCCGCCGCATCCATCGTACTTCAGACGGACTTACCGCAGCATATCTGCTTCGTCTGGCAGGAATTTGCCTTCAGCAGGAAACGTCGTGCTCTCTGCTCTCGCTGTGACTTATGCTGCTTCGTATACTTCAAGACTTAGAAGACTTAGGTGATTCTGTGACCCTGCTTGTGCTTAGGTCAACAAATTATCCCTATATTCTGAATCTAGGTCACAATTTTTTCGGTTTTCTTTTTCCATCTGTTGTTGAGTAACAACTGTGTACATAGTGTACAATATTCAAAGTTCTGATGTGGGTTTTGTGTCACGAGTTGCCTCTTACACTCGTCACTGAAACAGTCCAATTTGTGCCGCCCTTTTGTCAGACACAGTGTTCTGAAATGTCCCAAGCTGTCCAGGATCTGCTGCTTCTTAGTTCTTGACTGGTCTGCTCGAGGGACTGTGATCTGGAATGCAGTTTTCCTTAGGCACATCCAGTTTCCAAATTGGATTGGATTGATAGGTGGCGCTAATAGCTCGAAACAGATCCTGATCATAAGAAATCTGGGGAATGACAGACAGGATTACTCTTATTTTGCAGAGACACTACCTCACAAGAACCTCTGAGAGGTTCTAAAGAGGAGCTATACAAATAGGTTTTTGTAACTTCGCATGGTACCAGGATTTTATGACTTTTCAAAACCAAGGGAAGCGACCAGAGTGGCTGAGGTAGATCAGCAGGAGGTTGTGTGACAGTGCAGAAGTGTCTGGCTGATGATGGTGGGAATTTATTGTTCCTGGTAATAAGTGGATTAAAATTGGTGCCATTGGTACAAAGACAGATGTGTTACAAAGTTGTGGGATCCAAAAGTTCTTTGTGAGGCACTGTGTGAAAAGGACCCATCATGGTAGAGTAAGATTCGAGTATCCTATAACATTAGTTGATGAGGCAGATGGTCATTTATCTTCAACATTGACCAACTGTACATTGGTGTCTTTTATATTTGGTTTCTGATTTTTAATACAAAGAACTTGGTAGAATTCCCCAGATGGATAACTGGGAAACAACATAGCAGTCGGAGATGTCGTTTGCTTGCTTTGTGGTCTAAAATGCATCTCCATTAAATACTGTTTATAAGTTTCTTGTTATTTGTGTACCAGAGGCAGACAAGAAGGCTTCAGGCTTCTTCTGCACTGTGTCGTATATGTGAATATTGTGTGGTACTGTGTTCGGAGTACAGTGTGCTGTTGCGAGGCACTGTGTACATGTCAATTACACTAAGAATGATACCCATGGGTGATACCCATGGGTATCAGTCAGTGGCATTCGTTGTTAATCTGGATGCGATTTGGTGCTTTCATCTGCCTTTAGTTGTTTTTTGTCATTTGCCTTCAGCAAATGTTGTGAAATGATCTTGGGCTCTTGGATGGACCAGCATACAGTGCAGCCTCTGAGTTGGTCCAGCTGGGCTTACGGCAGGTTTCCGAGGAATTAGTTTCAGCTGCGGCATCTCGTCTGTTGCCTCAATCTTAGTTGTGTTCTTGAGAAAGGCTGACTTGGTATTGGTCTCATTTGTAACATCAAGTCTCAGACTTGGCTCGATCTCTTAATGCTGCCATATCGTTGTGCATTGGGCTTTTGGGTTTTGCAATTAAAAAAGACGCAAGATGCGAGGATTTTTTATATCTGACCCAATCTAGTCAGAGTTTAATGGACAAAGTGTTTAATCGATTTTCCTTTCATATCTTAATGGAAAAAGTAAGGAATTGAACATTTGAAGATACAGGAACAGCTTTTGATTTGTTGTCTTATGGCTTATCGCAGATCAAGAACATGTGAATTCTTATTTCTGCCTTTCTATCGTTGTTGTAGAAATGTTTGATGTAATTTTTATGTTTAATTCAACATCAGAATGACTTTTATCTAATGATGATAACTAATTCATGTCTAATAATGCCTGTGCCAAAAATCATTAGCAATTTAATTTGTACAGTAATTTCATCTTCTCGTCTGTGGTTGTTTTTTCCTTAACTGTTTAAGTCAAAACTGTTATTTTTCAACTCTTGAATCAAATTGAATGCATGAAAGAGATAATGATTTTAAAATATTTAAACCAGTGTGTACAAGATCTTTAAATTTTGTCCAGTGGTCAAGGAAGTTGAGTTGTTGGTAGTAGTGCAGTCATAGGCGCTGTAGTATGTACATATTGTTTGTAATTCCATATGATTCCTTCCTTTCTTGAATGGTGCTTAGAAACTGTCCACCTTCAGTCCACAGCGCTCGATTTCTTACTGCATGGGTAGGGAGCCTGGGCAGGTTGCCTCCTTGGCAACTATACACAATAACAAACAGTGACTCCTCCGTGAAGGATTTGGCCTTCCTTGTTCAATGAGAAAATATTTGCAGTTCTACTGCGGTTCTCTGTAAATGTATAGACTGACGTTTAGATTGGCTGGCTGGCTAGCTGATGGGTAATGAGTTACTGAAGTCGTGGAACCACAGACTCCTCTATTTGTTGATTGCAGAATTGACTTGTAACTGTTTAAACAACACATGATGAATGACTTAGTAATTAATTATTTAATGACTTAAAAAAATAATTGTCGTGTATCAGCTACTGATGATGTAAGCAAATATCATTCAACGTCCTTTTTGATTTAGGTTAAGCTGACATTCACAGTTAATTGTGCTTCCACACACGCCTGTTAAACCCAACCTTGCATTCAGTTATAACCGCAGAAAAGTTCACGTGTTTGACAAGTGATGGAGTGAATTTTAACAGTGTATTAGTTAGCTAAGCAGCAGGAACTGATTGAGTATACTGACTTTTTTAATTATGTGAATTGAAAATCCATTGTGGATGCTATGTACATGTGTATATCTTCCAGTACCTCCAACATGTAGTTCATCTTTTGTGCAATACGCTCTTGTTGTCTCATTACATCGATTTCATACGCTGTAACTATAGAGTAATAACTAACAGTACAAGTAGTAGTGCATGCTAGTAATAATGATTGTAATAACACGAGACTGGACCAAGCAACCTGGCTATTGCGGTCTTTATATGATATAGCACTGATGAAGAAGCTGGTCTCCCTGTCATCCCTTTTTTGTGGCACTGAAACATTTAGGAGATTTATATTTACATTACATTTACAAAAATAACAATAGTAATAATCTTCTTGGAACAGTCTTCTACTGCACAGACATAGTGTTGCATTTAACTCGCATTTGAAGCTGTCTTCAAACGCATTTGTTTATTTAGGCAATCATCCAATCCATGCAGAACTTTTGTGACTTAAACAGTGCTATATTATGTATCTTAATACATGCATACATGTAATTATAATAATCTTGAAGTCTTTGATGTAACTGTCTGTGAACTGAGCCGTAGTCCATGTATAATTCATAGTTACTAGTTGTCGATTGTGCTGCTGGATGTAACTCCGTATTTGACGTGAAGACCACTTGCTTGAACACTTGCCATGAAATGCATATGATTTTGGTGGGTTATAGCGTAGGTACCTTGGGGAACCTTAACATATGATTTTGGTGAGTTAAAGTGTAGTTACCTTGGGGAACCTTAACATTTTGGGGGGTTAGTGTAGTTACCTTGGGGAACCTTAACATATTTTCTGAGCATTACAGTGTAGTTACCTTGGGGAACCTTAACAGATGAATTTTGGTGAGTTAAAGTGTAGTGACCTTGGGAACCTTAACATATTTTTTGTGGGTTATAGTGTAGTTACCTTGGGAACCTTAACATATATTTTGTGAGTTAAAGTGTAGTTACCTTGGGAACCTTAACATATTTTTTGTGGGTTAAAGTGTAGTTACCTTGGGGAACCTTGACATAGGCTACTGTTTGTTGGGTAACAGTGCTTGAGCGTGTCAGTAGATACTAGCACTACGTCAATAGAAGAAATACTGTCAATGCAAATGACCATTTTGTGTTCATGAGAATAAAGCAACATTTGCATTTGTCTCAACGATTTCGATTTTGTCTTGCACTACCCAATGAAAGTTGCAGGAATGGTTTTACTTTGAAATGAAACGAGTATTTTAGAAAAGAGTATTTTTATATGCAGTTGCTTAGAAATTGCCGTCCGTAAGAAATTGTCATCCTGAAGGGAAGGTGCTAGAGCCTTCCTTGTTTTTGATTAATCCAGTCCTAGTGAAGCCGATTTTGTTAGGTAGCTGGTTTACAAGGTCCTGTCACTGCAACCCGGGTGCAGCGTTAAAGGAACAAAGGCCAGATGCTCATGCATAAATTTTTTTTTACAAGTGTCATTGTAATGCTGAAGTTAATTCATTGTTGAGTCACTTAACCATTAGATAACGCTTGACCTTGTTTTGGACTATTGCTTGGACTTAAGCAACAGGATCTTTGAGTCAGAAGACAGCCCTTCTGAAATTGGTTATGAATTGAGACTTGTAAGAAGAGCATTTATCTTTAGTTATTAGGTTCTGTATTGAGTTTCTAGATACATATGTTATGTACATAGATTGACGTTCTCAACTTGCTGCTATGGAATTAAGTTTTCTCTTTGATGTAATTGTTGTCAACTGCGAAAGGGTTTTGTTTACGTATAGTAGTAAAGAGCCCAACATTTATCTTGGCTTGCATTATCAGTGGTGAAGTTGGAATACGAAATATTGCTGTTGTTGCCATGAGAAGGACTGAGATTGTTAGAAGACTTTTTTGTCAAGCATTTGTCAGAGCGACATGTGATATATTTCAAGTAGTCTTTCAGAAAGAACTTGTGCCCAGAAATGGAAAATGTTAAAGTATTATGAGAACAGATATCAGTAGTTCGTATCGAATGCATGATATAAACAAAAGATTGAAGCTGCCTGCAAGTGGTAAGTTGTAATGCATTCTTGTGCTGAAACCAATCACGAAATCATCGTCAAGTTAGATTCTGATGCGGGTTTAAGTTCTGATCATAATTTAATCTTCAGTTTACTGTCTTTGAGAGAAGCTTAAGGGGTACTCTATAGTATAGTGGTTAGCGTGCTGGACTGTCGCTCGAGAGGTCGGGGGTTCAAATTCCCACCAGAGCAGAAATTTGGTTCGAGATTTCTGCTCCGCCTGCATTCCCGAGCCAACTCAGCTATAATGTGTACACTGACCGTACACTGTCGGTGGGAAGATGAAATGGCGTAGAAGAGGACTGGCCACCCGCCCTCACATGCCGAGGCTAAGAAAAGAAGTCATTAGAACTTCAACCCCATGGCTGCCTCAGGGCTAGTGTAAGGGACTGATATTCTTCTAAGTTGGTGCAGTTACAGCCAATAGTTGTGCATGATAGATGTAGTTTCATTTGCCTTTCCGAATTACTTATGATTTATTAGTTCATTTCCTTCATGTGAAATTATAGGCTTCTTTTTTTCTGCATTTGTAAAAGTAGAGGTCTTCGTGACCGATGGAGAACTGACAGTGTAGTTGCATATTGAAAAGCAAAGAAGTAACATACTGGTAGTTAAGTATTTCCCTATGCCAGTTCTAAAGTGAGATGGTGGTGGGCAGTTGGTTTTAACACTTACCCTGTAACGCGAAGTGTGATGGTTTAAGCCTCCCATGAGATGCGTAGGGACCTTGAGCATATCTGCACAGTTGATCTGTGCCATCGATTGATACAATGCATTCTTGCTTTCTGGTCACCTAACGTCATTCTTTGCTTAGCTTTCTTTGATTGCCTGTTTAATAGTTTTTGAGGAAACAGGTTCCTTCATTTGCCCCATCTGTTTCTTACTCTTTATTTTTACATCGATTGTCTTGTTGCCTTTCATAACATTACTCTCGATCAGATGTAACAGATTCCATCTTTAGATTTTGATTCTGTCCTTCAGTGGCTCTGTTTAGCATCTTAAAATCTTCCTTTCGATTTCACACACCAGGCGTGGTTTTAAACTGTACTCATGTAAACAGCCTTTTCCAGAATTATGTGCTCTTCTGATGAATTGTGACCATACCTCGCATAAACTGGCGAAAGTCAGAAAATAAATATGCAAGAAATTCCCTCACGTGGCTATTGATGCATTTTTCACAGTGATGATGAATATATCGCTGTTAAGCTTCAGGCATATGAAATATTTAGATTTCTACAAGATGGCTAAATTACATTTAAATTTAACTCACAATTTCTCAAGTATATTCTTGGAAAATTACCCAAAAAATATTTTGCTACTTGTGAAAACATAATGCAGTTATCTTTAAAATATTCAGTATTTCCAGCATAATCCAATGTATTGTTAACCAAGTTTTGAGTTTGTCTGACTTCTGCCATGTTTTCTTGCGTTTGGTCGCTTCCTTGCTAACGAATCATGTAAAACAGCATTGCCTTCAGTCTTAAGTTTTCTTCAAAGATTATTTTCTTCCTTTGATTTCAATAAGGCATTGACATTTATGGCATTTCCTATATTATATAAATACAGAATACTATTGTGTATGGATATGGCTAAATCATGCATGTGCAGAAGGTACTTTGTTGAAACCACTTAAATTTATTCATGCTCTGTATATTATAGACATATTAATATTCCTGATGTCTGTGGGGTGGTGGAGTGTTATTAATTGAAGGGCTTGCCTCAATAACCAGGTATGTCGACATACCTGGTTTATGTGAAAAAGTATGCCAGCGTGCTCGGAATATTGTATTCTATATACCCTGCAAATTTGGTGCAAATCTGATTATTTTTGAATTGGCTTTCGGATAAAACAGTTTGTCGACATATGGTATTTAGCAGCCGGCAGCATTTCTCCAATGCAATAACCCGGTATGATGACAAAAATTGTCGTTTTTTCTTGTAATATTTGTATTAAAACCGGTGCAATAATCAGGTTCTTTGACATACCCGGTTATTGCCTCTTACTTACTCTACAATTCACTGATTTTGCGTTATTTTTTTCTTACTGTAATGTAGCTATGATGACTTACCTTCTTATTGCACGATTAATTTGTACTGTGTGCTAGTCACCATTTGGTGCAAGAATAAGGTATGTCGACTAACAGCAGACGATTTTTGCTTCATACTGTGTTATTGAGTGTCAATAACCAGGTATGAAGCAAAATGTCGTGAAAAAACATTAATGTTATCTTTTGCATTGCATTATGTAACAATTTCGTGAAAGACAGTAATAACTCACATGGTGCTTCAAACAGCTTGTCGATATCTCGTAGAATGGCTTAGATATAACAGTTTGAAGTGTCAAATCTTTGAAGCCATTTTCCCAAAACTAAAAAAATCCGACATACCTGGTTATTGCTGCAAGCCCTTCAATTCATAGTATTTTAGTTAAGTTACATTAAGAAAACTACGTCTTGAGTTTTGTTGTTATTATTATTATTGTCAAGAATAAGTCATTTGGATTCTAACTGTCCCTAAACACTTATTGACGTTAAAACATTTGTCCAATTGACAGATATTGACTTCCGCCATCATGCTTATTTTCACTACACTAGGTCCACCTGCTCTTGGTGCAAAGTGGACTAGAGTTAGTCTGGACATAACTCACGAATATGTTATTCACAAGTCAGGTATAAGCCAGAGTTTGTTTGAGATGGGCAGTTATTTGAATATGGGCATAAATGGGCATGATAGTCAGAGGCATGCACGATTTGCATGCTGGACTGTCAGAGTGTTAGGGATTCAAATCCCCACCACAGCTGAAAGGTTTTCGGGATTTATGCTCCATCTGAACCCATAGCGAATCAGCTGCAAACTGAAAACTGTTGTTGGAAAGATCTTTCAGCTAGGGGTTAGCTCGCTTGGGGTTAACTCTCTTGGGGTTAGCTCTCTTTGGGTTAACTCTCTTGTGGTTAGCTCTCTTGGGGTTAGCTCAACTGACTACCGTTGCCCTTCTTATAAACATCACAGCTGTTAAGATACAATCTTATAGTCATTGTAATTCTTTTCATCGTGTTCTTCATTCAGTTTTTGCCAAATCGTCAAAGTATGATGCTGGGTTTGATGTGGACCTGATCATTTAATGCCAAGATTTGTATCTCTTAAGCAAAAGTGTTTCAGTTTCTGTCTTTAGCTTGCTATTTGAAATTCAGACAGAAACTATGATTAACAAGTCACATTGTTTAGTGCCAATGTTGATAGAGGTTTGTGATAAGCCGGAATGAACAAATTCCTTGACATAATTGTTGAAATATGGATTTCTTTTGTCATCACCATGTGTAAAGGTCTACATAAGTGTGTTATCGCTACAGTTGACCCTCTCAGTTGGTATTAAAGATGTAAAAATTGGTAAACATTTCTGTAAATATTTGTTGCACTGTAGCTTGTATTCCAATATCTATAAAAGTCTTACCCTCAGTTCCCTTTGTTGTTTGTGTACAAAGTATTATGTGTTTCCTTCTCTGTACTGTTTCCTTCAGTATCTGCCCAGGATCTGTTGAGGACTTGAGGTTAAATGATGAATATATTTGAGTATGCTTGTGTTTCCAATCTCATGTGTGCAGAGTAGTTCAGGGAATGTGCCGGCAAAAGTACATTTGAGCACATTTGTGGTGCTTTTCAAATTTAACTAATGGAACCTGTGTTGTTTGTAAGATCCCAGAAGAGTTCCGTTGGATGGTTGCATTCTGTTACAGATATATTTTGAGATCCTCTGTGAAAGTAAATGCTGATTGCGCCACTCTATTTCCATCCTTATTTTACACATTTTGCAGAACTTGAACCTTTTCAGCTCTAAGTTGTTTTGCAGTTAGTCAAATGGAGTGAAATGTAGCAACCGTGCATAAATGTTAAAATATGTTACAACTTTTCACTTGTTTAGATAAATTACCAATCATGTGCAGTGGAGTGTTGAAAATGTAGCAGAGAGACAGACGTTAAATCTGTGTAAATGTGTTTTTTAATCTTTATGTAAATATTGGATTATTGCATATTCGATGAGTTTGTTATCGACTGGATGAGTTGAAGTCAAAAGCTGTGCTGGCGATGTGATGTACTTAACAATTTCTTTAATCCTAAGTTATTCTCTGGTGCTACATAATTGGATATGTTGTAAATGTTAATTTTGCTCTGTGTGTTTGTGTCATTGTAACCGTATCCAAAAGATGTAACTGTAATCATAAATTTATATAGTGTCACTTAAAGAGAATCTTGTCGGAGGATGTACTTAACTGACAGCATGAATCAATGATCGAAGAGAACAGATCGAAAAGAACAGATCGAAGAGAGGCTAAGCAGTTTATGTTGTAGGTTGCTAGGCAATTTATTGACAGTGTTGAATTGTTTCAAGTATCTCACTTGGTCAGTGGATCAGTAATAATATTGTATCAACGTAATTTGTGTGTGAAGTCCATGCATGAAAGTGGATGGAAACGGTCAGCAGCCATGGAGCATTTTTTACTCACATTTTCTCCATTTTTAATTGAGCAGCTAAACAGCAGAAGCTGTGATCTCATATTGAACTGTCATTGTACAGATGTGTAAAACTAATTAAAAGTAGCGAGTCTTATTCTGTGAATTGAAGAATTGCATTGAGTAACTGCACTGTGATTGAAGTAGCCAGACTGTGAAATCTAAACACTTTGTAGTTTAGAATTGGTTTCAGTTATGTCTGGTCTGTAACACTTTAATGACGAGAGTGTACTAAAAGCAACTGGGAAACCAATGCAGCTCGGTGTTAAAGTGTTAAGTGGAATGAGATGTATTTGTCAAGTGGAATCCTGTAGTGCACTTGGAATTGACAGATTTAGAGGGACCAAGCTAAGAAATATGTTTAAAGGATGTAGTTTAGTTTTATGACATGGTGTTCTTGCATGAACTTTTAAATTAACCAACTATTCCCAAGAGTTAAATTGCACGTGGAATTGGTGAGAAGAGCGTCAGCTTAGCAAACTCTTTTATATTATTTAATCACTGAAAAAACTTATTGTTGTGGATTAATCTTTTATTTTGTTAAATAATAAATTGACTCATGTGAACGTCTGATTTTCATAGCCTGTTGTTTGGCTGAGTTGTTTTTATCTTTGTGGATCCTACCAATTTATTATCCCCAGACAGCCAAATCCACTCTTATGGGTCATCTGTTTGGTATCTGCTTCACACCTGTACATCTTAGAATATCCGATTGCATTGCAATCGTGTTTCATGCGTCAAAGTGCAACTTGTAGGGGGGAAAGGAGGAACTATACTCACTGGCTCGAGTATTTTCTATTGGGGAGATAAACTTTCCTCTTACTCTTTTACATTATTTAACATAACCATGAACCTCCCCAAGTGTTGCTAACCACTAATTATGCCCTGATTATAATTCAGAGATTTGTCTGTCAAGCTAGCAATGGCCCTAAGATGCCATGCTCCCATTCAAACGGTTAGCATGGCATATGTTAATTATGTCGCCTTGAAATCAAACAATATAATTTTGGTTGTTTGTCTGTCTGTAACACTGACTGTGACTTGGTGTATTCCGGCGAAGTCGGCCTCTCCATATGCCTGGCTTGGCCGCAGGCCTGCCTGCTCAGGGCTGGTCCTATACGGTCCTACACTGGTCCTCCAAGCCAGCCCAAGCTACACGGTCTCTCTCTCTCTCTCTCTCTCTCTCTCTCTCTCTCTCTCTCTCTCTCTCTCTCTCTCGCTCTGTCTGTCTGTCTGTCTGTCTGTCTGTCTGTCTGTCTGTCTCTGTCTGTCTGTCTGTCTCTCTCTCTCTCTCTTTCTCTCTCTCTCCTCTCTCTCTCTCTCTCTCTCTCTCTCTCTCTCTCTCTCTCTCTCTCTCTCTCTCTCTCTCTCTCTCTCTCTCTCTCTCTCGTCTAAAATTCGCCGTAGCAGCTCCTCTGCCTTCTTCTCTCCGTGGTCTTTCTTTCACTTTGCAGTGAAAGGTCTGACTCAACGCAGCGCTCATGAATAAACTTGCGCCCTGCGTTTAGCTCTTAAGAAACCCTTTTGAAATTCTGAGTTTACGATTACGATTAATTACATGTAAGAAACTGATGCTGTAATAATTGTTAGTTGCCAGGCCCCACTAATGACAATGTAAAACACTATAAAAGTAGCTCGTTATAGGCCTACTTATGTATAAATTGTGGCCTGGCAACTAAAAATTTATGAGCATTGTCGAGACATGGATATGACTGACATATGATCGACATTTTTGTAGATTCAGACACGCAATTTCTAAAACCATAAATACCCACATAATCGCAAAGTTTCGCATTTCTTCAGGGGCTAAAAAGTTTGATTCGTAGCCTCATACGTCTTCACAGGCGATTAGCCTAATAGAAACAAAGTCGGCGATGTAGCCTAGATATGCAGCATAAACTTAACGTATGCCACTGATCACAAATACAAGCCGATCCCTAATTAGATGTAGGCCTAGTCTTTTTCTTGCTTGTATTTGTCTACAGTCCATTTATCATTTCCGTCTCTGGTCCAATGTTTACACAAAACTAATTACGAAACAAGCCTTTTCTGTCGACGGCGCCATTATTTTTATCCTGTGAACATATTCTTTCGCTTTCACGGCAGAACCGGAAGGTCCAATTTAATTTGGCAGTTGTTTCTACGATCTGGTTTGGTCGAGGGTTGCCTACTAAATAAGTTTCTCAAATCGTAATAACAGAGTTGCAAATATTAGGCCTATTGTAAAAGTCGTGGAAATCTGAGAAAGTGAGAAACAGTGAGAAGATGTA
This sequence comes from Allolobophora icterica, assembly GCA_963556255.1. NCBI lineage: Eukaryota > Metazoa > Annelida > Clitellata > Crassiclitellata > Lumbricidae > Allolobophora > Allolobophora icterica. The sequence goes on from OY744602.1 coordinate 23,923,616, forward strand.
GTGAAAATTGTGCTGAGCCAAAATTGCTGCCAACTAAAAAAGAACGTCAGAAATTTTATAGGCCTAACGCAAAATGATCTTCATTAACAAAGCAGGATCGTCAAAAAATTACGGCCTTTTTCTACTTGTCGAAAATATTGGGGTGGGGGATTTGGTTATTCATTCTACACGTTGCATTGGGTGTACAGTCCATGTCAGTTATAATTCGGGGGCACGTGCCCCGGTTGCCCCCACTCCCCAGAGTCTGCGCCTATGCTTGCATGGCCCTTTAAACTTTATGGATCAGCATGTAGCTGAAAACATCAGCTTTTCACTCTGTTTACAAGCAAAGAAACAGACCGATAGGCAAAGCACTACCGTCACTACGACAAACAGAGAAACGGATATATAAGCCTATGCATTCGTTCAGTATAGTCGAACAGATGCATTAGCGCAGTCGACAAGCACGTGCAGCGGCGGTTCCAGAATTTATAGCCTAAATGTAGACCTATAAACCTACGAGTTAGGCCTACGACTGGTTATGAAGAGCGAATATGGAATGCCTTGTATCTTCTTAAACCTTGCTACACATATGGAGATATAACTAGAAAAATAATTATTATGCAGAAAAATCTTGCCGATAAACACCAGCTAGGCTATGATCATTTTACTTTAGTAGGCCTATTCCTGAACTTCTATAGTTTCCCATATCTTGAATGGCAATAGGCTGACTTGTCGATGTTCTGGCTGGCTGTATTTTTTATTGCCTTACTAACTAAGTAAATGAGTGGTGGCCGAGTGACTGGTGAGTAACGAGTCTGACGACTAGTCGTCACTCATCCATCACTCAGTCATTCACTGGGGCTGGCGTGTGGTACCAATAGATAATCTAGGTAATTAATTAGTCTGCTGAACGCCTCGCTGAAGACGAACTAAATTGACTGATCAGGGAAATGCCGACGCTTTCGCTTTTCTAATATCGTGCTCGTTAAAAAAATCCAGTAAATTTAAGAATCGATTTAGCAACCTCGTGCCCCGAATATTTTAGAATTACAGGTTTCATGAAATGGTCTACTGTCGCTATAATGAATTTACTAAGTCAGTTAGCCAGTGGCGGCGATCCTGGGGGTCGAGGGGAACAACACCCCACTTTTTACATTGGGGGACACACTACAGATTTGTCCCCCAAATTTTGAAGAAACACCAAAAAAGGTCAACAAATTTGTTTACCTCTTTTTGACCATATATCAGTTCAAAAATGTCCCCCCCCCCCACCTGTCAAACAAGATCGCCACCAGTGCAGTTAGCAGACATCATTGTACGTAGGCTAATTTATAAGATTGGTTGTAACATGCAAGCTATTGCATATTCCAACTAGACCTATACTTCATACGCCTGTAGGATATAATTTTTTTACTTCAGGTTAGAGACATAAAATAAGACCAAAAGCTTAAGACCAAGACCGGGGTATTAGGGCCTATATACAAGTCGGAGAGCGACACATTCCAGCGCAATATCAAGACCGCATGTTTGGTCTTGTGACTGTTTCGACATTAAGACCGTGGTCTCAATACCCCATAATTGGCTCTAGGCCTACGTACGCCATAATTATTATCCATCAAAGACGCTGTTGACTTGCAGATACCACACTCCTGTAATCTGGAACAATAGCTTTTTAATTACAATCAAGAAAACATCAGGATAATCCAAATCGGAGATTATAAACCAACATAGATAGGCCTATATAACAGTAATTCATGAAGACTGTTACGTACAATTGATGTATTTTAGGCCTATACACGGAGAAAAACTGACGAACTAACATTAAAAATTTAAATCTCAAATCTCTTAAAGCCCTAGGTTTTAGGTTTGGCGGTTTCCCTCGTAGAATGAAGTGACCAACGACTGTAGGCGGTTCAAGTAAGCATCTGTCGGCCAATGGGCGTTGATTTCATTTTGGTTTACACATCTTACAAGCATAGGCTGCTGAATTTAATTATATGCATAGCCTAGGCAACATCGTCCGCTTTGTGGAATGGAGGCGAGGCGCAGGGACGGTCGGTCGATCGGTGGTAGCCCCCACCCTAGGCCCTTCACCCTCCCTCTGGCCTACCCCGATCAATTGACCACTTGTATATATAACCGAGCTTTGGGTCGTAAACCTGTATATAAATGCCAGCTGTTGATGCTGTCACCGTTGCCTTATTATACCCGGAACACTAAAGACAATAAGCTGTATTTCATATTCTAAGAATTTGCACCAGTATCAGATGCTAATATACAGCCTAAGGAAGAGAGACTAGGTCACATGCCAAATTATGCTAATGAACTTAGGAAATGAACTTAGGAAATGTCCTTTCACAATTGAGTCTTGGTTTGCAGTACTCATTCTAGTTTGAATTTCGCTGCAGCAGAGTTGAGCTTCGTAATTTCTTCACTTCATAGCCATTTTAAATCGCATAGTCGATACAGCTTATATCTCGTGTCTGTATATTATATTATTATCTTATTTCAGTAGTGGACCTTATAGTAGTATAACATTGTATTTCGTTAGTGGACATATATTAGTATCATTATATCGAACTATTTCCAAAGATGGATGGAGACTACGCTGTACCAACGACACCGACTTCAGGTGTTGCAGTTGGCAACATGCGAACATTTAAAAAACGGTTGTCTGATGGATCTACCAAGAGTTATAGCTACCCTTACGTTTCTGTAAGGAAACATTTTGAATTAACTTTTACAACCGACAGTGATAAACTTAAATTTGAGCAAAAATGTGAGGACATTCGCTTGGCGTTGGGAGTAAAAAGTTTGAGAGAAGTTCTGGTGAAAGTCATAATGGATGTTGACACCAATAAGCTCTCTTCTGCAACTCAACATCCGCAGCAGACACTCACGATGTCTTCAGTCACGGAAGAAGTAAGTGAATCAACTTCACTGACTGATCCAGCATCTGTCACAGCAGCAATATCAGCAGCTCCAGCAACAGCTTTGGAGACTGCACATGAGAATTTTGTTGGGCAGTGCTCCAGCATTGCCCAGTTGATCGACACAATCTCACAACATTCATCCACATGTGTGACGCCGTATTCAGTGAAGTCATGGACACACAGTGGTCATGTGCTGTCGGTGGATATGGAGTGTGCGAAAAAACACTCCTTTCAGTGGAGTTCCTCATCCACAATAGACAGCGAGCGGAAGGAATTTGAAGTCAACCACCGAGTGATGTTGAGCTACCTGGCCTCTGGTATGACACCCATACAGTACGAGCGCTTTAGCGACTTCAGTCGGTTTGGACTATTGTCAGACCTTTTCCGCAGGAGGAATATGGTTACATTTAGTGCCATTTCTGAGAACCTGCGAAAGCAATCTATATTTGGCGCTAGAGCGCAGGAGTCTTCACTGTCGCCTGATGGAGCTATCTCTATAATGACTGACGCACGACATCATTGTAGACGAAATAGTTATCACACCGACCATGTTGCTATCGGGTTGAAAACTCACAAAGTCGTTGATATTCAACACATTAACGGGAATGATGATAACTGTTCACAGCGTCACGAGGCAGTGGGATTCGACAGGATGTACGAGAGCCTGGATCTCAGCAACATTAAAGTTGCCCATCATGTGCATGATCGAAACATGACAATCAACAAGCGCCTACGTGAGAGGAAGCAAGCCAGGAATTCCAATGACCGCTGGCACTGCACCCGTCCTATAACAGCCGGGGTGAAAAAAATTGGGCAAGGAGCACAAAAAAACATTGGAAAAACATGGCATCCCGAGCTTTCTGACAAGGGTGCTGCCATTCGAAACCACGTCTATTGGTGTATGGACAATTGCAATGGAGATGCCCAAACCCTGCGTAAGCTCATAGAATCATGCATCCCTCATTTTCAGAACAACCACAGCAAGTGCCATGAAACTTCCCACTGCAAAGAGCCGGGGCATATGATTGAAGTTCGAATTGTTTCAAATGAGGCTGCAATTACAATGCTCCAGGACTTTCTTCGGTCGTTGGTAGTGTACAAGCACGCTGAAGATTATGTCAAAGGCCACGACACATTTTATGTGGAAAGTTTTAATAACGTTTGTCTGATCTATCTGGATAAACGGATACACTACGGGAATTTAATGTACGAGCTGCGGAGCAATCTGGCTGTCTTGGACTGGAACGAACACGTCGACAGACCATACACGTCTATATGCACGACTGTTCGTTCGAAAAACCCACGTCGCCAAATCGGGAAAAAAGTGTATCGGCGCAAGACCTACGTATTTGTTGAGAACATTTGGAATTTGTACATTGCCGTGTGGTCAGCATCTAAAGCAATATCGGAGTCTGTGACAGAAACTTCTGCAGATAAGGAGACCTGCCAGAGTGAAATCTCTTCGGACGAATCCGATGACGACCAATTAGGAGACAGTGAGAGCTTTTCAAATGAAAGCAATGCACCCTACACAGTAGAATAACCGTAAGAGCTGTGACAATATTGTATGATACACTAAAATCAAACATATCAGTGCTACATAACCATCAACCGTCATTACACATAACCACCTTAGCATTCTGCTGTCTACTCTGCTTGACCTCCCCGGATTTTGGCCTGGCATAGGACAGAGAGATGTGTGGCAGAGCTGATGTGTGGCAGAGCTGACTGCTATCACACGCGTCCACAGGTGGCGGATAGTGGAACGACCTCTAGAAATAGAGGTCAGCTGCGAAATAAGCAGGGTTATATCTGACGAATAAGCAGTCGCGGACCAACAGCGGCAAGGCTAGTAGGGCACACTGTAGAAAAAGAGTGGCATTTTGCTTGACAACTAAAAGCTGCAAATATCCAATAACAGCCTTGTGACATGGGAGCACATGACTCAATTTAAATAAGCCTGATGACCCTCTGCCTAGCGGGCATGTGTTCATCACCAAGACTAGGTCCACAGCGGAAAACTGTGGTTGATGCCACGAAGGGCATCCGATCTGTAACAAGATGCTCCAATCTGTATAAAAATGAATCTGTGGCTTACCCCCCCTCAACGAGGTCCTAATCCAAGCAAGAAAAAAAGAAGATTGAACGGACAAGGGACTGTGGCCATTGCAAAATTGATTTGACATAGCACTTATGAAAAACCTAGTCTCCGTAACGTGGTTTTCGTGTGGCGCCGAGCAATTGAGGGCAATTCAGGTTTAAATCCACCTCTGAGTAGGAATCTTGAAGAGGCGCTATATAAATTTAAAATGGGGGAATGTTATGTTACATTGAATCATAGCTATGACAGGTGTACATAAGCAGCTCACAATCGATAAAATTCTGCTTTATGTCAGAAAGTAAGTGTACAATAAAAATCTCTCTGTCTAAACAAAGTCCGGCGAATTATCCAAAGTATCAATGTTACTCCCACTTGTGGCCCATGTAAGGCGTGCCTGTTGGATTCGGATACAACGATCTCACTTTTCGCACTACGCAATCTGGCATTATTTCCCGCATGTGAAGTACACCGTTCGATTCCGTTAGTTTCTTGGCCAGATATAATGGGCTCGTCCACCCACCCAAGTTGCAAATGATCTTCCAATATTTTCCATAAATTACTCTTCGTATTGGACTGTTAGCTGCATGCGCTGCTTGTCCTCCGCCAAGCCAACCTGGAGATGCAGAACCCACGCACGGAGAGAGAAAACAAAGAGGACAGGCGCCTTCCGATTGATGATTTTCACCCTGCAGCTGCAAATGATCAGCTGACACTTGAATGTCATGACTGTTTTGAGCCTCAATTTCTGACTCTGTACTATTTCCATTGGACGCGACCAAGACCTCCTTCGAAGCGGCATCCATACAAGATTTTCTTCTCTTTGGTGGTTCCAACTCTGCAATTGGAACAAAGGCAGTTTCGATTGGTTGGAGATATATTTATAATGTCATCAACATACAATTAGCTCTTTCGACTTGACTTGAACGACAGCTTAGCTGGGTTATGCATATGTTTATTGTCTTATTACATATCGTAATAATAATAATCATGGTAATTTTAATAATTACATTTTTAATTGGCCATTTATTATCATTACTGCTGTTACTGCTGTTCACATCAGTTGTCATTATACTAACATTGCTGATGTTATTATTACTATGTATTTCTATAGCATGGTTTGAGCTAAATATTTGCAAGGATAATAAATGCAATTTAATTTAATATTTATAAATCTTAGTTCAATCTTATTTGCGCACGTATAGCGCTACCTGAAGAACAATAGGGCCTACTTGTACAGGGTTCACCACACAAAACAATTTATACAATTTCAGTATATATATATATATATATATATATATATATATATATATATACGCATCGTCTTCATAATTACCAATTTTTTCAAAATTCCAGTTGTTGTGAGCAAAAAATGCCCGTATGGCTTCCTCTTGATCGCCATCTACCACAATAGTAAGTTCGTATTTGTTCATGGCAATCTAATCGCATATAGAAACTACAGACTTGTTTCTCAACCCTGTAAGTATCTTCATAGCAATGAACTCCATAGTAATATGAGTGTATGGGGGGGTAAATTTGGATAATTGGAACAACTTGTATACATTCTAGAAGTACAGGTATGACCTCTAGCCAGCTTACCTGGCTTTCGTATACACAAATTAGTCGACCCACAGCTCGGTTATATATATACAAGTGGTCAATTGATCGAGGTAGGGCCTGTACGGGGTATGCCCTGTCGGGTCTAGTCTGCCCTAGCGATGCATCTCCATCCATCCGTCCGACCGCTAGAGGGCCAGAGGGAGGGTGAAGGGCCTAGGGTGGGGGCTACCACCGATCGACCGACCGTCCCTGCGCCTCGCCTCCATTCCACAAAGCGGACGATGTTGCCTAGGCTATGCATATAATTAAATTCAGCAGCCTATGCTTGTAAGATGTGTAAACCAAAATGAAATCAACGCCCATTGGCCGACAGATGCTTACTTGAACCGCCTACAGTCGTTGGTCACTTCATTCTACGAGGGAAACCGCCAAACCTAAAACCTAGGGCTTTAAGGACCAGGCATGAAAGAATAGCAACTGGTGAACAAATGACGCATTCTAATTGCTGTTGGATCTAATATCTTTTCCTCTTGATTTATCTATGAAAAATTCTTATTACGTAAAATCAAAGTTCACATATTCATTGATAACTAAAAGAACAAGATTGAGACTATGGCTTTTAAAAATATCTTTTACACAATTATTTTCACAAGCTATGTTAAGACCTGTTCAGATCCCTTAGACAGCCATGCATGTTCATATAGCGCTCTTGGGGTCCCCTAAAATGCGCTTTATAAAAGTTCAGATACATATACATACATACTTACATACATACATACATACATACATACGTACATACATACATACATACATACATACATACATACATACATACATACATACATACATACATGCACACATATATACATATATGCAATTATGCATACACAATCATCAGTGGGTTCAGATAGGAACGTCTGCATATAACCAGATAGATAGGCCTACACACTGAAGAAAAACAGATAGACAGACTACAGATAGGACAGACACATACATACACTGTAGGCCTGCAATATGGAAACAGACACACACACACACACACACACACACACACACACACACACACCAACGGTTACCTGGTACTGTAAAATCTGCTCTTATTCGTTTCACATACAGCTACACACCCTGAAGTTCATTAGCGAAATTGAGTCACTGAGCCCAGATATCTTTGATTCCTAGCTGTTTAACTAGAAGAATACCCGAACTTCTTGATTAAATGCAACTACTGTTTGCTCAAAGCTTAGCGCAATCATTATAACTTCACAGACCGACCCTTTAAGTAAAATTAACCTCTTGTGTATACCGAACGCGCCACCGGCTTTTGATGTATGCATCAAACACAAATCCAGAACTGCCGGCCAAGTATTTCCGAACCGTATTCTCCGGTCCCTTACGTGGGGATATTATCTCTGTGGCTCTTGCCGTTACAGCCACAACTGCGCAGCGAAGCGTGTCCGTGCCAATCACAGCGATTTCTCTTCACGGTTCATTAGGCGCCCACTTATCTATAGGAAGTGCTCGGATATGTAGGACTTCCTTAGATATTTTCACTTATAACAGCTTCAAGAATCAGTAAATTAAGCATAGTTCTTTTGCCATTGTCGTCTGCCTGCTAAACCTACATTTGGAGAGTTCGGAAATTATAACACATCTGATCTGAACGTCACAACTTCGAAAGAAAGGATCGACTTTTCGAAGCGATTTTGTAGCTCTACTCAGGTATGTGTTGTTTCACTGACCCATAACACTTTTTTAATACCACTGGCGGCGATCTTGTTTTAAAGGTGGGGGGGGGATTTTAGAACTGATCTGGTCAAAAAAGAGTTTTAAACTGATCTAGTCAAAAAGAGGTACAACAATTTTTTGCGCTATCACGCGAGAAAAACTGTTGACTTTTTTGGTGTTTCTTAAAAATGTGGGGGTCGATGTATGATGTGCCCCCCACTCTTAAAGGGTGGGGGTCTTGTCCCCTCGACCCCTGGGATCGCCGCCCATGTTTAATACAAATAAATTAAAATAATATTATCTATTTATTACTAAAGCTCGATGCAAATAGGCCTATAGCCAGCAGTGGTGTAGTGGGGCGGGAACGCGGGGGAACGCCGTTCCCGCACTTTTTTCCGGGAGGGAACGCGATCCCTCACTATTTTGCAGCATTTCTGCTGAAATAAATGAACAAAGAAGACTTCAAGACTCACAGTTTCAACTGCTTACTTACTGGAGCCAGGGTTAGGGTTAGGGTTAGGGTTAGATTCAACAGTTTCAAAAATAGCAGCGCTCACACTATGCAAAATTCTTGCAAGATTGCACTTTTTGCTACAGTTGCTACTTCAATTTCCAGGCGTTCCCCCACTTCATTTTTTAGGACTACACCACTGATAAGCCAGCCCCTCAAATATTGTTAGCAGTCACCATTCAACGCTTTAATACCGTTGCCTTCCGCGGCGTCTTTGCCCAGCCTGAACTTTCCGAGTGAGTGCCTTTTGACCCGTCCACCATTTTGTCTCCGGAAAAAACCCAGTAACAATATATTAATAATGAACTTCTGAATCGTATCGATTTCTCTTCGACTGTTTACGAATAACGGCACTTAAATCTCTGCTATTATTATGGGCATATTATTATTAGGCCTATTAGTAGTAATACTAATAATAACGGGGAAGGGGATATTTTGAAGTTGCGATAACGACAATCCGGAAGTTTTCAGATTAGATTGGGGAGGGGATAGATGAATGGTAGCACTCTTGCTGACAGAACATATAAGATCTTGAAAGACGCGGTTCGATACGCGTAACCTCCCTATAAGTTGCAGGTCGACTCAGTCTTCCACTCCCTAGGGGCAGCTGTAAAATGAGCGGGTGCCTAACAGTCTGCCAATACGTGTGTTATAAATAATATAACACACGTATTGGCACATATTATAAGATCTTGATACTTGTACGTCATAATGTTTCAATGTTACTTACTGCGGTCTGTCATAGTTCGATGATCGTGACTTTCGGTTTTAAAATTCATAAAAATTCGCAAATTTTTGGTCTATTTTAAAATTCGTTAAAATTTGTTTTTTTTACATTGACAGTGGCGTTTTGCAAAAACAATAACAAATGTGAGTTTTAACTTTAAGCAGTATATCACTAAATTTGTTTTTACTTATGGTCGTCTCGCTCAAGGTTTTAAATTAAATTTAATGCAAGTTTTTTTATTTGTGAGATTTGTCGCACTCTGGAATGTGCTGCCCCCATGATATGACCTCACTTGTTCCTGTAGTAGGCCCTAAATCCACCGTTGTCCCTGTACAAAGTGAGGAGACTACATTACTCGCCCAGACGCCTTTAGGCCTACCTACTCAAAGGAGTCCTTATGCGCTTTAGAACCATGATTTGCCTATGATCAGAATCCACTATAACTTAAGCAATCGCCATACGGTTCCTAACTTCCTACAGACAAATCCCAAATTTAACTAAAGTGACACGTATGCATTGCCTTTCATGTAGACTACTGCAAACACAGATGATTCGCTTAAGACCTAATTGAGTCATGGGCCGCCATGCAGTGGCGGCGATCTTGTTTGGCAGGTGGGGGGGACAATTTTGAACTGATCTGGTCAAAAAAGAGTTTTGAACTGATCTGGTCAAAAAAGAAATCCAAAAAGTTTTTCGCGCGTGAGAAGTTTGATGACCTTTTTTGGTGTTTCTTCAAAATTGGGGGGGGGGAGGGGCGATGTATGGCGTGTCCCCCCACTCTAAAAGGTGGGGGTCTTGTCCCCTTCGACTCCCCCACCCCGGGATCGCCGCCCATGCCGCCATGTTCCTGCTAGCATACACATAATGGAGCCCATGTAGGACCCACAGTCTCAAAATGGGATCTCTATAGAGCTCCTATTGGTTCCATCTAGACCTAATAATGCCTATAGAAATACTTGCAGGAATGCTATTATAGAAATACGTTTGATGTAGATGTTAATTAAAAGTATAAACGTCTGGAAATTTCCTTTTATTAGGCCTTTAATCGTATTAATAATATTACTAGGATATTTCCTTTAACATCAATTTGTGTTCATTAGGACTAATCATTGCGCCATATTGTGTATCATCAAAGACTACTGCGTACATTATGGGTTGCTTAATTAGGGCATAATTAAGTGCATGGACCACCTTGTGCTGCTAATAGGCCCTATCCCTTTGATGTAGATATTCATGAGAGATATACGATCGAGCGCCTGGAGATTTCAAGTTAATCCTGTTAATAATATGTAACTATTACATTTCTTTTAATATCGGCTAGCCTATAGCATAGTGTTCATTAGGACAAATCGTTGCGCCATTGTTTATAATAAATGGCCTCTCACAGGAAGAAATTTTAAGCTAAGCCTACGTTTGAACTACATTGACCTTCGTAAACTAAGCGCGAATTTCAGGTGCTATTCTGTCTCACTATATTAGGTCTATAGCTATTATGATACTAGATGATTGCCCGTCATATATGACGGAGGAGGGAGTGGGAGAGGTAGGGCGTATTGGCCGTGACCAATCGATTGTTCCCCTCAACCTGTCGTCATATCGTGTGACATGTTGAGGGACTGATGCCGGGAGGGAAGGAGCCTCAAGGAGGGAGAGATGTAGGCAGTGACAGGGAGAGGTATGGAGAGAAGGAGTGAGAGGGAGAGGGAGAGGTAGAGATAGGGCGGGAGTGAATTTCTGGCGCCTAAGGCCGGCCGCCACTAATCAACTGCAGTCGGCCTAAGACCACTGAAGCAGGATATGCGACTCCAGTCGCTTCATCGGGCTTTCGCGATAGAAGTTATAACGTTACCATAATTGACCATCACAATTATAGTCTATTCAATTGTTATTTATTTCCAGGTGAAAAGTTCTTCTTTCAAATAATGGGTTACCTTTAGCACCTGGGGCCTTAATTAGTTGCCCTACAGACGTTAACATAGTAACGTGTACTCCGCATAGCTTTAGCGCACCATCAAAGGAAATTTTGGGTGGTCTTATTTCTGCCACATAAACTTAGCCTAGATGAAGCGACATGAGATTAAGCTGTCCCTCCTCATCGTCCGTCAGTTGCGTAATCGTAGGCACAGCATGACGTACATTCGACAGGTCATCACTTGTATTGCGATTGCGGTGAGATCGGTCTAACACTTTGAAGGCATTCAAAATCATCGCACACTTCCAGCTGCGTATGCGACCAAATGAATAATTATGTTGTCATCTATAGGTTGATGAATATAGAAGCCACATGACGCTGATTAAACCACCGAGTGAGACCGTAATGTATTCGGTGCTAAGCTTAGCCCTGGTTTTATCATGCTGTATGATTGCACTCGTTGATCGATTGCTTGTGTCATATTTTTATTTGGAAGGAAGTGCTCCTTATCGTATGTAATGCAATGTATTATATGACATAAATTATACATTAAACCATTCGTTGAAATCTGCCGCATATCAGCCGAGATGCTTAACATCGGCGTAGAGACGGGCACTAAATACCTCACTAGTATTATAACGGGCGAGAGAATGGACCAGACCAGAATACTTGTGCCTACACCCTTCCTTCCTACGAGGGTTCTGACTTCTGAGAGCTGTCGGGGGTGCTCGATAGTGTAGTGATTAGCGTGCTGGACTGTCCATCGAGAGGTCAGGGGGTTCAAATCCACTCCAGGGCAGAAATTTGGTTCGAGATTTCTGCTGCACCAGTACCCCCTAGGCAACTCGGTTATAATGAGTACACTGACCGTACACTGTCGGTGGAAAGATCAGACGGCGAGGGAGAGAACTGGCTACCTGCACTCATATGCCGAGGCTAAGAAAATGAAGTCGCTAACACTTTATACCCATGGCTGCCTCAAGCCTAGCTTAAGGGACTGCTCTTCTTCTTCTTCTGAGAGCAGTAGGTCTATTAAGCCAAAATATTTTCTGTCAACGTCAACGACCTTTGTTGCCATAAACCTTGGATCCCTATATAGGCTATATCAGAGGTTTTCAAACTTTTTGGACCAGTGACCCCTAATTTTTTCTAGGCATAGCTTGCGGACCCAACTATTTAAAAAGTTAAATTTCACTTAAAATTTAATGAAAATAACAGGCAGGCTATTTCCACAATACAAGCTTGCTTCTGACGCTGAGGACTAATAATAATATAAAAAGGAATACTGAATAAATTGCTGTTAACTTCCTGCAATAATTAGCCTATGGAACACAGTCATTTTCAAGAAATCAATAACATCGATTTTTCGCAAAAGCCCAGTAATGTCAGTGGGAGGGATGTGTTTGCTTTCCACAAACTGTCAATTCTAAGTGTTTTATGGATAAGCACTGTTTTCTTACTTATCAAAAAGTTATCCATACTCTGCTACAATAGAATTCTGCGTCCTGGTACCCGCCTTTAAGGCCGCATCCCAAGTTTGGACGAGTGTTTGTCTATATGAGGGATGTCCTCCACTGGCTCCCTTACCCACAGCGCATCACTTACCGGATCTTTGCCTTGATCCGACGGTGCTTTGAGGGCTTGGCCCCCTCCATACCTGCGGGAGCTCTGCTGCCCCACTTCATGTTGGCAGCGTCGTTGCTTTCTCCGCTCAGCTGCGCAAACTAAACTTATTGTTCCCCGCGCACGGACAGCCATACGGCAGCGCCGTGACTTCCCTGTGGCTGCCCCCGTGACCTGAAATGGGCTCCCTACCACACTCCACCAAATACCGACTGGTCATTTTACCTTGTTTCCTGCTGTCCTCAAACTGTGTTGTTCGACCGTGGTTGGGCTGGGAGGGATCCTGAGTAAGCAATCTCGAGGGACGCTGTATGAAACTGCTTGAATGATAATAATAAAAAATCAGATGAATTCCACAAATTTATATAAGTCCAGATTTGACACAATCAGAAAACAGACAAGCATATTACACATTGGGCGCAGAAATGATTAACAGTCGATAAACATGAATTAAGTTCTTATTTACTACATTTTATTAAAACACACACGTTTTATTAGACTAGAAATGTAACGTGACGATACATCTTATTTACGTCACTGTAGTACGCCAAAAATAACAAAAATTTAATACCAAATTGGACCCCTATGGATCATACAGTTACAATCATACTACAAGAAGTAGCCTATATGAATTTAAAAACACAGGCTGTTAATGCTAAAACCTTGCAGTGTTAATCATTACCGTAATGCATGGGCGGCGATCCCGGGGGGTCGAGGGGGACAAGATCCCCACCTTTAAGAGTGGGGGACACGCCATACATCGGACCCCCAAATTTGGAAGAAACAACAAAAAAATATCATCAAATTTTTAGCGCTGAGATTAAGAAATCTGTTCGCGCCGTGAGCGCGAAAAAAAATTTTTGACCTTTTTTTGACCATATCAGTTCAAAACTCTTTTTTGACCAGATCAGTTCCAAAATGTCCCCCACCTCTCAAACAAGATCGCCGCCACTGCCGTAATGAATATTTTCAGAACGCTCTCGCGGACCCCCGCCAAATCCTTCGCGGACCCCTCTTGGTCCGCGGACCACAGTTTGAAAAACTCTGGGCTATATCCTTCCTTTGCCGACGCTTTTCACTGAAGATGTATATTATGAGTTAAAACCTAAACTCACGTGTGAAATGATTTCAAGTTGACGACTTGCCAATAGCATGTTGTCAGTAAGTGCAACGAGCGCCCATCTTAAGAAATGAGTTTCTCCAAAGCCTAATATTAATAATTTGATGTAAACGATGGTGGAATATAGGCCTACGAAAATGCCAGCAATTATACATAGCCTACCCATCCATGTCAGAGACTTAAAGCTCCATCGGACATACTGTCCAGTCCGTACACGGAGATTGACAAGGCACATTATTCAAACGGACCAGCAGAGGCGTAACTTTGGCCTAGAAAGTGAGGGCGGGGGTACCAAATTGCGCATCGTTTTAATTCCCCTTCAAGACTTTTAAACAATTATAATGGCGCCCAATGAATCTATGGGCCCTATTTGGCGCTATTTATGCGCAACGCCCAATAATAATGATAATGATGACGATGCTGATAATAATAATAATAATAATAATAATAATAATAATAATAATAATAATAATAATAATAATAATAATAATAATAATAATAATAATAATAATAATAATAATATGCCATAATAATAGTAATAACAAATTTTTTTTAGAAAATAGTGATAGTGACAATAAGCGTACTAATAAATATAATAACAATAATAATAATAATAATTATATAATAATAATGAAAATAAAAATAATAATAGACAGACGTGTTTCATTACTGAAGAGACGCGTGTCGATCATAACTGAAGTGACGTGACAATAGGCATATGCCTTTATTCTCTAGATTTAAACCAAATAATAATAGACTTATTCATAATTGAAGTGACGTAAGTATACGGCCTTTATTCTCTAACTCTAAAATAATAAACAATAGACGTGTTTCACAATTTAAATGACGTGACAATAGGCCTTTATTCTCTAAATTAAAACTTTAAAACATTAATAGAATTTTTCATAATTGAAGTGACGTAACAAAGGCCTTTATTCTCTAAATCTAAAATTACTAGTTATAGGCGTGTTCCATAATCGAAATGACGTACGTAACAATTGATAGTCTTTTATTCGATCTCTAACTTTAAACTTGATAACAATAGACTTTTCATAATTTAAGTAACGTAACCAAGGCCTTTTTCTCTAAATCTGAGATTAAAAATAATAGACGTTTTAACAATTGAAATGACGCAACAATAAGCTTTTATTTTCTAAATTTAAACTTAATAACAGTAGACTTTTCATAGTTAAAGTGACACGTAACAAAGACCTTAATTATCTGAATAGGCCTATAATAGACTTAATAGACTTTTTCATAATTAAAGTGACGTAACAAAGGCCTTTATTCTCTAAATCTATAAATTACTAAATAGTGTGATTTATAATTTAAGTGACGTAACAATGGGCCTTTGGTTTTAAAATTAGAACTTATACAATAGACTTGTTTGATAAAGTAACGTAAAATGGGCCTTCATTCTTAAAATTTAATTTTACTAGCAAAACGTGTTTTATAATTGAAACGACGTTAACAGTAGGTCTTTATTCCAGGGGCGTAACTTGGTCTAGAAAGTGAGGGGTACCAAATTTCGCGTGGTTTCAGCTTCGCGACTGTTAAATAATTATAGGGGCCTAGCGGCATCGTTTGTATTACAAACGTAATAATAATTATAGACTTGAATTGATGATGATGATGATGATGATGATGATGATGATGATGATGATGATGACGATGACGATGACGACGACGACGACGACGACGACGATGGTGATGACGACGACGATGGTGATGATAGCGACAATAATAATAATAACAATAAGAGTTAGATGGTGATCACACTGATGATAGGCCTAATGAATCTTGAGGGCTTCCTCAGATAAAATATATAATGGGCACAAACAACATGGGTATGAAAAGTGGGGGTATCCGTACCGTCCAAAAAGTGGTTGTTTTTAAGATTTTCGGATTTCGGATCATAAAGATCATGAAAAATGGCACGAACAAGAGCTCCTACTCAGTTTAATTTAGTTGCGATTTCCGAAAATCAAAAATAATTAAATCAATGTTATTAAAATAACTTCTACAAAAATAAGAAATTTATTTAAAAAAAACAAATTTTGTGGTTTTCCTTTTCTTTTGTCTTTGTTTAAAACAAAAAAAGCTTCCTTAAAGCTTCGTATCTGGTCTAGACAGTCAGCAGAGGCTTCCGGTGTTATGTTAATGTGTATGAAATGGGGCGTTTTGTTTACATGTAAATTTGTTTCATAAAGATATTGAAGATAAAAATCAATCTTTGTTTTCATTATGAATTTCTGATAGTTCTGTATCTCTATTTTTCTGTTTCTGAAAAAATTTGTCTATATTAAAACATAATATTTTAATATTTTAAGAAATTCTCCTCTCGATTTTGGGGGAGGGCATTGCCCCGGCTCCTCAATTATTGGGGGGGCACGTGCCCGGCTGACCCCCCCCCCAGAGTCTACGCCTATGGGCCTATCTCTTACCTAGCATTACATAGGGTCTTCAAACAATCAAGCTATTACATCAAATGTTGAAAAATCCAAATATTTGGAAAGGCTACAGGTTGAACGGTAGATATGAAAAGATGGAGTTGAAAACTCCGTTTATACCAAATGACAGTCGACCCCAACGACCTGATAGCAGAATATGTCATTAAACACTGGAAACTGGAAAGATGGAGGTGTTCTTGCCTGGCACCGAGAGTCCGAGACATACCTTGGGGTCGATGGTGGCAACTTCTTGCGGTGTTGGGTCACGTTCGGCGGAGGTGAGAGAGGAACTGGGAGGGGTGAATGTGAGAGGGGGTGAGCGAGGAAGGGCGCACACGCAACCACGAGTGCGCCGTTACGGTTCAGTGACCGTGGTTGGTTATACGTCGAGAGGCAACAAAGGACGACACGATGCCATAAAGTTCGACCGATGCGTGGGTTTAACAGCTTAATTGGCTTACGAAACAGAGACTCAAGCAATTGTAGCGGACGGCGACACACGGCCACCCACGACGACTGGCCCACACAGGTCACGCATCAGCACAACAGCAAGAGCGGATGATCTGCAATGGACTGACTCGCCGTCAGCTCCAATTATTCCGCTCGTTTAATTGCGCAGCACGCAGAGTGTTTCTCCCTTACAGCTTAGAAGTCAGGATTCGTGGCAAGCAGGTGGTCCGATGCAAAGGCAAGAGTCGCGATGATTGACTGTCAGTTTGAACTGTCGTAAAGCAATTGCTTAGCATATCGTAGCAATTTGCTCAACGTGTCGTAGCAATTGCTCAACGAATCGTTGCAGTTCAATAGAGCTGCTAGGAATTTGTACCATGTTTCTAGGACGCTGCACATAATATACTCGTCGTTTAGAACCATTTTCTGTTGTTGGCGTTCTTATAGAATTGTGCGTTCTCTTGTTAGTGACCAGTTGTGAATATTGCGATGAGGAGAGAACTGAGAGAATGGATGTGCGCTGATCAGGTTCAGAAGCCAACGTCTGGCTTACAGAGCCCTCTAGATGTGACCTTGGAAGACAGGTCACTTTGGACTGAATTCAGCAAAAGAACGAATGAGATGATCGTCACTAAGACCGGCAGGTAGGCAACTGCAGCAGCAATAGCATCATCATCATAACCACAACCACCATCATCATCATCAGCACTCAAAGACCATGACTTGGTGTTGCGGCAAGGACACTGCAAAGGCCTATTATGATATCCGCACCATTGGGCATTACATTTTTAATCTCTAAAATCTGCGTTGTAGGCCTATTACAGTAGGCCTACCAATTAGACCTGCTTTGCAATGCTTAGTTAATAGACCAAGTTCTGCAGAACTGTTCATTGATTGGTGTCTTATATAGTATGACACAGTAAAAGTTATCCTAATCTCAAGATTTCTACAGCGCTCAGAAAAGCGAAGGCATGGGAATCAATTATTCACAGGCGAATGTTGCTAAAACTATCAGTGGTGGCATTTAAACTGTACTCATTTTACGCATGTATAATAACCTGGCCTCAACTGACCTGATTTTAGGAATATTATAATAATAAGAATATTAGGTGAGATATCATATATGTATGCATATATACATGTATGTATATTACACACATTGTTAGGTGAATTCTTAAATTAGCACAGTATAACAATATTTGATTAATAATACCAATAATAGGGACCTAATGATAGTTATTAAAAATTATAAAATACAAACGTTATTAGTAATTTTAATTATGACAAATGTATCATTTATGTATAGGCTACATGCTTGCATGAAGTTGCATGCTACTTGGAAATATATTGAATTGGCTGATATTTCAGACGGATGTTTCCAGTGGTCCGTGTCCGAGTCTCTGGATTGATTCCTGGAGTCATTTATTCGCTCGTCATGGACTTCATGCAGATAGATATGCGTAGGTGGAAGTATGCTGGTGGAGAGTGGACGCCATGTGGAACAAAGAATGACCCTCTTCCTTCCTCCTCCTCAGAGCCATCCTCTGTCAATGCTTCCTCCCCAGTATACATCCATCCGGACTCACCAAACTTTGGATCACATTGGATGAAGGATGTAATCTCGTTTAGCAAGATCAAACTCACCAATAAAGTGCAGGACTCAAGTGCAAATGTATGTATAAATAATACTATAACTATCACTGGAAACTGGACTCGGACAGGCTTTGTAGACAGGCTGAACTGTTATGCAGTAGATTTAATAACTATTTACTTCAGTATAGGAAAGAATACATTTTCACCTTCTTCGAAACCAAGCGCCCTTCACTTGGAAGTTGTTATCTTCAGAACAGATATGAAGTTAAAAAGGAATGTGCAATAGAGTACGGTGGTTAACATGCTGGACTGTTCTGCTTTTATCAAAAAAAGTATCACAGTTTAAAAATGAGTGTTAATGGTAACACTTGCAAATGACACATGTAAAGCAGTAAAGATCAAGCACCACAACTCTTGAAAGGTGCTCAACAGTACTAATGGTGAAGCTGACCAGTAATAGGGTTTCCGAAATATTGGCACTTAATATTTACTGGCTTAAATGGTACTTGACTTTCCAGCAGTCTGTATAAATAACTACAGGTAATACTATAACTAGAATAATCATGTCTGGTGATAGATCTGGTTCACTGCCAGGCAATAATCTTCCCATATTGGTGTGTCAACCTAGTTTAAACCGGCTGTTTAACTGTACTACACAGTAACTCTTCTTAGTAGACAAGTGATTTCTGTGAATGTTTTACCACAATAAAAGTCTGCTGTAGCGGATATTACTCGTAACAGCTGTTCTGCCTCCTCTCTTGATCAGAATTCACTGGAAACTGGACTCGGACCTCCTTTGGACTACTCTTTGGAAACCCCCTCTGACTTGACGCTGTGCTCGTTAATAAGCTGGTGTCCTGCACTTGGCTTTCAAGTGGCACTTTAGAAGTTTGGAGATTATGATTACGATTACAGACTAAATTTGGTGGTGCTATGTGATCTTTGTAGGCAATTTTGAACTTTTTTGTACTGGGGATGTGTCTACAAAACTTCTGAGACAATTGAAGAGATACTCTATAAACATTGCATCACATTCTGCCACAATACATGAGTTGAAAATGCATATTCTTGATTCAGGTGATGCTCAACTCTCTTCACAAATACCAGCCACGCATTCACATTGTTCGCATTGGATCAAATGCAGATGATGAAACAAAAGGAGGAGGAGGAGAAGAGACAAAAGGATTGACCAACTCCTGTAAAGTCAACAAGGACATGAGGACAAAAAGAATCGAAGACAAAGCTATCAACAGCCTCGGTTCTGTTATCGCTTCCTACACTTTTCCAGAAACTAGTTTTGTGGCCGTTACAGCCTATCAGAATGAAGAGGTCAGTATGGTTTGTAAATATATCTAATCTGTAAACATCAACAATTTATTCTGATCTGCATTGTCTTAGCATACTGATCAGAGTTGTAATTTAACATTTATATAGCACCACTTAAAAAGCAAATTAATCAGAGAATGACAGATGAATGAAGAAATAAAGAGATTGAATAATAGTTGATCAGATGTAAAAATCATGTTGCCTCTTTTATGCAAGCACATGAAAATTGTAACCACAAACTTGTAAATAACATAACTGAATTTTTTGGGCATAACATATCGAGAAAATTACTTTAAATGATTCTTAGATAGAGAAGAGCCTTACAGGTACATATGGCTGCTATAATATGCACAGTTATATTACTCAGAGAGAGATATTTTTAAGGTTATTCTGTTGTTCAGATAACGGCATTGAAAATTAAGAATAATCCCTTTGCAAAAGCATTCCAGGATGGAAATCCGAAGGCTGAGACTTCAACAGACAGGTATGTACTATGCAGTGGGTGACTATGCACTCTGCTTTTCGTTATGCGGTTATGGTATCATAACAGTTGCAGCAAGGTATTTACAATCTGTGGCTATTTAAAAGTTTATATGATGTGAATTTATCTCAGTTGAACCTAGTATAGTGGCTGAAGACTGTGAATAAACATAACTCAATACAAAACAGCAAGGGCACAGTTGACTAATGCCTCTTGAACATGTACATGTACAAGTATGTTCATGTAAAGAAGTCCTTGTATTCCAATCAAAGGAGATGAATGCACCAGTGAAAACGTGTACTTACACTTTCTTTACTATAGCCACACCCGTATTTGTTGACATTTATAATAATAATAATAATTATATTCTTTATTATTTCAAACCGACAGACGCAGTAAGATTACATTGAAACATGAAAGTACAATCAGTATCTTAATTAAGCACACGGTTTGGCAGCCATGCAAGGCGCCGCCATAGAGGGGGGTTACGGGAGTCGATCTGTGTACCGTATGCTCTCCTGGCCATGAGTGTTACCACTACTCTATCCCCCTAATACATGTATTAGTAGCTATACCTGTTGATAGCTATACTACTTCTACCTGTACTTGTTACTACATAATTATACTAGTACAGTAGTAGCTACACTCGTTGATGATG
Source organism: Allolobophora icterica (assembly GCA_963556255.1). NCBI lineage: Eukaryota > Metazoa > Annelida > Clitellata > Crassiclitellata > Lumbricidae > Allolobophora > Allolobophora icterica. The sequence continues at coordinate 23,944,765 of OY744602.1, forward strand.
ATGACTATTATTAGCTACATACTGTTGTTAGCTGTAACTATGGGTAATAGTTAATAATAATGGGTAACACCTGTGGATAATAATTATACTGTTAATAGATACACTCTTAGATATCTGTAATCAGCAGAGTCATAACTTTTCTTGTTAATACTTTTAAGCATGCTCAAAGTCATTTAATTTTCAATCTGATATATTGTGCAAGCTTAGCTTTTGAGAGGCATACCTGTCTACTTTGGGGTCGTCCATAAAGGACGTCCGCAAAATATGACCCACTTTGGACCCCTCCCTCCCCCTTGTCCGCATTTGACCTTACCTCCCTCCCTCCCCCTTGCGGACGTCCGCACCCCTAAGCCAATTTTTAATGTCGTCATCATTATTTTTACAATTATTCCACAGTTCCTGTGCATGTTTAAGTGGCAGTTCAGGTTTCATATCAGGATGTGCAGTAATAAAAGCCTCTTTAAAGTCGCAGTAAAGGTTATGTCCATGCATGAGGTTTTAGGCAATCACTTCACTGACGTTTTCGTCTTTCAGGGAAGGCTGAAACAAGGTGGTGTTTTAAAAAACTATCAAATTAAAAATTTTAGATGCGGAAGTCCGCACAGGTCGTAACCCTCCCTCCCCCTTGTCCGCACTTGTCCGTATTTCGATGACCCCTCCCTCCCCCCTCATTGCAGACGTCCTTTATGGATGACCCCTTTGTTGGTGATGGCTGTCATAGGATGATGAACTTATTGTTGGGAGTTTGTGTGCTTTATGCTGGTCAATGGTCATATTTTATGAACCTTGGAGAGGCGCTGCAATTTGCTATATAAAAGTTCACATTAAATACATCCATTACCCTTTGAATGAAGAATATGATTTCAAAATATTTCATATGCTTTAAGGTTTGACATCAAAAATGCTGGTTCAGTTCAAGACAATTACTCTCACAACCTGATTCAGATTTCTCATCAATTTCAAGGTAAGAGAATTATTCATAGATTTTGTTTAATTAAAATTCAAGATGTTGTTGCTTGGAAATGTAATTTCTAATGATCAACACACATGCAATCTCAGCCTGTGTGTTTACTTTAAAATCCGTTTCTGTTTACATGTATCTTTTCCTATACTACAGAGCCAGCAGAAACACAAGTGGCAGTTAGTACACCAACTTCCGGAATGCCTTATGACCAACATAGGCTGTCTAGCATGGAAACTGTCAGCAGGAGAGGATTGCGCGAGAGACGACATAATCCTTACGTAAACTTCAATTTCGCTCCAACCTCCAAACAATGTGAGTTAACAACAGCTCATAATCAGCAGAACAAGCCTTATACTAGTCTTTCCTTCTTAGCCATTCTATAAAATTAATGATTCAGTGGGTTACAGGTAACCTGGTGGGAGAGTACCATGACAGATTGCAAAGTTTGATCTTAAAACTGAAGGAAAAACACACTTTACCATCTGGAGAACATTTTGCTTTGGACACTTCTTAGCACAGGTCTGATCGGAGGCTAAGCAGACTCCTGAACAGGAGCCACAAAATTAACTTTTATTTATGTAATTTCCTCTGCCGCATTAGCTTCCTCCATTACATGTATAATGGAGGAATCCTCTGTTACATTTATTGACCATTTCTTTTACATTTACTTCAGAAACTCGTAACGCTATCTTTATTACCTATAGGTGAATTTTGGATTCATGACAAAACTACCAGAAGTTATATCAGAACTCGTGTTGTAATGAACATGTTGTAACATGTCTCCTGCATATGATTTGCTTATAATTATGCAATTCTCCATTACATGTAAACAGTCTGAATCTGGTTTACTTTGAATCCTCTGTTGCATTTACATTACATGCACTTGTAATCTTCCACTCTTGTTTACGAGTGCTTACACATCCCAGATGGACTTTCTTCAGACTATTTACAGCTGCGCCCAAACATTTTGGAATTTTAATTGGGAAAGCTATAGCTGTATTTTACTGCATTAGTTGTAGGTGGATATAGAAATTACGCAAACGTCAACTATCCTGAGCCGTTGATGGGCACGAACATTGCAGCATCATTCCATGTACAACCGTCTTCAACTGCTGCACACCCGGACACATCTCAGACATTTTTACGACCAACACCAGATAGTACTCCACAACAGCAGAAACCATACACAGGCGCCATGTACCCCTACCAAACCACAGAGACTGGAACAGACTTTGTTGCTTCATCGTCACCGTGCTCCTCCTCCTCCCTCCTGCAGAGCCATCGACCCATCAGTCACCCTGCATACAATGCAGGAATGTCGAATTTGGGTGAATGGGGCTTTGGTGTCGCTATACCGGATACTCGCATTTCCCAGTTCAACAGACCATCAGCTGTGAACAGCTTCTTTCTGTCACCGACATCGCCACAGATGAACATTTCTGCAGTCAACACAATGCGACAGTCGAGCAACGACTTCACATTCAGCAACTGTTGCTATTACGGCCCAACGAATTCCGACAACCAATGGCAGATGTAACAACATGTGCATTCGACTAAGTCTTGTAGGCTACACTCTCAAGATGTTGACAGCATAATAACAAAGTGCCTGGTTAGGCTCAATATTGTTTTGGACAGAACAGAATTGATGTTTGGTTCCTGTTCAAATTTCACATTATCCTTAAGAATGATGAACAGATTGGAAAATATCCAGTGGCTAGAAACCATTCCTTGTGGTTGCGAATAACACTGCAGTAAATATTTGAACACCATACAAAGCTCATACATAATTTCTAGCCCTGGCTTCAGTGAGCAGCCAGTGTTTGCTCACCGACAAAGTAGCATCAATTGTTCTCTGTGATACAAGTAGAATTTGTGATGATGAACTGCCTTGAATTGTACTGTGTAGTTGAATGTCATCATCTGTTGATTTAAACCTTGTTGAATAAATTTGTAGCAACATCGTCATTTGAACAATGCCTATTTATTACAATAAAGTTGCAAACACATGAAACAAAGAGACGAGAACTGTAATCATGTTAATTGCATCAAATGTTGAAGAGCTGCAGCAATTTTAAAGCAAGCACGTAAACACACCAACAACACATAGCACAGCAAGCCCAAAAATACGAGCCACAGATCTGCCTTGTTACGACAACGACCTTTAAAGAGTTCAAATTCTCATGGACCAATAATGCTCAGAATCACACACAGATTCTCTGCCTGATAAACATAAATTGGGTCTTGTTTCAGCAAAACTATGGGCAACAAGTAAAGTCTCCACTGCTTCTAGGTAGACTGGATTGCTGCCATAGATTCAGTTGTATGTAGTGGGATCAACCATGTACACAATGTCAGCCGTAATTCAGCTACAAGATACAATAACAAACTTGACTAATGCTACTTTTGCCACGAACTTTTCCTTTTGCAGTCAGAAACAGTTGTCATTGGATTTTCTGTAAAGCAGAAACATGTATTTTTACACAAGTCACGTACAAGCAACTATTTACACGAAAAAACTTTGTTCCGAGTTTTCCAGGGGTGACTGCTCCTCTTTACAGACTCCTAGAAAACACAGTGTTTTCAACCAATAGCGTTATCTTTATTTCACACACAGAGAAAATGAATTATCCTTATATATGCCATTTTTATTTAATACCGTACTAATGAGGACACATATATAGGCAACTGCACAATACACTTGAAATTCAGATAACGCGAAGAACGCTTTAGTTACACACAACATTTAGACCCTCTGTTCAGTTCTGCTGATAATAAACAAAAGGCAACCAAACCAGATGCCATATTACTTCCAAACAAGTACTCCATTCCATTAAAACGGATTTCAGAGAATCGTGTCCTAATGAAGCGACACCAGCTCAAGGAATGACCGATGCCTGATAGACTAGGATAACACACAGGCCAAAAATAAAAGTCAATGTCAAACATACAAATAAAATTACAACATGCAAATAAACTGATCACAATGTCAACATTCATTTAATACCACAGCATCAAAAACAGATTCTGGCAAATGCATAAGCAACAAAAGCAACTGAGCAGACAATTGAACAGGTAAACCCAATTAGGTCAAGGAGAATTGAAGTAATATAGGTAAAAATAGAAAAAGGAATTCTAATGGGACTCGTATTTAAAACCTGTAGTTTACGTAGTCCAACGCACAAAATTCCATCCAATTTCTTCAAATTCTTGTGTTTAAACTGCAAGAACTGTCTGTTCCAAGCGTTAGTGTTATATGGGTACAACCACATGATACCAGTCCTGTTGAATGATAACCATAGCCAAGAGTCAATGCAAATTTTATAAAATTAGTAGAAACAATTAGTAACCATTTGGCAAAAAAATATAATCACAGCCAAAGACAGTCGAGTTTCTTTCCTGTCCAAAATCTGTAAGGCATGTATGAGTTGATCTTAATTGCAGAGTCACTTGGAGAAATATTCCAAGGATACATAAAGCAGTTACCAAAGCTGGCGTTAGACAAACTAGCACTGCGCCAAAGCCCACTGATATCTCGGCAACATCTCATTCATCTGTAAATACATTACAGAGATACAGAAATTGCACCCATACACACATTCGCAAGTCACAAATGCTATCTACGAAAGCACCATTTCATTCAAGGGATGAATGGAGAAAGGAAGCCAGTGGAGACATCAAGATGTTCCATTAACACAACTCCACACGTTTTGACAATGACCACGAGATTCGCTCTCGATGACTGAAAACCGAAATCAACAGAAAATAACAATTAAAGCTACTATGTGATCACAGTTATAAGATCATGAAAACTGCATCAACACAACCCTTCATGCCAGGAAAAGTAAAGGTACTTATACCATTTACGCTTATATCTTATCTTGTTAAGGGTTTTACCTATTCTGCCCAGTCATGCTTTCTCTGTTGTCTTCCATAACTAATACTCATGTTGAACAATTCCTTATATCACTGACTAAGCAACTGTATTATAGTTTGCCCTCTTGCCCCATTTGGTAAATCAACCAGTTTCACTAATGTTCTAAATAACAGTTAAATGCTTCATCTGGAGGTAATCACACTGAGATGAGAAGCGAAGAGACTTTGAATACTGATGAACAAATACCATTAAGATAGTTGGCATAAACTGCAAAATGACTTTCAACCAAAACACAAAGTAAATTTAGACAAAATTAAATGTAATGCAGTAATTACATCTCTTCAAGATAACTCAGTGTAACTGTCAACAACACATTGTTATAAATGAGTGGTTTATAACTGCTGGTGAATAAACTTCAACTGTTGCAAAGAAAGAAACTGAAGACTTCAGCTGGCACAAAAGGTTATTTTAATTAATTACTTAGTACCTTCCATCATGCACAAGGCATTTCAACCGATGAAACACCAAAACCAAGCCATAGTGAGGTCAATATCCAGAAGATCAGTCTCCTACGACAAATGACTGTGTATGATCCAGGACTTCAAGATTGCAGAAAAACAAGGACACTTTGGATGCAACAAAATCATCAATTTAAATACACATAACAAAAATAGAATGCTTTGACACAACACTTAGAAGCAAGTTCTAACTGGTGGACCAAATTTTATCAAGCAAGCACCTACTGAAAGCTCAATACTCGCACACACAAACATGTTGCAATACCACTTTCACAAATATTACCACTTTGGTGCAAGCTCTTACGTATCATAAAGTAACACTTCTCCATGCCTGCAGTAACTTACAGACACAAGTCTCTGCAAAACAGTTATACTTGTTGATCACCACCTCGTGTTGGTGTAAAAATATTCTGCCTAAAGTAAATCTGCATCACTGTCTGACCTGCTTCAACTGGGATTTATTTTTTGATTAACGATAACTGCAACATTTAGGGGCTATTTTTTTAGACATTTGCCAAGGTGTCTTAATGACTTATGCAAAAGCAGTTTCTAAAATAAGTAATTTCTCTGCCCTAAACAAAACTCAGGAAATTAAACAAAACTCAGGAAATTAAACAAAACACACACTTGAATTGTTAGGAGTTCATGTTTGGGAAATGTTCCAGTACAATGCTAGAAGTAGCACACAGCAAAAGGCTTAATTTTCTTTATTCATCAAACCATTTCTGCCTTTCAAATCTGGACAAAACTCAAGAGATTCATAACAGCAGTAAATTAGTTTTATTAAAAAAGATTCAAAACTGGAAACATCAACACTGTTGCAACAAAATGAGTTGAACACATTAACACTAGTCAGTGGAAACATAAGAACTGAGAGATTGATTAGAAGTCAGCATTCTTGAGAGGCCAGTGCAAATGTCTGTACTAATAGAGCGGCAGATAAACCTAGCAACGGAACGAGTTACTGCGATGGATCCTGATCACTTCCATCGTCTGAATCACCACCTCCCTCCTCGCTGTCATGCTGTCAAAACAAATCAACAACAAATTCAATATTGCAGATATCACTGGCAGAGTACTAAAACATTTAGCAAAAGCCAAGTTTCCACTCAACTTCGATGCACCTTATCCAGTTTAGCAACAGAAGGCCTATATATTTAAGGACTGCTGAAAGAAGTTAACACCAAACAGCAGAGCATCATTTAAAGCCCAAATATTTATCAAGTGAAAAAAATGCCATGTTCAAAATCTGAGAAAAGGGTAGCAGCACACAGCCGTCATATTGTGTTTGATTTAAGACATATTATTTTATACTGAAAAAAATGGTAAAAACCTTAGAGACACTACCAAAATTCATTCGGTAATTAATCCAAGGTGATTGCTACAGTTTATAAGGCATTCACTCCAGTTACCATTTCACTCAGATAATTTTTTTCCAATCATGACTTTGTAATAACAATAAAAAGTCAATGCTGAAAACAATAAACTTTAAAAACTGACTTGTGGCAAGCACGTTAATAATTGTTAAACAACATAACACAAAACCAATTCATTTAAACAAATCAACAGATTCTGTAATTCCGCAACCAAAGATGCCAAAGACCAAATGTCAAAACCAATTCTACAACCAAAGCCTCAGACACAAATAGTCAGTCCAGAGAGCTCAGCCAGGTATATATGACACTGGCTTAAGAAGAAACTGAAACTGATAAAAAGGAGTTTCCTTTCATGACAACTTTTAAGGTGCTTCCAGAGTCCATGCATTAGCAAGAACAGTTCCGGAAATTTTATATTTGTTACGTTAACTCGGATGCAAGACAAGGCTGACGCAAATACTAGCAAAGAAAGACAAAGGTGTTTCATTTGATTAAGACTTACGATGAGAGAGGCAAGTCTACTTGTTTTCCATGTACTGTCAAACTCTTAAGCAGAAAGGTGGTTTCATGAGAACCCAATTGCAAAAATCAAGTCTAAAACTGGCCAAAGGAGCCCCATGACACAAAAGGACACTAAAAAGTCTCAGAAGATTCAGCATCGGCTAAATGTTTTATATGAAACAGTATTATTCTGATTTCCTTTTATATGTACAGTGAAACTTCCTTCACGAGGATAGAGGACAATCTTGCATAATACAGCTTAAACAATACATCTTAAATAACTTCGCAGAAATGGCATTTCTTAGCAGAATTATACCAGAGTACCGAAACATCTGTTACATTAAATTATGGCATAGGAACCAAACCTTTAAAGCAGTATAAACTCAAGAAAAGTATTTTAAACTGCTTATTTTGAGAAAATTTACTTCAAAATGCTAGAAACAAGTATGCTAAAGAGATTATTTACTAAAGCTTCAACAACTCAACTTAAACAGTGGTTGAACAAATGGGATCTGACTGGCCAGAACTCTTTAAATATTGCGTAAGTCAATCAATCTGATTCAATCCTTAGGGAAGAAAAATGTCTGACATAAATTTCATTTCTTCAAGGTTGTATGATATTTATTTAATCAGGAATACATAAAGTAGGGAATAACTGGAAATCGCCTCGGACATTTGCCTCAGCCGAAAATCCCGTTTCCGGAACTATTCGCCTTGGCAAATACTTTAGACGCGAATAGTTGCAAAATTTTTTCTTTAAAAACTTATTCAATAAACTTACGTATACGAAATTATAAATGTTCAGCCTTAAAACAATTACACATCCATTGAATTCAATTCCATTTTCTGGAAATTATGTCGATTTATTAAATTTAATGCAATTTTAGAAACTTCACAACTGCACAGAAATGACTAAAATTCAAAATGTATCAGTCAGTTATTACAAGTACACAAATTTATTTCGATAATTTTTTATTACATGAAAATGTGAAGCTTCGCATATGGAACAAATGTACCCAGTTCGTTTCCGGATCCGGCAAATAGTACATCCAAATACTCGAATTCGGTACTCGGTGGAAAATGTCTACCCGGTTGATCCCTAACATAAAGCAACGAAGGAGCCATACGGAAATTGAGAAAAAAATGTATGGAACAATTTAGGGTAGCAAAATTAATTTTGGCATGCAAAAGCATGCTATAGACAGCAGTGGCCACTGCCTTGGAAATCTAAAAGGCTCAAAGCAACTAGAATGAACACCTTCAAGTGCTTTATGCAGGCTAATCTGGAACACAGGCTCAGAAAGATGTTTTCCAGAAACAGTCAAATCCCATTATGGTTACGGTGTTAGTGGTTAGTAAAATAACAATAAGTTAATTACCGTGTGATCTATAATTACCTCCTCTCCCTCTTCATCATCATACTACAAATCACATTTATAACTAACATTAAAGCAAAGAATATATTGCAGTGAAGGTGAAGATGCTTAAGTGCTTGTTTAATTATCAGATCCCTCTATCACCAGTAGTCCTTAGTCGTGTCTTTTTGCAGTTTTGAAGGATTTTTCAACTTAAGTGCAAATTTGACACAAGCAATACAGACTTAAGGCTTACAGTTGCTTAAATACAAACTGTCATGTTCAAACAGTAAACTAGATTTGAATCCCAGACAGAGGTGAAAGTCTGTTATGTTAGCAATCAGCCACCCACCACCCACGTCCACAGACCTATCTATGAGACCAGCACACAAACACACACACACACACACACACACACACACACACACACACACCAGTGCCCAACCAAGCCTTCCCCACAGGTGGATTCTTATACCTCAGATACACTGATTATTCTGAAGTGCTCAGCTTAATTCATCTGACAAATGACTCGTAGCTTTTTGAATGCCATAAAGCAACTAACTGTGCTAGTAACTATTTATATCTCGCAAGAAAAGTTTTTCATTGTTATTCTAATAATTCATTCTATTTCCTTTTAACAAATTGGTTTGGTGATCTCATACTATACTGTGTGGTCACTTCTAATGTTATACATTCTGCTCTTTATTCTTTTATTATCAGGTTTAGATCCTCTCTAATGCCCTTTCTGGAAATATGAAAAATATTACAACTGTCAATAGAAGCTAAACTAACAGAAAATATGAAATTACATCAGAATATCTCCCATCACAGATATTTCCTAATTTGTTGTGGATGTGTCAACAGTTTAGATAACTGCTACATACAAATGGTATCAAAAATGGTATAATCTCAGCATTTTCTTAACCCCAACAGATTATGATGGACATCAGAGTTAACCTAAGAATTTCCTTCAGCCATCAAGCAGTATGACAATGTAACTTACATTACAACTAAGCCTGTCCCAAAACATGTTAAACACCTTTGATTAACTATAAAGCAACAAAGCAATCAGAATTAAGAAAAAGCTTCATCAACAACTAACAAATAGTGCTGTGTGCAAAACTGTTGTTTAATTAGTACCATCAGCCTGTAATCAAAGTTGCAATTTTTTGCCTGCCGAGCTCATTACATTTTGTGATACTGGATAATCTATTTAAACGTGTATCAATATTGCCAAGCCGTATAATTTGGTACTGGCATGAGCTGGGAAGTAAATATAAAGTTCTGCAGCGCACTGGCCTTGTGTCCAAGACCTTGGGATCCATTCACTGCCAGCTAAAGGGTCACAGAATTGGAAATAAGCACCTCCACTAAGATCCACTAGAAACACGTGAGCTTTAATTTTTAACTTTACTTTTGTTGGCCAGAATATAAAGTGCAACAGAACTCTATGACCCTTATCAGTTATTGGTGTTGACTCCATCAGTTACTGCTCACAATCCAGTGCATTCAGCATTCTCCCTTAAGTAGAGTTAAGTGCAGCATTATCCTAAATGTACTAAGACCCATTCCTATAGCCATGGTAAGTCTTACCTCCTCTTCGTCTTCTTCATCCAAGGCTTCCCCAGTGAAATACAGGACAGCCTTCGGAACAACTCGATCTCGCAAGAAGTGTCCAACCTCATAGTCTGCTGACAGTAACTCATCTGTGTCCTCATCCTGTGCAACAAATGCATCAGCAATTCTTGCCCTGTATTCTGTCCTGTATTAGTACTTCTGACTAAGGGACCAAAATAGCCGAGTGGCCTAACTCCCAAGTTTTCAAGGGCAAAGTACAAGGACAGGACCATAACATCTTTTTCAACCCAAGTCATAATTTGGTTAAACATTATGTTTCAACTTACAAAGTAGACTAATCTACATAAAATAGTAAAAGTTTCTTCAACATTCAATTGACAGAAAGGAGGCTAAAAAATATGAAGATCTGCATAAACTTTGAAATTCCTGTATATATAGTACTACTTTTGAGATAAAACACATTTACAACACACACATTCCACAATTACCATAAGCCAACATGCTATATCGATAACTTCAAACATACAATCATCAAACTGATCAATATACAATGAGAATTTTAGTAAATCAGGCAAAACAACTTACAGGGTCTTCTCCTTCTGGAACTGTTAAAACAAAATAAAAACATTTTAAATCACTCAAAACCCTAACTTAAGTTACACTTTTATCAACAACACACACACCTAAACACGTTTAAGGTAACATCAACTAGGTGACACCAAAAAGTCATCCATATTACCATATTCAGAGCTAGTATCTGTATCATCATCTGATCTAATCTACGGCCTCCATACTGCCATTATCATAATACACAACTGAAGGTAATAACTTCCAACTGAAGTCGTATTTCATAATCACAAAGCCATACCTCCTCGAGAGGTTCTTGAAGGTGTCATAAAAATGATTATGCCACTGACGTTATTACCACAGAATTATTTTACTCCTTTCATTTTTCTTTTGCTATGTAGAATGTATGCAATGGACCTAACCTCATGAGGAAAGCAATCGCAAGCAACAAAGAATAAATGAAAACTAATCCTCTGTTTTGTCCACACTAACCTTGCGGTGGATTGAAGAAGTTAAAGAAGGAATGCGCCCGAACAATCTTCGTCACTGTCCTCTTGGCTTCCTGTCCCTTGCGACGCTGAGTCTTCTGCACTTTCTTCAGGGTCACATTTTTTCCTTCCTTCCAATCAATCGTACACCTGCATCACAGATAAAAGTATTAATTCCAATCAATTCTATACCTCAGATAGACAGACAGATTCCAATCAACTGTACACTTAACAAAAGAAATGGATGGATAATATACAGCTTTTACCACTCAATATTACCAACACCTTCACCAAAGATACACATAGATAGAAAAACATAGATAGATATAGATAGATAGGTAGATAACTAGATATAGATAGATTCTTTGACAGATACGTTCATAAACACTGAACAAATGAATCATCATCACTCAATCAGTTGCTTCTCTTGTTAACAATTGAATTATACAGCTTAGTTACTTAATAAGCAAGATACAAAGTGACACTGGACAAAAAACATTTGAAGAAAGAGAAGCACCTCCAAAAAAAATCAAACTGCTCTAATATCCCTAAAGAATTTCATAAGAATCTTGCTCATTTGTGTGCACCACCTACAAAGTAACCTCAATATTTACTTCATTTTCAGTACCACATAAATGCAAACTAGCTAAAAATCAGTGATTGACTAAAACATGAACTTAACACAAAATGACTACCACTAACATCAGAGGAAAAGTGTAAAGCATCAATGAAATGCTGATTTGTACCCTGTGCTCTTGACGATCTCTGGCCCTTCATACGACAGAAGGTCTTCCTTGTCAGGGTCCAAACTCAGAGTGTACTCCTTCGTAAGAACGGCGTTGGTGAAATAATCGTTTGGAGAAAAGACAAATTCCAGAAGAAATCCCTACCATGCAAAAAACTAGAGGGCTGAAGACTTATATCAAAAGCACTGATCAAAATACATGAAACAAAAAACCAGATTTTGAGTGTAATTTGCTCTTGAAGTATAACGTTACTCAAATTCTGTCACAATGCAATTTTTCATGACATATACCGGTAATGAGCACACCCACTTGGCCCAAGAATAGATGTTGGGAACCCTACTGAAGCAACAACAGACAAGCAGGTTAAGAAGGGATCAACCAGCACTGCTATTGTGCCAACAAACAAAGTGTCTAGTTGTGGCTGGTTTTAAATGTCACTCAGGTGTGTACTGGAGAGAACCTAATAATGACAGAAGCGTATTTTATTCATTGTACCAGCTAATCCTAGCTGTGTCTGCATCTAAAAAAAGAAAGAATTACCCACATCCGTTAGCAAACCGAGCAACTCGAGAGGAACACGACCAAAAAACCTCATGGCAACCACTGGTTGAATGCTAAAACCATGGACGATCAACTCAAGAGAAGCACACCAGTAACGATGTGTACCTCGGCCTTGTCTATTCCTGGTCGCAGGTCCCTCCGATCGGCTGCACATCGGGCTAGATCATCCACTGCCCAGCACAGGTTTGCCATTGTTGGCCCTGTAACAGTCTTGCTTTTAAAATCAGAAGTGAGCTAATCAGTCTGTCACCTTCCTTGTTCCATAAGTGCTTGAAGTGTGCTTTGTTTGATCGTGGGGCCGCCTGCATGTTCAGGAGCGCTGTTGGTAAGTTTTTTCTTGAAGTTGCGCTTTACAAATTCTCACTAATGTTATGAGTTAAAAATCAAATCCAAGCGGTTTCTTATTTGACATACTGGTGTCTTTTCATGGAGGAGCTTCACTCTGATGTCCTGAAGGTGTCTTAGTATCGGTTCATCTTGTTCCTTTAAAACAAACCAACAGTATTCTATACCATATTGCTCACACAAATCCAATTTCAAGCACACTACTAATCAACGGTGTAATAACATATATACCATCAGAATTTTAACAGAAAAACACTGCCACAAATGGAGATGAAAAGCATCAGTTATTTAGTTCCAATATCCTAATACAAAAATTATCAAGGATGACAAAAATTGCAAAAAATTATAGAGGACAATTCTGAAACATTTAACCTGAACAGCCTTCAACTGCATACCAGAAACTCCTACCACAATGACATATCAGATATTTATGTACCTTGACAAGGAAAGCATTTAAAACAAATAGACATACTTCATCTTAATTGTTGCTCCTCCTAAATGCACCATTCATATTGACATTTGGTGTTTCTAAGTTCCAAAAGCACAGCATGTCGAGTTGCTCTAGTTTTTAAATGCAGGCAAGACTACCATCACCAACATGAAGAGAGAAGATTCAAAGAAAACCCATACCAGGAATCTTGATGCACAACCAAAATGACACATGTGAATTTGTCAATACTCAACCATTAAATTAATTACCTAAATGTTAGTCACAAGAGTTGAACCGGTCACTAATTTTCCATAAGCCTACATGAACATAATTTTAAAATATGCCTCATCAGATTAGAATGAAGCACTGAAAAGCCAACAGGCTGAACAAAAATCTTACACCAAGCATGTCAGAAAGAATATCAACATTCTTGAATATTCTGAGCCAAAACTCTGGAATTCCTTTGATGATACTATCTGAAAACACAAAACAATCTTACAGAAAATAGAACTCAGGGTGGCAGTTTACCCGATTGCTAACTAAGTAGTTGCTCACCCATGTCTACGGTTAAAATCCTGGCACATCTAGATAGTGCAAAACCTTAAAATCTTTAAAAGCTCTCCTTGTCTTGTTATTCTTTATGGCTGCTTTGCTTGAACTTCAACAATATGACCTTTACACCTGAACTGAGGACTATTGTTGATAGACATGTGCAGAATATGCATGACTATATACTATTTTTGCTACATAGAACAAAGGAATATCAAAAACTAAAGACATGTGAAGAGAAAAGCAAAAGAAGTGTGCACACAGGTAAAGAAGAGTTTTTACATAAACTACAACACAAAGCCAGGAGAAGAAAACCAAACTGTTGCACAATATATATTGACAAAACAGTTGAAAAATATAATTCAGTTTACCTTGATTACCATCACCCGATTTTTGATCTCCAATGGTCAGTTTGGCCTTTGCATCGTCCTTCAGTTGAATAAAACCAGAATACACAGCACATGAATTCAGCATGCCATAGCAATATCATAAACAAGGGCAGTGTTAACATGTTAAAAGCCACATATTTTAGCCAATCAATCCTGCAGCCTCATTTAAGATACGATCTAACTTTGCTCCTTTAGCTTAAACTCAAATATCTACTCAACCACTGAAGAAGAAGAAGAAAAGAAGAAGAGCAGTCCCTTAAGGTAGCCCTGAGGCAGCCATGGGTATGGTGTTAGCGACTTCATTTTCTTGGCCTTGGCATATGAAAAAGGTGGGTGGCCAGTCCTCTCCCTCACCGTCTCATCTTCCCACCGACAGTGTACCGTGAGTGTACTCATCATAGCTGAGTTGAGTATTGACAAATTCAACCACTGAACCTAGAGCTAAATGTAAAAATTAAATGAATCCAAAGCATTCCAGCTTGTATAAACTATTGTATCATGTTTCTCTACTCTTTGTAGATGAAGTAGAGTTGTTTGCAAATTGTTTCTGCAATGACTAAAAGCCTGCAATTCGCACAAATCATAATACCTCAAAATATTTGTTTAAACACATCAATTAGAACACGTAAAAGTGGCAAGATGACTAAAAGCCTGCAATTCGCACAAATCATAATACCTCAAAATATTTGTTTAAACACATCAATTAGAACACGTAAAAGTGGCAAGATGTGGAGCAAGCGGAAACATACCGCCAATGAGTCACCTTCATCTTCGCTTGGCCACTGGCACTCATTATCATCTGGTTCAATTTCAGCACTTACGATCTTGTATCTCTGCCATAACATGAAGACATTCATTATTTAGGCTCTTTGCAACAAAATGTAAAATAACCTAGGATCAACATGTAACACCAGCTTTAATGACAGTTAGAATGTAAGAAGCAACATTTGCTAAATTCAAAGTATGTATTGTTTAAACTACAAGTCTCACCTTTACCATTTACAAAGTATAAGGCAATGTGACACAAAAGTTGCAAAATTTCAGCAAATTCAATACATAGGTCACACTGGCAGATACGGCCAGAACTCTTTAAATATTGCATAAATACGGTGTTACATTAATAAACAAAACTAGATTTTTACCAAAAACTGTAGATTACAAAATGTCCAGAAAGACAAAATGTCAACAACTAATAATAATTAATAATTATATTATTTATTATTTCAAACCCACAGACGCAGTAAGATTACATTGAAACATGAAAGTACAATCAATATCTTAATTAAACACACGGTTTGGCAGCCATGCAAGGCGCCGCCCTAGAGGGGGGTTACGGGAGTCGATCCGCGTACCTTATGCTCTCCTGGCCATGAGTGTTACCACTACTCTATCCCCCTCCCCTGCAAAACACTTAACCCCTTTGCCATCGAGAAAAAAATTAATGACGACATCCTGGCACCATATTATTTTGCAAAAACAAATGTGTTCATTATGTTTGAACAGGTTGCAAATTTTACCAACTCATTCATTCATTCGTAAATTTATATAGCGCCACTTCAAGGGAACTACTCAGAGGCGCTCCCGACTCCAGCACGGCGAAAAAGAGCAGTTTTCAGATGGTCATAGAAGGTACCAGAGGAAGACCTAGGATGTAGGCGCAGCTCAGAGGGAAGGCCATTCCATATGGTCGGGCCAACCACCGAGAAAGCGCGGGTCTGCATGATAGCAGTACGGGCGAACGGGACGGATAGCATCCCCCTCCCCACCGAGCGGAGGACTCGAGCAGTCCGAGAAGCAGACACAGGCCGGAAGAGATCCATCAGGTATTTTGGTGCGAGACCCAGTTGACATCGCCAACCAAAGGAGGCGATCCAACTATTGTCATTCTAGCAATAGACTGTAGCATACATTATTTATTTATTTCTCACTAGTATGTGAGTAACAGGCGTGTTATTGCTGTGAACAAAATGCAAGCACCTCATAAGTACACTCAACCTTTCTCACTCAAGATCTGTCTTACATAAGCTGATTCAATTAAAGGTTTTGTTGACCACATCTCAACTTCACGCTTTTAAATTATGCCTTGATAAACAACCAGTGCAGTGAAATATAGTATTTCTTCACCACTGACATCAGTCCACATGTGTAACCTGGAATTGGGCTTCAGTGGGTGGTACTGGATCAGTTGCTGGGCACGGCTGTTAGTTTCAGCAACAATAACACCTAACATATCATCTGTTATGAACAGACTGAAACAATGTACAGAATCCTGGATATCAGTAAAGTCTAACTTTCTACCAGAGGATCCAATGAATGTCAGCTTTGACTGCTGACCAACATCTTTCTCACACCATGCAAACTCAGTGGTGTAGTCATAACCTAGTCTGATCACTGTCATCACTACAGCATGCTTCACTGTTGCTACAACTAGACTCTACCTCAATATTGCCATCTTTTTGAACAATTATCGCTAATATTATCAGTTGACACATACGATAAATTGCGTAATTGTAATTGTAATTGTAACCGAAAACTTATATAGCGCCACTCAAATCAGCGGCGCTTTCAACCCGCATCAATGCCGGCACCGGCAAAAAGGAAAGTTTTCAGGCGTCTACGAAACTGGAGAGGGGAGAGGGCAAGAAGCTCTTGGCGGAGAAACAAGGGGAGACAGTTCCAAGCAGAGGGGCCAACATAGGCGAAACTTCTGGATTGTGCCGTGGAAGATCGCATGCGAGGGACAACCATAAGGCCGCGAGCCGAAGATCGCAAGGAAGCCCTCGCAGGCAAGGAAGAAACTGGGATGCAAAAATTCATTAGGTAAGACGGAGCAGAGGCAGTAAGGCAGTTGCGCATGAGAGTGAGGGTTTTAAACTGAATTCGCTGTTGAGCAGGGAGCCAGTGGAGGGAATCACAGATAAAGGCAGAAATGTGGGCAAACTTAGGAATGTCACCTATAAGCCGAGCAGCAGCATTAAGGATAGTCTGGAGTTTGTGCATATTGGAGGAGGAAAGGCCAATGTACACAGCATTGCCAAAGTCTACCCTAGTGCAGATCAGAGCATGGACCAGTGTAGTAACAGCATGAAATGAAAGAGACTTGCGGATGGAACGGAGCTGGCGTAGATGATAAAAGCAAGATCTGGATACAAGGTTAACTTGATCAGTAAAGGAGAGGGTAGGGTCAAGGACAATCCCCAAGTCACGAACAGAGCAGGAGAATTGAATGAGGGGAAACCTAAGATGTAGAGATTCAAAATCAATCTTGCTGAGTTGGAGGCGACCACCGAGCCAGATAAACTGAGTCTTGTCGGGGTTCAGCCGCAAGCGATTAGAGGAAAGCCAAGAATCCAGAGCAGAGGCTGCTGCTAAGATGCGTTCGACCATTTGGACAGCAGAAGAGGCTGGACCATGAATTAGAGACTGGGTGTCATCAGCATACTGATGAGACGAAACCCCATACTGCTGGAAAATCCCCCCAAGGTCCGAAGTGTATAGGATGAAGAGCAGTGGAGCAAGAACAGAGCCTTGGGGGAGACACCGTACTTCTTTGCGCACAAACGGATGCCTTTGAGCAGTGATTTCTCACTGTGCCAGGGGCACTTTTCAACACACTATATTCTGCGTGCCTACTGCCAAGAAGACCATTGCAGCAACCGCCTTCTGATGTCGAATAACGTCGCTAGGTATCGTTTACAGATATAAACGACAGTGTGAAGTCATGCACAGATGTTATCGATACCAAGAAAACAAGGCATGATATTCAAGTGTTTTCAGTGAATAAACCCTCACTTTTGAATCAAACACATTCTTATTGTGACAGTAGCAATATACATAGTTGTTAAAAATGATAGAAACAAAATAAAAAACGGAAAAAAACGTCTTTTTTAAGAAACAAAAACAGGGAAAAAACGACAAAAGAAAATAATTTGATTTTCTCGCATCATGTAGGCACTACTGCAATTTAAAATTAAAAACCTTATTTACAGAATTTAATTAGCAAATAACACAACTTTATTAGTAAACACTAAATAACATCAATCTATAATAATTATTTTGTTCCTTATAACTTTGGTTTAATAAAAAAAACTGAGAAATTAAAAATATTGGAATCTTTTCAAATTTTAATTGTAAACATAAGTCCTCATAAGTCCATGCTGACAAAACTAACACAATTAAAAACTAAACTTTGAAGGTATAGATTATATAGTGTAAGCTTTCTCAGAGTAAATGCATTTCAATTTAGCCAATGCCGAGCTTTTTCCTTTCTCGTTGTCAAAGTAACGTGAATCCATTCCGCACCCTTTTCTTTTGGCATTTTAGATAACTTAGAAATAACTTTTTAAAATGTTATTTCTTGTACAGTGCTATTTCATAAAGTATTTATTTCTCAATGATGACGTAAATAGTGACGTAAATTAGATGAATCCTTGAAAGCACGGGAAACAGAGACATCAGACAAAAAAATTAAACAGAAAATTAAAAAAATTTACAGACAGTAAATAAATAGTTACATACAAAAAATAAAAGATGGAAAAAAACGATAAGAAAAATAAACATAGAAAAAAACTAGGTTTTTTGGAGAAAAAAAAACCCGAAGAAAACGGTTTTAACAACTATGGCAATATATAAGACCTTTGCTTTGTTCAATCATATCAGTTACCTTATCCATGAATGGCCTGTAAAGATTCTCATATTTGCACTCAAGGTTGTGCAGCTCCTCAAAGAACTTGGACTCGACAGCTATCGCTTCAGACTGCAACTTCTTCAGTGCCTTCAACCGGCGTTTAATAGGATCAGGCAAACTGAGAAAACAAGGACAATAAAAATGCACTTTAAGTCACAGAACTACAGAGCTCCTTCAGTTACTCCTTTTTACTTTTAATAGACTTAGGATTATTTACATGTGGATTTAAATGCTTCTGCTGGAGCAGTTTGCCTGCATTACTACTTTTGCATCAGTCATTACTGCAAACCTTAAAAATATATCCTAACATACAAATTTTTAGAAGCTAAATAACTTTCTCTGACTGTATATATAGTTTGTATACCAAATACTAAAATAAAATTAGGAAAATTTAAACAATCTCCAATCACTCACTACTTGATAAAAGAAGTTCCTGTACGATGCTAACTGTTAACACAAAAAGATCTATCAAGTATTGGTTTCCTCTAACAACTCCATTAAAAATTAAAAGCTACAAGCTGTTTTTTTAATGTAGTCTTCCCAGAGCAAACTTCCTACCTACCCCTGTATGTAAGCCGATGGATTTGTGGCTCTGTCCAACTGGCTCTGAAGCGCCGATAGGGCCTGAATCATCTGACCTGAATCTGGAATAAATTATGAGTAAACATTATTTATTACAAACACAGACCAACTAGTTTATTTCCCATAGCAGTAAAATTTACCTCAGTTCTTACCTGTTCAAAATATTTTCTCAAATCAATCAAATGTAATTAATTATGATTTATCATGTAGCTATGGCACTGCAATTGGATGATCTGTACTCTAGGTAAGTGCAGATCAAAGAGTGAACCTCAACCTGTAGCTCCATAACAGGTCAAGAAATATACTGAACCATTATTGTCACAAGTTCTGTATTAAGGCATAGTTTATATGCATCAGCAGTTGATAGTTACTTAAGACAATAAGGAACATTCCAAATTATTGCAAGGCACAAAGGCTTGCATACAATCACAGTTCATAACAGATAAAGTCTACATAGCACAACATCATTACAATTTGGAAATTTCCTAAAATAATTTGAATTTAAACTGCATGACAATAAACTGACTATAGCAGTTGCTGTTACCAATAAAAAGTAACAAAGAAAGGTTACATTGTTTTAGTAGAACTACAGTAGGAAAACTGAGATTTTACTTACTAGTTCACGAATAGTTTTGATGAACACAATGCTGTCTTCAACCGTTTATGTACCCACAGCCAACTTTGGGCTTTAATAACTTATTCTCGATAAACCACTACATAGAAGGCGATTGGAAATTACCCACTTGCCAAAATGAAGTGATTTAGTTTGAGTCATTGAAAACATGCATGATGCTCACCGCAATTATTATTCTTAGTTTCACACCGCCTGTAAAAAAACAAGCATGAAATGAGACAAACATTGTAAATACAAAAATGCAGAAAATATAACTTTAGTGATTTTTGTATGATGCGGTGGTCTGTGTTAGTAGCAACACTGCCAGGCCCTTAGCCAGCCAGCCACCCATCCAGCCGTCCTTTGGATGGCTGAAAATCATTTTGGACGGGCATAAATTGTGCATGGACGCAACGTCCTAATGTGATAGGCTATAATGTATAAATCATTCCCCTTCATCTGTGTAACGAAGTTCCTTTTCCCACACAAAATACACTTCGGATAGCTTTTTACGATCCAGGATATGTGTAATTAAGTGCCAATAAGATGAGGTTGTTTCATGGTAATTGGTAACTGATTGGACTATATAAATACCTTGATCTTATGAATAATTATAGGGGTTTGGATTGATAACAAGTAATGTCTGTTCCATAGGCTATAATAATCAAATAAAGGAATTAAAAATTACAATCTGAAGTCAACAGATTGTTGTGTGTATCATTGTATATAAAACAAAACTGTTACAATTGTGGTCAAAACCCAAAAGTCATTCAGTGTAGGGGCATTGCAGACTTTTGCAGTCGGACATGTACGGTCGCGGCATCGGGCGGTCACGACTTCATACGTTCACGGCATCGGGCGGTCACGACTTTGCATGCGTTTGGACGCCCTACTCTTTATTTCTGGCTAAGGGCCTGAACACTGCCTGTGATTGAACACAAGTGACTGTCACCAAGCAGGACCTAGTATGGTGTAAGCGTAGAAGTAACTAACACGTCCTACACTGCATTGTCTTTGCATACAAGTAAACATTTCTACACCAAACTATTACCATACCTTTTTGAAACTAGAAGATTCATAAAAGGTTATTAAAAAATGATCAGAAACATTATAATGACTTTGAGCCAACAGGAACAGTGGCTTCAATGTAAGACAATGGGGTCTGATGTCCACAAGTAGGCAGAGTACAACGTTCACCCATCATATAGAATCACCTAAACATTGTTATCACTTTGTTTTTCATTGCTAGCACTAAGAAATGTTGCAGTAAAAGTTTCACTCATTTTCTAATATGATTCACGGTGGTTAATCAAAATGTTGCTTATACAAAATGTAAACTTTTAAAATCAAGCCATGCCTTCCCCAAAACCATTTCCTCTTAATTTAAGATGAGTTTATGCCCGTTCTGGAAGAGGAAGATCTCTACAGAACTGCCAGGAGACACCCATAAATTTTAGAAAAGTCTTGAAAATTATAGAAAATGGTTCCCAAAACATGCAGCCTAAGCAAAATGTAGATCAAGAAACTAAAGTCTGGTTAATCACTGAAAACTAAAACCATGTGGTAAATGTACAATAATATAATTCAACTTACTGCTGTGCATCCTCAGCCATTTTGGAGGTAAATCTGGAAAACAGTATAATTAGACGATTAGATGTTTAACAGCTCCTAGCATAATTCTTTTGTTCTGAGGAATTACACTTACTTTAGGTAAAATTTCTATGATTTACACAAGAAAATTGAAAAGTGACAAATGCTTACCACATATACACCATGGTCACCGATGAACATGTACAATCGGGGTGCCTATGTACTATATGGGTGGGTGTCTTTGCATCGTGAGGGTCGGTTAGGGTCAGGGTAAGCGTCTTGAGGGTCGGTTAGGGTCAGTGTAGCCTATGTATTTGCAGTCTTGTTGTCCTCGAGACCAAGGTCTTGGTCTCGAGTGCACTCGAGTTCGTTTTTAAAAGTCTTGGTCTTGAGGTTCAAGGTCTTGGTCTTGGTCTTAAGGTTCAAGGTCTTGAGGTTCAAAGTCTTGGTCTTGGTCTCGCAAGACCAAGACCAAGACCGGCTGTCAAAATGAACAGTCATTTAACAGAACTCAAGAATTCTGTATCAAGCCTGCTTGCATCATACACCCAATATCTATGGATGGATACAAGTCTTGTTGGTCAGGAAAACCCATTGGCAGCAGCAACAGTTATTCTGTATCAGACGGTATGATAAACCATGGGAAGATTTCAAAAGGACTCACTATCTGTACATTTACATCCAGTGCTTGAAAAGCTTCTGTGTGTGTGTCAGCGACTTCAGCACCTGTAGAACGTATTTTTTCACATGGCGGAATTTTTATGAGGTCACCAGGCACGTCTTGGTCAGAAATTCTGAGCGAATTGGTTTTTATAAAATATAAAAGGCATTTGGAATAATAGTTTGCATGAAGGACTTTCGAATACAAATTCGGATTTCTCTGCAGTTTGCATTTAAAGTTAATTTGCTTGAATAAAATAAAAGACTCATGTTTTCATTAAAATAGCGAATATTCCGACTTGACAATTTTAGAAGTCTTGACCTGATTGCGATTTTTTGGGTCTTGGTCTTGAGGTTCAAGGTCTTGGTCTTGGTCTCGAGGTTCAAAGTCTTGGTCTTGGTCTTGAGGTTCAAGGTCTTGGTCTTGGTCTTGAGGTTCAAGGTCTTGACAACAAGACTGTGTATTTGCGCGACTAAAAAAGCTATACCTGCGAGTGGAAGCTGGATTTAAAAATTTAGGGCTAGGGTTAGGCACCCCGATTGTACATGTTCGCCTTGTCACCTTTACCAAAATAATGAAAAAGCGTTAAATTCTGACACTCCTGAAATCCTTCCAGCCTAACAGATTTTTACCTTGCTTTGTGCCTCAGATTAATGCTGATACATGGCTCTGGACACTTGATACATTTCATAAATGCTGTTTCCCTTTAAATGTTTTCCCCATAATAAAAACTACTAAACCAAAAACTGCAATTATTTGATGATGAAATACTGGAACACGTGGGAAACGACGGGTATACCCTGACACATGATGATGACGATGCACGTTAGTATCTGGATTAAAAGTCAAAGGCATAATTAGAAACAGTAATTACTGGGCTATTTTAATCACTTTCAACTTCGTAGTCTTTAATTCAAGTGGTATAAAGCTAGAAACATTAAAGCATCAGGAAACCGACGCAGACAGTGATTCATGCGTTAAGCTCTTTCTAAGTCAAATTATTATATGAAATTAGGTTGCATGTTACACGTAACATTTCACAACAGAACCATACAATATAATGTAATTAAAACCATGAAAGCCAATTCAGTTCAATACCTGGCGAAATTTTAACGCTATCTAACAAAAACCGAATAAATAATTTCAATTGTCTGCAATCGTTCGGCAACGGCAACTGCGGTAATGCCCAGACCACAGATATAAATGCGATAGAATTTTACAGGAAATCTCGCAAAAATAATTAGACCAATTTCGGTAGGTAAGTAAGACACAAATTAGTCCTTGTATGCACGTAATAATCGTAATTGTACTCAAAATCTCCAAAGCGCTAAAGCTAAGCGCAGAGTACCAGCTTCTTCACAAGCGCTGCGTCATATCAGATGGATGCCCAGATCGATGTCCAGTGGATGTCTGAGGGAGAAACACGCAGTTGCTATGGCGGGCTTCGTTGAGGACGAGAAAGTTTGGGAGGCAGAGAATCGGGTGGATTAGGGTATTAATTGGATCGAATGGAATTAGAGTAGGAATTGAAACGCGCCATGGGCGGCGATCATGGGGGGGGGTCGAGGGGGACATATCCCCCACCTTTAAGAGGGGGGGCACGCCATACATTGGTTTCCCCCCCCCCCCCAAATTCTGAAGAAACACCAAAAAAGGCGGAGAAATGTAATTGCGCTGCCTTTTTGACCAGATGAGGTAAAAACTATATTTTTGAGCAGAAGTGTCCCCCGAAAAATCTCAGAAAGAAGAAGAAATTCGTAAAAAAAGTCTTAACATTTTTGGGGGATGAATTTGTTAAAAAGGTTATAAATTTTGTAGACGAATTCCTAAAAAAAGGGTAATGAGATTATTGTTGTGAGACCCGAAAAAAGTAGTGAAAAGAGGTGAATGACTAAAAAAAAAGGTCATAAACTTTTTGGACGACTTTGTCCCCCACTTCTCATACAAGATCGCCGCCACTGAAAAGCGCGCATTCATAATAATTAAAACTACAATAGGTAAATATATACGGTAAATATAAATTGTACTTGTATTGTATTCTTTATAAATAACGCGCCTTAATAAAAACAGTGTTAGGCCTCCTCAAAAGACGCGTTACAGTGCAGTAGTTAAATGATTCGACTATGAAATAGGCCTAGGCCTAGGCCTAATTGAAATAATTTTGTGAAAGAACGGACGTTAGAACAAAATTACCAGGCAGTAGCTACCCTATAGGTGAGTTACTGCAACGTTGGATCGAGATCATCGGATCATCTAAAAAGCCCAAACAACGATTCCAAAAGAAGCACGTTAATTACTTAGTGCAAGAAACATTATGCATGCAACTCGTTATGGAACTCCCAAGAGGAACAATGCCTATAACTTAAGTAAAACGCGACGGCGCACGAAAATCCTACGCTAGGCCTACATGTTAAACATACAAATAGGTTAATGGTTTCCAGTCGCCTATAGATTACTGTAACTCGCTTAATCTTACTGGTTTCAATAATTATTATAAGTTAACATGCTAAGGCAGTGAAGCCACTGAGCTGCGGATATTGCTATAGGCCTAGTTATTAAATATAGGCCTATTTGGTGAAGTTGCAGAAAGTTCAGAACTCTTTGGCTATAGAGGCGCTTTATAAATTTCTAGATACAATACAACACAATAAGTTATAATAATTGATAATCATCCAAATTTGAACCTTTGTGCTTAAATCTTTGCACTGGCTTCCTGCATGGGCGGCGATCCCGGGGGGTCGAGGGAGACGAGACCCCCACCTTCAACAGTGGGGGGGGGACAAACTATATATATATGTACACAGTTGTCCCCCAAATTTTGAAGAAACACCAAAAAAAGGTCAACAGATTTTTCACGCCTTTGTTGACCAGGTCAGTTCAAAAGTATCTTTTGTCCCCCCCCAACTGTCAAACAAGATTGCCGCCAGTGGCGTCCTGTTCAGCACAGAATTAGTTTCAAATTGGGGCTCGCACAGTTTATAAAATTTTTAACTCTGGCCAACCGCAATACTTAAAACCACAGCCTTCAATTATACAATTGAAGGCTCTGTTTATAACCAGTTCTAATTCCCAGACATATAATTGATTGATTATTCAACGATCGGTCATTTGATTATCTTTGTCTGGTCAATGATGAATGTGTACCCGAGGTAGAAATTTTTCGTATTCCTCATATTACGTCATTCTTGACGTCATTTCACTTTTTTAAAGTTAACTATATATAAGAGGTCGTTGCTATTAGCATCCAATTGTCAATATGAAATGACGTCATTGCGATTTTTCTTAGTTAATGGAAGTTGCCTCCGCTCATTATGCGGGTTTTGATAAAAATAATTATGTCTTCGTGTAATACTAGCTAATTACCTCGCAGGACGACTGTTTCTGGAGTTTGTTCTTTGCGCACGCTTGTACTAAGCTATAAGGACCGTAATCAAGACTTTACAAAACGACTTTGATTCTTCATCGGAGTGTGCAACGTTTGTCGTGGCATCATGCTATTATCAAGTTTACCGGAAACTTACCAGTTTCGAAAATAGTAAGTTGACAAAAATTTCTTAATTGTTTGACGCTGCTATTAACTGTAGTTGACATATATCTTACTTTCAAACAATGATCGATTTATGATCGAATGAATGATCGATTGAACATGATCCAGAAAGCTACATGTTCCATGGTCGATACAAATTTCATCACAAGGGCAATAATGGGTTTTAGAGCGAAACGCCGAAAAGTAATATTTATTAATTGGTGGATTATAGTAGGGCTGTCGTAAAAGAAATGTGATATTTAACGAAAACGCAAATTGATTGCTTCTTATAGTTTCTACAGCTTAAGCAAATTAACAGTGTTGGGTACTAGTTAAATAGTAAGTACTATTTAAATAGTATTTAAGTAGTTTATGACTATTGTATTGTATTGTATTGTATTGTATTTGAACATTTATAAAGCGCCTCTAGTAGGGTGAACCGTTCAGAGGCGCTCCCAGTGCGCAAGGCCAAGAGAAAAGAAATAAGTCTTGAGGAAAGCAAAAGAAGATGAGGGGTTACTTATTAAAATTTGAGAGCGAGTAGAAGGAGACAGTGTATTCCAGAGAGAGGGACCAATTGAGGCAAAAGATCGGGACTGAGCCATAGCTGTTCTAGTATGAGGAACTGAGAGATCAAATCTGTTTGAGGAGCGAAGTGGACGATGCGAAGAGACAGAAAGAGGCCGGTGAATTACATCAATTAAATATTTGGGGGCGAGACCCCGCTGTGTCTTTGACACCAGCATAAGGATTTTGAACTTAATACGTGCAGAGAGAGGAAGCCAGTGCAGTTTCTCAAACATGAAGGATGAAATGCGTGAGTAGCGTGGCAGACGGGCAATTAATCTTGCAGCTGCATTTAGGACTGACTGCAGAGGCATGAGACGGACCTTAGGAAGACCGATTAGAAGCGAATTGCAGTAGTCAATTCTGGAGCAAATGAAAGCATGGACCAGCGTTGTGAAAACAGAGGAAGAGACAGATCGTCGAACAGCCCTGAGACGCCTTAAGTGGAAGTAGGAAACACGTGTGAGGTTAGAAATGTGATCTTTGAAGGAGAGAGAGCTATCAAGCGTAACACCTAGATCACGTACACTTGATGAAAAGGAGTAGTGAGGGAAGATTTCCAAGAGGAGGGCGAAGTCAATCTTAAGCAACTGTTGACGGGAGCCAAACCAAATGAACTGGGTTTTGGAGGCATTAAGACAGAGACGATTTGAGGACATCCAGGAATGGAGAGACTTAGATAGAGACTCAATACGCTCAACTAAGTGCAATTGAGATAAAGGAGACCCATGGACAAAAGCTTGAACATCATCAGCAAAGATATGACCAGTAGCTCCCGAGAGTGGGAAAAGAGAAGGAATGTCAGCCGTGTAGAGAATAAAGAGTAAAGGACCAAGTACAGAGCCTTGAGGAACGCCCAGCTTAATGTGAATCCATTTTGTTCTAGAGTCGCCCGATATAATCATTTGGGTTCGTTCAGACATATATGATCGAAACCAGCAAAGAGGAAGGCCCTGCAACCCATATGAAGTCTCAAGACGCTGAAGGAGAATACTATGATCTACCATATCAAAGGCTGCAGAAACATCGAAAAGAGCCAAGAGGCTAAGTTCAGCCCTGTCAACAGCAGAGTAGATTTCAGAGAGGAGAGAGAGGAGAGCAGTCTCAGTAGAATGATGAGCCCTAAAGCCTGATTGATTAGCAGGAAGGAGTCCAGATTGCTCAAGATAAGGAAGGAGCTGAAGAGAGACAAGACGTTCAAGAGTCTTGGATAGGAAAGATAAATTGGAGATGGGACGGTAATTATTGCAGAGATTAGTATCAAGATTAGGCTTTTTTAGCGAAGGAAAGACCAGAGCACGCTTCTGCGATGGAGGAATACACCCTTCGGAAAGCGATCTATTAAATAGATAAACAAGAAAGGGAGCAAGGTCATCTAAAATGTCACTAATAACAAAAGGGGGTAGCGGATCGAGTTCACGTGATTTAAGATTAACAGACGTTAATACTAAACGAAGGTCGAACTCTGAGATAGGACGAAAACTATCGAAGACAGTGGATGTAGATGTGAAGGTCGGAGGAGGAGCATCAGCTGTCGAAGCACGAAGTCGGTCGATCTTTGTGGAAAGCATTTCCTGAAACTCATCTGCAGTGAAAGATGGAGCTTCGGTAGAACGAGATGATCGCCCAAGGAGACCCGAGACAGACGACCACAAGCGTCTTGGATTTTTTTCGTTGCGCAAAACTAGCTTTTCCCAATATTCAGCTTCCTTCTGATGGTAGAGGCGATGTAATGAGCGAAGCTGAGTAATCCAGGCTAGTCGGTCGACTATTGACGCGACTATTTCAAATAGTCAGGTAAAAGGTCCTATTGAAATAGTATTTAAATAGTATGCGACTATTTACTATTTATTAAAATTTAAATAATCAGCCACCAGTCTGAAGTTATAATAACTTATCTAAGATGGAAGCTCCTTTTTGCCAGAAATTATTTGTGTTGGTGAGCATTGAATTTATTCTTACTGGCAATGTTAAAAGCTTTTTTAATTCAGAATCATTCCTGTCGAAGTTTGAAGGGAGTGACAGAGGTATTTGATTTCTTCAAGATTTTTTAATATTTTAAAATGAAAATGTGAATTCTTTGCAAAAAATTTATTTATTGAGTAACAATGAAAAGTTTATTGTTGCTAGCAATACTAAAAAACTTGTATTTATTACATTACAGGGGCAGAGAACTTGACGAAGAAAATGAAAATATAATTTTCTTTCATAAATTATATGTTTTGAACATGGCCGTTTTAGGCGCAGTAGCTGATTGATTAGTGCTTGGCTTGAATATGCACCTTGACCCTTGACCGAGCCATTTCTGCCACTGACAATCTCATGAGGAAAACATTCATAACTAGGATGGCGTACTTATAACTTGGCATATAACATGTACTAAAAAAATATATATATATATATATATATATCATCGCAGTATATATATATATGTATGTATATATATATATATATATATTCCATTCTATTCTGCTGCACGAACGTACAGCTTTGAGCCTTACGGAGGTGGTTACTGTTACTGTTCTGCAGCAAATCCATTACTCACAGTTGATCAGCTCTGTCAATGTTCTGTCATATGGCAAAAGTTAAATAAACTTTTTTATTTCAGAATCATTGTCATGCAGCTTGGCATGCGAAGGAACTGAGTGAGGTATTTATACGATTTCTTCAAAAAGTTTTATAATAAACTATTTAAGATGAACAAAGCTGAAACGTTTATTTTCAATGGCGCAAATAAACTTGTATTTATTTTTGAAAGGACTGATTTTGGAATTATTTAAGAAGAAATAATTGCATGAGATTTTAACTTCTGAAGCTATATATTTAAATTTTTCAATTTTTTTTTTATTAAATTAGGAAAAAAATATAGTTGCATAAGAAAGTGCCTGCCTAATATACAAAGTAATTAATAGAATGATATTTTGTCTTACAGATGCAGATTGGGAACTTGGTAATTATGCACTGATTTTTTACATTTTCTAACAAATTACTTAGGAAAAGTAATTACACTGTACGTTGTTGAACTGCCTAATGTAGTAGCAACAATAGCAAATAAATAATTTTTTATTATTTATTCCCTTAAACAATTTATTACAATAACTACAACAATAACAAAATACCATTATTCTACAGACTTGGTTCATAGTTCAGAATGCCTTAAAAGTGATTATATGATAATGTTTCTTCAATTGTCATTTTAAATTGTTTTCGAAAGAAATAACTGAACAGGAAATTTCCTTTAACTGTCTTATTGTAATGCGAATTATATAGCACTGCTTCAGGAAAGCAATCGAATCTGCTCAGTATAGTGTAATAGAAATGATAAGAAACTGCTGTTTTTGTCTTGTAGTTTGGTCTGCAAATCCATAAGCCCATTGCGAAATGGATAACAACTTGAAAGATCTCGGCCAGACTTCACTTGCTGAAAACTAAAGAATATGTACAAAGACATCCACCAAAGAATCAACAACAAATGTAAGAGTCAGACCTATGCTGTTATAAGATGTCCCTAAACTCATTCTCTTGCCATGAGCCCAAACGTGCTTTAGCCTACTGCTGTTCTTTAACACTTGTTCTTGGCACGCTCTCAAGAGCTAGTAGAGAAGAAGGTCCAGATCTAGATGAAGCCACATCACTGCAGTATATTCTGAGTTATTCGAGACTTGTACACCAACTGAGCGAGTTTATGGTCAATACGATGCTGCACAGGCAGCCAGTGAAGTACGTCGCAAAGCAGCGGAGTAACTTGATCCTACTTTTTTCGGTTGCAGATTAGTCTGGCTGCTGAATTCATGGCGGACTGCAGTATGTCCAACAGATACTTAAGTACATCTGCGAGTAGGCTGTTGCAGCAGTCAACCTGAGCGACCACGAAGCAGACAATTGCAGGTTTTGTCATATGCAGCTCCTGATTAGCCTTAATTGGCAGAAGCATCTCCTGACCAACTGATTTACATGGCCTGTCATCAGCAGGTCAGACTCGAGTAGGACACTCAAGTCGCGAACTCCACCAGATGGTGGCAGCTGTACCCCACAGACCTCCAAGGGAACGCCACTCACTTGACCATGATGTCTGTGCATCGCAAACCAGAGGAAGTGTGTCTTGCCAGGGTTCAGAAGTAGACGATTCGACCTCATCCAGGCCGCAACTTCATCAACACCGAGCTCCATTCGACGCTGAAGCTGAGGGATCTCCGATCTTGGGCCAGTCGTATATAACTGTGTGTCATCGGCGTAGAAGTGAGACGACAGGCCCAATCGGAGGCGAGGTTACTGAGATCCGCGGTGTACAGAAGGAACAGCAGTGGTCCAAGAACCAACCCTTGAGGTACCCGGTGGAGGAGACAATGCACAGATGACCTCTTTCCGTCGAACAGTACAACTTGCCTCCACCCATTCAGGTATGAGCAGATCCATCCCAGTGCCACGGAACCTATCTATCCCCAAGGTCTGAGAAAGGCGCTCAAGAAGTTGCCTGCTGAGCAGGCAACTTCTTGCAAAAATAAATGGCTATTTTGTCTTAATCTAATATGCAATTTTAGATTGATGCCTGTTCATTTCGTTTTTGGCCAATCCTGTACTATGTTAAACAGCAAATAAAACCATCAAACCTGTCCGAGTATTGTTGCAACACGGCTGTTTGAATCCTCTAGACAGCCACGTTCACAGTGATTTGGAGAGGTCTTAAAATGCACCCTATTAAAGCCGAGGTGCATAGAGACGTGGTTGCCCAAAACTGAGAGATCAAAATATATTAATAAAAATGACCAGTAATGGGCACTAAACTATTTTTTTTTTAAACTAAAACTATTTTCCAACTAAACAAAAATAGTTTAACTAAAGTTGGCAACTGATTTTAGAAATTAGTTAACTAAACTAAAAAAAGTAGTTAAACTTTTTCCAACTTTTTTCCAACTTTTTACAACAAACATTTCACAATAACAGAGGTTAATTGAACTGTAATAATGCAGAGCATCAGTGACAATTTAACCTTCAAACTATGCAATTTGTACTGTTCTAGCATACAGCCGTACTGTAAGTAGTGTATGAATTTGAAAACACAATGGCTGTTAATGTTAAAACCATGCAGTGTTGATCAATTAGTTTTGCGTTGAATTGTTGACAGTGTTCAATGTTCATTGCAGAAAATAGTTGCACATTGCTGATTTTTGTAGTTAAACTTTTCAGTTAGCAACTAAAATTTTTTAGTTAAACTATTATTTTAACTAAACTATTATTTTTTAGTTAAACTTCTTCCTTAACTAAAATTTTTTAGTTAAACTAAAAGTTAGCAACTTTTTAATTAACTATTGCCCATCACTGGAAATGACTTGGCCTTAAATTATCATGAGAAACTTAGGCAACATTATTACTGAAAGAACTGGGTAATCACTAATCATGGACTTGTTTTCATATCAGTATTATATTATTTTAGGAAAGAATATTGCATGCGAATTTGTTGAGCTGTCAAATGCACTAGCGACAATAACAAATTGTGTCTTTTGTATTCCAGGTTGCCTGCCATTCCTGTCAGCATCTCAAGCTGCAGAAGGTATTTATGTGATTTCATCAGAAACTGTTATAGTGGATTATTTAAGATGAAAAGGATGGTTTCTTTTCCAGAAATTGTAAGTTGACCAATAATGAAAAAATTGATATTATATTACAAGCAATAGTTTAACTCTTCTGTTTTTTTTGTATTCCAGATATTGCTTGTTGATTAGTCACATGTACTGGTAAAAATAACGAACTCGTGCGTAATTTTGTGTTGCAGATGCAGTGTTGCAGAGGAGTTGACTGGGTCGCCTGTCATCTTGTGCAGTGTCTTCAACCTCTGAACCAGCTACCGTAAGTACACGAGTTTTCTTGAATTGAAATGATCAATCATTTAACATTCAGTAGCCAGTATAACAATCTACTTTAAGATTTTAATTAAATTTGTTGCTTCGAACTAAAAATTTCCTATCAAAACTGTCCTCATTTACAGCTAGCTGTAATCATAAATTTATATTGTGCCACTTCAGAACAAACTTAGAAGCACTTTGACATGAGAACATGAAACCACAATCAGATTGGTTTTAAAGCTCCTGCAGAAAAAGGGATGGAAAGATGGGTAGTGCGTATCACTCGTCTAGCTTAATCATTGAGTTCGTAAATTTTTTGAAAATTGCTACAGTAAATTTGCTGTAAGTACTCGCCAGGGAGTGTATTTTTACCATAATTCTGCATGTGAAGAGAATTAGGTAAAGTCGAATGGAAATAATGGTGCAGAAGTGTATAATTAAGGTAAACCCTATTATAGACCCCTATTGTAAAGAACTTGGAGCAAAGTTTTTGTTGCTGGTATCTAACTGATAGTTCTTGTTCTATAGGTCGATGTCATCCCTGGCTTGTGAAGTCCACTTGAATGTTTCATCGTCGCTACAGTCATCCGTGGTGTCCTTGTTGGAAGATCAACATCGACCAACATCACTTTGTGCACTTCTTGAGTGCTGATGTGTGAGCAATGTGTGAGCAGTGTGTGAGCAGTGTGTGAGCCTACTTCATTATCTCACCTTGGGTCTTGTATCCCTGTGCCTGGCTATTTAAGGATTTTCTTTTGTTTAGATCTGGTTACATGATGTGCAATTTACAGTGGCAATGGTCTGTGTTGTCACAACATCATGTTGCATTGCTGCCAATATTTTAGTTCTTTTTGCTTATCCATACTGAAGCAGCAAAAGCTGTTATATAGTTGCCCTTATCAAATGTACTTATTACAAACATTGGTCCTTGAAAAGGCAGCAAAGGCAAAAGCATCACCTGTCACTTTCCTTTTATTTCCTTAACTAGTGATTTTGTTGTGTGGAATTTTTCTTATCATTTGGTTTACTTTATGGCCTTCCCCTCCTAAGAACCCTTGGCCCTGCTGAATAGCTTTTTGTCTATAAGCAGCACTATATAAGTCAGGGGAATATTTAAGAATTAGGAGGAATTCAGTTACGAGAAATGGAATCCTTTTCGTCTTGAATTTCAGCACACACCCTGTGGTCATCTTTGTTTTAACCTGTGTGTTATCATAACCATTCATAACCATTCATCAGCCGAGACAAGGAAGCATAAAAATAGCACTGAGCCTATAGGAAGGAGTCGAAGGACAGTAGGACACCTATTGGGAAGAAATGACAGATGGGCAGAGAAACACAAAAACACAATGACAAGAGAACAAGAACACACATACACACTAGGAGATACACTCGCTAAGCAATGAACCCTAAGAACTGATGGGCACACATACACACTTGAAGACAGTCGGAGAGATACAGAAATGCTATACACATACCCTAAGCAATGGACCATAAGAACAGACTGACACACAAACACACTTGGAGACATAAGGAGACAGGTGTAACTTGTTAGGGGTATGAGGGGTACCCCCACTCTTTGGACTCGGGGGTACTGTACCCCCCACTTTTTAAACAATGCCAATCAATATTTTATTATTGAGCCTTCCCAGGGATCACAATTTCCACCTTGCTTCATGTATGTAATAAATTGGTACCCCCACTTTTTAGACCAAAGTTATGTCCCTGTAAGGAGAGATGTAGACATAAGGAGCGATACAGACACCATAGACCTGGCCATGGACCGTAAAAGCAGACGGACACATAAACACAATTGGAGACATAAAGAGTGATACAGACACATACCCTAGGTTATGGACCCAAAGAACAGATGGATGCAAACACACTTGGAGATATAAAGAGAGATATAGACAGGTACGTTAGGCAACGGGCCCTAAGAACAAAAGGACACGTTAGCACACCAAGACATTTGTAAGGAGAGATACAATCACAAAAGGCCTACCCTACGCAATGGACCATAAGAACAGACACACTTAGAGACATAAGGAGAGATACAGTCACATATATGTTAAGCAATGGACCGT
Organism: Allolobophora icterica; assembly: GCA_963556255.1. Taxonomy (NCBI): domain Eukaryota; kingdom Metazoa; phylum Annelida; class Clitellata; order Crassiclitellata; family Lumbricidae; genus Allolobophora; species Allolobophora icterica. The sequence continues at coordinate 23,979,159 of OY744602.1, forward strand.
TGGAAAAGACACACTTGGAGGCATAAGGAGAGATACAACACACATAGATGCTAGACAATGGACCGTAAGAACAGACAGAATTGGAGACATAAGGAGAGATACAGACACTTACGCTAGACAATGGACTGTAAGAACAGACAGAATTGGAGACATAAGGAGAGATACAGACACTTACGCTAGACAATGGACTGTAAGAACAGACAGAATTTGAGACATAAGGAGAGATACAGACAATTACGCTAGACAATGGACCGTAAGAACATACAGAATTGGAGACATAAGGAGAGATACAGACAATTACGCTAGACAATGGACCGTAAGAACAGACAGAATTGGAGACATAAGGAGAGATACAGACACTTACGCTAGACAATGGACTGTAAGAACAGACAGAATTGGAGACATAAGGAGAGATACAGACACTTACGCTAGACAATGGACTGTAAGAACAGACAGAATTGGAGACATAAGGAGAGATGCAGACACTTACGCTAGACAATGGACCGTAAGAACAGACAGAATTGGAAACATAAGGAGAGATACAGTCACTTACGCTAGACAATGGACTGTAAGAACAGACAGAATTGGAGACATAAGGAGAGATACAGACACTTACGCTAGACAATGGACTGTAAGAACAGACAGAATTGGAGACATAAGGAGAGATACAGACACTTACTCTAGACAATGGACTGTAAGAACAGACAGAATTGGAGACATAAGGAGAGATACAGACACTTACGCTAGACAATGGACTTTAACAACAGACAGAATTGGAGACATAACGAGAGATACAGACACTTGCGCTAGACAATGGACTGTAAGAACAGACAGAATTGGAGACATAAGGAGAGATACAGACAATTACGCTAGACAATGGACCGTAAGAACAGACAGAATTGGAGACATAAGGAGATATACAGACACTTACGCTAGACAATGGACTGTAAGAACAGACAGAATTGGAGACATAAGGAGAGATACAGACACTTACGCTAGACAATGGACTGTAAGAACAGACAGAATTGGAGACATAAGGAGAGATACAGACACTTACGCTAGACAATGGACTGTAAGAACAGACACGCCTGGAGACATAAGGAGTTATACAGATACAGACGCTAGACAATGGACTGTTAGAGCAGACACAATTGGAGAAACAGAGATACAGATAAAGAAACGCTATGCAATGGACCGTAAGAAGAGACTCACTTGGAGACATAAGCAGAGATTAAATTCAACAATTTTTATTGTTCCCAAATTAAATCAGCATTATGCAGTTATTGTAGTAATTATCATTTTGGTAACAAATAGAAAGCCCAGAAAGGCCCACTTATCTGGGCTACCCTTGTAACACATTTAAAACAATAATAATGGCAGAATATCTTGTTAAGGAACTAATAGTTAAAGTTAGTCGATTAAAAAGTATTAAACTCCATAAGGCAGTCTTCATAGTTTTAACTAATTATTACCTTAACTAAGAATCGACAACATAGAAATTTATAATACTAAGTAACTAACTAATAATCGGTCATACCTGGACTTCTGAAATAACTTTAAGTTAGGTGATCGACGAATGATGATGGAGATGTTGTTCAATACTGATGGTCCCTGGATCTTAGGACAAACCTACTAGTATTGGTGGAAGCGAAGACTCCTCGATAAGATTCAACTTGTCTAGTTGGGTAGGTTTGAGTACCTGAAGTTATATTGAAATAGTCATTGAATACGACAGGTAGTAATTTATGAGTGTTTTTATACATAAATTAACGTATTTGTAGGATGTTAATCTGATTAATTCTAAGGATGTTATAGTTATTGAAGTGTTGGTTGGTGTGCGATCTGAGGGATACCCTTGCTATCACTCGAATAGCTTTTTTGTAGGATATTAAGTTTGTGTAATCAGTTTGAGGCCCATACAACGTTACAGTACGCTAAATATGTGTATATTTGTCACATAATTAGTGAATGGTAGAGGTTTAGTAGGACTTTTTGGGTAAATACGATGCCAGTCGGTTAGTATCCCTACATTTTTGGCAATTTTCTTTGATATTATGTGATATTATTTTAATATGTTCTTACCAGTTTAAATGTTGATCAATGTTGACCCCAAGAAATTCAGTGAAGATTACCTATAGGACTATGTTGCCATCGATAAGTAGGCCTATGTTGATATTTATTTGTAGAATAGGTTTCCTATGTCATCTGAATAGGATGAAATTAGTTTTACTAATATTTAATGATAGAAACTTAATAATAAACCACTCAATGACATAAGTAATTTCATGATTTATTATGTGATATAATTCGTGCAAGGACTTGTGTGAGTGAAACACATTGTATTATCAGCAAATTTAATAAAATTCGAGATATTTGAAGCACTTGGCAGGTCATTAAGGTATATGAGAAAGAGGAGAGGTCCTAAATTAGACTCTTGTGGCACTCCGTATTTAAAACATTTAGATTTGGATAGTATTCCATTACAAAGAACCTGCTGAGATCTCTCAATGAGACAGCTACTAAACAAAACAGACACCAACGATAGACATTTTACGATAAGAAAAGACACACTTGGAGACATAAGAAGAGGTACAGCCAGACGAGACAATGTACTGAAACAACAGGCACAATTGGAGACATAAGGAGAGATACAGACACAGGCGTTAGGCAAAGGACCGTTATAACAGACAAAATTGGAGACATAAAGAGAGATACAGAGACAGACGCTAGGCAAGGGGCTGTAAGAACAGACACAAAAGGAGACATACGGAGAAATACAGACGCTAAACACTCAGTTGGAAACGTAAGGAGAGGTACAGCCAAAGTCACAGATGCCAGACAATAGGACCCTGAGAACAGACACAGTTGGAGACATTAATAGAGGTACAGACACAGAGACTAGACAATGAATCATAAGAAAACTGGAGACATGACGAGAGATTCAAAAACAGAAACAGACGCTGGACAATGGACTGAGAACAGAGACATGTCGAGACATAAAGAGAGATACAAAAAATCGCGAGAACACAAACAGTTTCAGGCATAAGGCAACGTACAGACGCAGACTCTAGACAATGCACCGTAACAACAGACAACAATTGGAGACAATACGAGAGATACAGACACGGACGCAGGCATTGGACCGTAAGAACAGACACAACTGGAGACATAACGAACAAACTACTGAGACACAGACGGTATACGTAGTGGACCGTAAGAACACACGCAGTTGGAGACATAAGAAGAGGTACCGACACAGACACAGACGTGAAACTATGAACCTAAAGAACATTAACAGTTGGAGACGTAAAGAGAGGTATAGACACAGACACAGAAACTAGACGCTAGACACTGGAAACAATTGGGGAGATAACGATATAAATCTGGACCCAGACGCTAGACAGTGGACCCTAAGAAAAGACACAGTTGGAGACAAAACGAGAGTAAGAGACACAGAGACTAAGCATTGTATACCGTAAGAAAAGACACAATTCAAGACATAGGATGAGATACATACACAGAGGCTAGAATATGGACCGTAACAGTAGACAACAATTGGATATATCGAGAGATACAGACACATACTTTCGAGAGTGGACACAATTGGCGACATATATGGAGAGATACAGACACAGACGCTAGATACTGGACCGTAATATCAGACATCAGACAACAATTGGAGACATTACGAGAGATACAGACTCCGGGCAATGGACCGTAAAAGCCGACAAACTTGTAGAGATACGGAGAGCTTGAGACTCAGATACTAGACAGTGGACCGTAAGAACAGACACAAACGAAGACATAACGAGAGTAACAGAAGCAGACGCTAGACAATGGACCTTAAGAACATACGCAATTTGAGACATACGGAGAGGTACAGGCACAGACACTAGATAACGCACCGCAAGAACAGACACAGTTGGAGACACAAAGAGAAGTACAGACGCTATACAGCTGACCGTTAGAACACTCACAGTTGGAGACGTAAAGATAGGTACAGTCAAAGTCACAGATGTCAGACAAAGGACCGTGAGAACAGACACAGTTGGAGACATTAATAGAGGTACAGACACCGAGACTAGACAATGAATCGTAAGAACACAACACAGTTGGAGACGTAAGCAGAGAACAGACAGCATTCAAGACATAGGACGAGATAGATACACAGACGCTAGAAAATGGACCGCAACAACAGACAACAATTGGAGATATAACGAGAGATACAGATACGGACTCTCGACAATGGACCGGAAAAAGCGACAAACTCGTAGAGATCTATACGGAGAGTTTCAGACACAGACGCTAGACCCTGGACCATAGGAACAGACAGAGTGGGAGACATAATGAGAGACAGAGGCGCCAGATAATGGACCCTTAGAACAATCTTTTGAACACATACGGTGAGATGCTGACACTAGACAATGGACCGTATACAAAACAGACACAATTGGAGACATTGGGACAAATACAGAAAGCCACCAGACAGTGAACCGTAAGGACAGACAATTGGAGAAAAGCCACAATTGGAGGCATAAGGTAAGATACAGACACAGACGCAAGACGATGGACCGTAATAACAGACACAGCTGGAGACGTAAAGGCAGATACAGAGAAAGACACGGCCGCTATGCAATAGACCGTAACCAGAGACAACAATTGGAGACGTAACGAACGATACAGACAATGAATCGTAAAAAAAGACACAATTGGAGATGTAAGCAGAGAGAAATACACAGACGCTAGACAATGTACCGTAAGAACAGTCACAACTGGAGACATGACGTGAGATACGTCATGTGAGAAACAAACACAGAAGCAGACACTAGACAATGGACTGTGAGAACAGACACAATTCGAGACATAAAGAGAGATACAATGAAGCGCGAGAACGCAAACAGTTTCAGACATAAGGAGACGTACAGACACAGACGCCAGACACTAGACCGTAACAGCAGACAACAATTATTTCATTATTACTATTATCGCTTTAGACTGTTGTAAGCTGTGATGCGGTGTGTCCTTCGTTGATTTCTAATAAACGAATATACATATATATTATTGTATATTATTTGTATAATTAATTAATTGTATTATTGTATATATAATTGTATAATATATATAATTGTATAAATGTATAATTGGAGACGAAACAGCAGCCAACATTTGGAGATATAGCGAGAGATACAGACACATACTGTCGAGAATGGACACAATTGGCGACATAGGGAGAGATACAGACGCTAGATACTGGACCGTAACATGAGTCAACAATAGGAGTCATTACGCGAGATACAGACTCTGGGCAATGGACCGTAAAAGCCGACAGACCTGTAGAGATACGGAGAGCTTGAGACTCAGATAATAGAGAGGTGTGTCCTTCCTTGATTTATAGTACACGAATATACATATATATAATTGTATATTAATTGTATAATTAATTAATTGTATTATTGTATATATAATTGTATAATATATATTATTGTATAAATGTATTATTGGAGACATAACGAGAGATACAGGCACAGACGTAAGACGTTGGATCGTAAGAACATAAACAATTCTAGACATAGGCCGAGATACATGTATACACAGACGTTAGAATATGGGCCGTAACAGCAGACAGCAATTGGAGATATAACGAGAGATACAGACACGTACTCCCGAGAATGGACACAATTGGCGACATAGGGAGAGATACAGACGCTAGATACTGGACCGTAAAATGAGTCAACAATTGGAGTCATTACGCGAGATACAGACTCTGGGCAATGGACCGTAAAAGCCGACAGACCTGTAGAGATACGGAGAGCTTGAGACTCAGATAGTAGAGATGTGTGTCCTTGCTTGATTTATAGTAAACGAATATACATATATAATTGTATATTAATTGTATAATTTATTAATTGTATTATTGTATGTATAATTGTATAATATACATAATTGTTTAAGTGTATTATTGGAGACGTAACGACAGATACATCATACAGGCACAGACGCACAACGTTGGACGTAAGAACATAAACAATTCTAGACATAGGCCGAGATACATGTATACACAGACGTTAGAATATGGGCCGTAACAGCAGACAGCAATTGGAGATATAACGAGAGATACAGACACGTACTCTCGAGAATGGATACAATTTGCGACATAGGGAGAGATACAGACGCTAGATACTGGACCGTAACATGAGTCAACAATTTGGAATCATTTCGCGAGATACAGACTCTGGGCAATGGACCGTAGAAGCCGACAGACCTGTAGAGATACGGAGAGCTTGAGACTCAGATAATAGAGTGGTGTGTCCTTCCTTGATTTATTGTATAAGAATATACATATATACAATTGTATATTAATTGTATAAATAATTAATTTTATTATTGTATATATAATTGTATAATATATATTATTGTATAAATGCATAATTGGAGACACAACGAGAGATACAGGCACAGACGCAGGACGTTGAACCATAAGAACATAAACAATTCTAGACATAGGCCGAGATACATACACAGACGCTAGAATATGTGCCGTAACAGCAGAAAACAATTGGAAATATAACGAGAGATACAGACACGTACTCCCGAGAATGGACACAATTGGCGACATAGGGAGAGATACAGACGCTAGATACTGGACCGTAAAATGAGTCAACAATTGGAGTCATTACGGGAGATACAGACTCTGGGCAATGGACCGTAAAAGCCGACAGACCTGTAGAGATACGGAGAGCTTGAGACTCAGATACTAGACAGGTGTGTCCTTCCTTGATTTATACTATAAGAATATACATGTATATATAATTGTATATTAATTGTATAATTAATTAATTGTATTATTGTATATATAATTGTATAATATATATTATTGTATAAATGCATAATTGGAGACATAACGAGAGATACAGGCACAGACGCAGGACGTTGGACCGTAAGAACATAAACAATTCTAGACATAGGCCGAGATACATACACAGACGCTAGAATATGGGCCGTAACAGCAGACAACAATTGGAGATATAACGAGAGATACAGACACGTACTCCCGAGAATGGACACAATTGGCGACATAGGGAGAGATACAGACGCTAGATACTGGACCGTAACATGAGTCAACAATTGGAGACATTACTCGAGATACAGACTCTGGGCAATGGACCGTAAAAGCCGACAGACCTGTATAGAGATACGGAGAGCTTGAGACTCAGATAATAGAGAGGTGTGTCCTTCCTTGATTTATAGTAAACGAATATACATATATATAATTGTATATTAATTGTATAATTAATTAATTGTATTATTGTATATATAATTGTATAATATATATAATTGTTTAAGTGTATAATCGGAGACGTAACGACAGATACAGGCACTGACGCAGGACGTTGGACCGTAAGAACATAAACAATTCAAGACATAGGACGAGATACATACACAGACGTTAGAATATAGACCTGCTGTTACAGCAGACAACGATTGGAGATATAACGAGAGATACAGACACATAGGCCCTACTCTCGAGAATGGACACAATTGGCGACATAGGGAGAGATACAGACGCTAGATACTGGACCGTAACATGAGTCAACAATTTTAGAAATTACGAGAGATACAGACTCTGGGCAATGGACAGTAAAAACCGACAGACTTGTAGAGATACGGAGAGCTTGAGACTCAGATACTAGACAGGTGTGTCCTTCCTTGATTTATAATGAACGAATATACATATATATATAATTGTATATTAATTGTATAATTAATTAATTGTATCATTGTATGTATAATTGTATAATATATATAATTGTTTAAGTGCATAATTGGAGACGTAACGACAGATACAGGCACAGACGCAGGACGTTGGACCGTAAGAACATAAACAATTCTAGACATAGGACGAGATACATACACAGACGTTAGAATATAGACCTGCTGTTACAGCAGACAACGACTGGAGATATAAAGAGAGATACAGACACGTACTGTCGAGAATGGACACAATTGGCGACATACAGACGCTAGATACTGGACCGTAACATGAGTCAACAATTGGAGTCATTACTCGAGATACAGACTCTGGGCAATGGACCGTAAAAGCCGACAGACCTGTAGAGATACGGAGCGCTTGAGACTCAGGTACTAGACAGGTGCCTCCTTCCTTGATTTATAATAAACGAATATACATATATATATATAATTGTATATTTATTGTATAATTAATTAATTGTATTATTGTATATATAATTGTATAATATATATAATTGTATAAATGTATAAATGGAGACATAACGAGCGATACAGACACAGACGCAGGACGTTGGACCGTAAGAACATAAACAATTCTAGACGTCGGACGAGATACATACACAGACGTTAGACTATGGACCTGCTGGTATACAGCAGACAACGATTTGAGACATAACGAGAGATACAGAAACGTACTCTCGAGAATGGACACAATTGGCGACATAGGGAGAGATACAGACGCTATAGATACTGGACCGTAACATGAATCAACAATTGGAGTCATTACGAGAGATACAGACTCTGGGCAATAGACCGTAAAAGCCGACAGACCTATTGAGATACGGAGAGCTTGAGACCAGATAATAGAGAGGTGTGTCCTTGCTTGATTTATAGTAAACGAATATACATATATATAATTGTATATTAATTGTTCAATTAATTAACTGTATTATTGTATATATAATTTTATAATATATATTATTGTATAAATGTATAATTGGAGACATAACGAGAGATACAGGCGCAGACGCAAGACGTTGGACCGTAAGAACATAAACAATTCTAGACATATGACGAAATACATACACAGACGCTATAGATTTTGGGCCGTAACAGCAGACAACAATTGGAGATATAACGAGAGATACAGACACATACTCTCGAGAATGGACACAATTGGCGACATAGCGAGAGATGCAGACACAGACGCTAGATACTGGACCGTAACATGAGACAACATTTGGAGACATTACGAGAGATACAGACTCTGGGCAATGGACCGTAAAAGCCGACAGACTTGTAGAGATACGGAGAGCTTGAGACTCAGATACTAGACAGGTGTGTCCTTCCTTGATTTGTAATAAACGAATATACATATATATAATTGTATATTAATTGTATAATTAATTGTATTATTGTATATATAATTGTATAATATATATAATTGTATAAGTGTATAATTGGTGACGTAACGAGAGATACAGACACAGACGCTAGATACTGGACCGTAACATGAGACAACATTTGGAGACATTACGAGAGATACAGACTCTGGTCAATGGACCGTTAAAGCCGACAGAATGTAGAGATATACGTAGAGCTTGAGACTCAGCTACTAGACCGGTGTGTCCTTCCTTGATTTATAATAAACGAATATACATATATCTATCATTGTATATTAATTGTGTAATTAATTAATTGTATTATTGTATATATAATTGTATAATATATATAATTGTATAAGTGTATAATTGGTGACGTAACGAGAGATACAGACACGGACGCAGGACTTTGGACCGTAAGAACATAAGCAATTCTAGACATAGGACGAAATACATACACAGACGTTAGAATATTGACCTGCTGTTACAGCAGACAACGATTGGAGATATAACGAGAGATACAGACACGTATACTCTCGAGAATGGACACAATTGGCGACATAGGAGGAGATACAGACGCTAGATACTGGACCGGAACATGAGTCAACAATTGGAGTCATTACTCGAGATACAGACTCTGGGCAAAGGACCGTAAAAGCCGACAGACCTGTAGAGATACGGAGAGCTTGAGACTCAGATAATAGAGAGGTGTGTCCTTCCTTGATTTATGGTAAACGAATATACATATATATAATTGTATATTAATTGTATAATTAAGTAATTGTATTATTGTATATATATAATTGTATAATATATATTATTGTATAAATGTATAATTGGAGACATAACGAGAGATACAGGCACAGACGCAGGACGTTGGACCGTAAGAACATAAACAATTCTAGACATATGACGAAATACATACACAGACGCTAGATTTTGGGCCGTAACAGCAGACAACAATTGGAGATATAACGTGAGATACAGACTCATACTCTCGAGAATGGACACAATTGGCGACATAGGGAGAGATGCAGACACAGACGCTAGATACTGGACCGTAAGATGAGTCAACAATTGGAGACATTACGAGAGATAGAGACTCTGGGCAATGGACCGTAAAAGCCGACAGACTTGTAGAGATACGGAGAGCTTGAGACTCAGATACTTGACAGGTGTGTCCTTCCTTGATTTGTAATAAACGAATATACATATATATAATTGTATATTAATTGTATAATTTATTAATTGTATTATTGTATGTATAATTGTATAATATACATAATTGTTTAAGTGTATTATTGGAGACGTAACGACAGATACAGGCACAGACGCACAACGTTGGACGTAAGAACATAAACAATTCTAGACATAGGCCGAGATACATGTATACACAGACGTTAGAATATGGGCCGTAACAGCAGACAGCAATTGGAGATATAACGAGAGATACAGACACGTACTCTCGAGAATGGATACAATTGGCGACATAGGGAGAGATACAGACGCTAGATACTGGACCGTAACATGAGTCAACAATTTGGAATCATTTCGCGAGATACAGACTCTGGGCAATGGATCGTAAAAGCCGACAGACCTGTAGAGATACGGAGAGCTTGAGACTCAGATAATAGAGTGGTGTGTCCTTCCTTGATTTATTGTATAAGAATATACATATATACAATTGTATATTAATTGTATAAATAATTAATTTTATTATTGTATATATAATTGTATAATATATATTATTGTATAAATGCATAATTGGAGACATAACGAGATATACAGGCACAGACGCAGGACGTTGAACCATAAGAACATAAACAATTCTAGACGTAGGCCGAGATACATACACAGACGCTAGAATATGGGCCGTAACAGCAGAAAACAATTGGAAATATAACGAGAGATACAGACACGTACTCCCGAGAATGGACACAATTGGCGACATAGGGAGAGATACAGACGCTAGATACTGGACCGTAAAATGAGTCAACAATTGGAGTCATTACGGGAGATACAGACTCTGGGCAATGGACCGTAAAAGCCGACAGACCTGTAGAGATACGGAGAGCTTGAGACTCAGATACTAGACAGGTGTGTCCTTCCTTGATTTATAATAAACGAATATGCATATATATATAATTGTATAATTTATTGTATAATTAATTAATTGTATTATTGTATATATAATTGTATAATATATAATTGTATAAATGTATAAATGGAGACATAACGAGCGATACAGACACAGACGCAGGACGTTGGACCGTAAGAACATAAACAATTCTAGACGTCGGACGAGATACATACACAGACGTTAGACTATGGACCTGCTGGTATACAGCAGACAACGATTTGAGACATAACGAGAGATACAGAAACGTACTCTCGAGAATGGACACAATTGGCGACATAGGGAGAGATACAGACGCTATAGATACTGGACCGTAACATGAATCAACAATTGGAGTCATTACGAGAGATACAGACTCTGGGCAATGGACCGTAAAAGCCGACAGACCTATTCAGATACGGAGAGCTTGAGACCAGATAATAGAGAGGTGTGTCCTTGCTTGATTTATAGTAAACGAATATACATATATATAATTGTATATTAATTGTTTAATTAATTAACTGTATTATTGTATATATAATTTTATAATATATATTATTGTATAAATGTATAATTGGAGACATAACGAGAGATACAGGCGCAGACGCAAGACGTTGGACCGTAAGAACATAAACAATTCTAGACATATGACGAAATACATACACAGACGCTAGATTTTGGGCCGTAACAGCAGACAACAATTGGAGATATAACGAGAGATACAGACACGTACTCTCGAGAATGGACACAATTGGCGACATAGGGAGAGATGCAGACACAGACGCTAGATACTGGACCGTAACATGAGACAACATTTGGAGACATTACGAGAGATTCAGACTCTGGGCAATCGACCGTAAAAGCCGACAGACTTGTAGAGATACGGAGAGCTTGAGACTCAGATACTAGACAGGTGTGTCCTTCCTTGATTTGTAATAAACGAATATACATATATATAATTGTATATTAAAAATATAATTAATTGTGTTATTGTATATATAATTGTATAATATATATAATTGTATAAGTGTATAATTGGTGACGTAACGAGAGATACAGACACAGACGCTAGATACTGGACCGTAACATGAGACAACATTTGGAGACATTACGAGAGATACAGACTCTGGTCAATGGACCGTTAAAGCCGACAGACTTGTAGAGATACGGAGAGCTTGAGACTCAGATACTTGACAGGTGTGTCCTTCCTTGATTTGTAATAAACGAATATACATATATATAATTGTATATTAATTGTATAATTAAGTAATTGTATTATTGTATATATAATTGTGTAATATATATTATTGTATAAATGTATAATTGGAGACATAACGAGAGATACAGGCACAGACGCAGGACGTTGGACCGTAAGAACATAAACAATTCTAGACATATGACGAAATACATACACAGACGCTAGATTTTGGGCCGTAACAGCAGACAACAATTGGAGATATAACGAGTGATACAGACTCATACTCTCGAGAATGGACACAATTGGCGACATAGGGAGAGATGCAGACACAGACGCTAGATACTGGACCGTAAGATGAGTCAACAATTGGAGACATTACGAGAGATACAGACTCTGGGCAATCGACCGTAAAAGCCGACAGACTTGTAGAGATACGGAGAGCTTGAGACTCAGATACTAGACAGGTGTGTCCTTCCTTGATTTGTAATAAACGAATATACATATATATAATTGTATATTAAAAATATAATTAATTGTGTTATTGTATATATAATTGTATAATATATATAATTGTATAAGTGTATAATTGGTGACGTAACGAGAGATACAGACACAGACGCTAGATACTGGACCGTAACATGAGACAACATTTGGAGACATTACGAGAGATACAGACTCTGGTCAATGGACCGTTAAAGCCGACAGACTTGTAGAGATACGGAGAGCTTGAGACTCAGCTACTAGACCGGTGTGTCCTGCCTTGATTTATAATAAACGAATATACATATATCTATAATTGTATATTAATTGTGTAATTAATTAATTGTATTATTGTATAAATAATTGTATAATATATATAATTGTATAAGTATATAATTGGTCACGTAACGAGAGATACAGACACAGACGCAGGACTTTGGACCGTAAGAACATAAACAACTCTAGACATAGGACGAAATACATACACAGACGTTAGAATATAGACCTGCTGTTACAGCAGACAACGATTGGAGATATAACGAGAGATACAGACACGTATACTCTCGAGAATGGACACAATTGGCGACATAGGAGAAGATACAGACGCTAGATACTGGACCGGAACATGAGTCAACAATTGGAGTCATTAATCGAGATGCAGACTCTGGGCAAAGGACCGTAAAAGCCGACAGACCTGTAGAGATACGGAGAGCTTGAGACTCAGATAATAGAGAGGTGTGTCCTTCCTTGATTTATGGTAAACGAATATACATATATATAATTGTATATTAATTGTATAATTAAGTAATTGTATTATTGTATATATAATTGTATAATATATATTATTGTATAAATGTATAATTGGAGACATAACGAGAGATACAGGCACAGACGCAGGACGTTGGACCGTAAGAACATAAACAATTCTAGACATATGACGAAATACATACACAGACGCTAGATTTTGGGCCGTAACAGCAGACAACAATTGGAGATATAACGAGAGATACAGACACATACTCTCGAGAATGAACACAATTGGCGACATAGGGAGAGATACAGACACAGACGCTAGATACTGGATCGTAACATGAGTCAACAATTGGAGACATTACGAGAGATACAGACTCTGGGCAATGGACCATTAAAGCCGACAGACCTGTAGAGATTCGGAGAGCTTGAGACTCAGATAACAGAGAGGTGTGTCCTTCCTGGATTTATAGTAAACGAATATACATATATATAATTGTATATTAATTGTATAATTAATTAATTGTATTATTGTATATATAATTGTATAATATATATAATTGTTTAAGTGTATAATCGGAGAGGTAACGACAGATACAGGCACAGACGCAGGACGTTGGACCGTAAGAACATAAACAATTCTAGACATAGGACGAGATACATACACAGACGTTAGACTATAGACCTGCTGTTACAGTAGACAACGATTGGAGATATAACGAGAGATACAGACACATAGGCCCTACTCTCGAGAATGGACACAATTGGCGACATAGGCAGAGATACAGACGCTAGATACTGGACCGGAACATGAGTCAACAATTGGAGTCATTACTCGAGATACAGACTCTGGGCAAAGAACCGTAAAAGCCGACAGACCTGTAGAGATACGGAGAGCTTGAGACTCAGATCATAGAGGTGTGTCCTTCCTTTATTTATGGTAAACGAATATACATATATATAATTGTATATTAATTGTATAATTAATTAATTGTATTATTTTATATATAATTGTATAATACATATTATTGTATAAATGTATAATTGGAGACATAACGAGAGATACAGGCACAGACGCAGGACGTTGGACCGTAAGAACATTAACAATTCTAGACATATGACGAAATACATACACAGACGCTAGATTTTGGGCCGTAACAGCAGACAACAATTGGAGATATAACGAGAGATACAGACACATACTCTCGAAAATGAACACAATTGGCGATATAGGGAGAGATACAGACGCTAGATACTGGACCGTAACATGAGTCAACAATAGGAGTCATTACGCGAGATACAGACTCTGGGCAATGGACCGTAAAAGCCGACAGACCTGTAGAGATACGGAGAGCTTGAGACTCAGATAATAGAGAGGTGTGTCCTTCCTTGATTTATAGTAAACGAATCTACATATATATAATTGTATATTAATTGTATAATTTATTTATTGTATTATTGTATATATAATTGTATAATATATATTATTGTATAGATGTATAATTGGAGACATAGCGAGAGATACAGGCACAGACGCAGGACGTTGGACCGTAAGAACATAAACAATTCTAGACATATGACGAAATACATACACAGACGCTAGATTTTGGGCCGTAACAGCAGACAACAATTGGAGATATAACGAGAGATACAGACACATACTCTCGAGAATGGACACAATTGGCGACATAGGGATGGATACAGACACGGACGCTAGATACTGGACCGTAAGATGAGTCAACAATTGGAGACATTACGAGAGATACAGACTCTGGGCAATGGACCGTAAAAGCCGACAGACCTGTAGAGATACGGAGAGCTTGAGACTCAGATAATAGAGAGGTGTGTCCTTCCTTGATTTATAGTAAACGAATATACATATATATAATTGTATATTGATTGTATGATTAATTAATTGTATTATTGTATATATAATTGTATAATATATATAATTGTTTAAGTGTATAATCGGAGACGTAACGACAGATACAGACACAGACGCAGGACGTTGGACCGTAAGAACATAAACAATTCTAGACATAGGACGAGATACATACACAGACGTTAGAATGTAGACCTGCTGTTACAGCAGACAACGATTGGAGATATAACGAGAGATACAGACACATAGGCCCTACTCTCGAGAATGGACACAATTGGCGACATAGGGAGAGATACAGACACAGACGCAGGACTTTGGACCGTAAGAACATAAACAATTCTAGACATAGGACGAGATACATACACAGACGTTAGAATGTAGACCTCCTGTTACAGCAGACAACGATTGGAGATATAACGAGAGATACAGACACATAGGCCCTACTCTCGAGAATGGACACAATTGGCGACATAGGGAGAGATACAGACACAGACGCAGGACTTTGGACCGTAAGAACATAAACAATTCTAGACATAGGACGAGATACATACACAGACGTTACACTTTAGACCTTCTGTTACAGCAGACAACGATTGGAGATATAACGAGAGATACAGACGCGTACTCTCGAGAATGGACACAATTGGCGACATAGGAAGAGATACAGATGCTAGATACTGGACAGGAACATGAGTCAACCATTGGAGTCATTACTCGAGATACAGACTCTGGGCAAAGGACCGTAAAAGCCGACAGACCTGTAGAGATACGGAGAGGTTGAGACTCAGATAATAGAGAGGTGTGTCCTTCCTTGATTTATGGTAAACGAATATACATATATATATAATTGTATATTAATTGTATAATTAATTAATTGTATTATTGTATATATAATTGTATAATATATATTATTGTATAAATGTATGATTGGAGACATAGCGAGAGATACAGGCACAGACGCAGGACGTTGGACCGTAAGAACATAAAAAATTCTAGACATATGACGAAATACATACACAGACGCTAGATTTTGGGCCGTAACAGCAGACAACAATTGGAGATATAACGAGATATACAGACACATTCTCTCGAGAATGGACACAATTGGCGACATAGGGAGAGATACAGACACAGACGCTAAATACTGGACCGTAACATGAGACTACATTTGGAGACATTGCGAGAGATACAGACTCTGGGCAATGGACCGTAAAAGCCGACAGACTTGTAGAGATACGGAGAGCGTGAGACTCAGATACTAGACAGGTGTGTCCTTCCTTGATTTGTAATAAACGAATATACATATATATAATTGTATATTAATTGTATAATTAATTGTATTATTGTATATATGATTGTATAATATATATTATTGTATAAATGTATAATTGGAGACATAACGAGAGATACAGGCACAGACGCAGGACGTTGGACCGTAAGAACATAAACAATTCTAGACATAATATTATGACGAAATACATACACAGACGCTAGATTTTGGGCCGTAACAGCAGACAACAATTGGAGATATAACGAGAGATACAGACACATACTCTCGAGAATGGACACAATTGGCGACATAGGCAGAGATACAGACACAGACGCTAGATACTGGACCGTAACATGAGATTAAATTTGGAGACATTACGAGAGATACAGACTCTGGGCAATGGACCGTAAAAGCCGACAGACTTGTAGAGATACGGAGAGCTTGAGACTCAGCTACTAGACAGATGTGTGTGTCCTTCCTTGATTTATAATAAGCGAATATACATATATCTATAATTGTATATTAATTGTATAATTAATTAATTGTATTATTGTATATATAATTGTATAATATATAATTGTATAAGTGTATAATTGGTGACGTAGCGAGAGATACAGACACAGACGCAGGACTTTGGACCGTAAGAACATAAACAATTCTAGACATAGGATGAAATACATACACAGACGTTAGAATATAGACCTGCTGTTACAGCAGACAACAATTGGAGATATAACGAGAGATACAGACACATAGGCCCTACTATCGAGAATGGACACAATTGGCGACATAGGGAGAGATGCAGACACAGACGCTAGATAATGGACCGTAACATGAGTCAACAAATTGGAGACATTGCGAGAGATACAGACTCTGGGCAATGGACCGTAAAAGCCGACAGACCTGTAGAGATACGGAGAGCTTGAGACTCAGATCATAGAGAGGCGTGTCCTTCCTTGATTTATAGTAAACGGATATATATATATAATTCTATATTACTTGTATAATTAATTAATTGTATTATTGTATATATAATTGTATAATATATATTATTGTATAAATGTATGATTGGAGACATAGCGAGAGATACAGGCACAGACGCAGGACGTTGGACCGTAAGAACATAAACAATTCTAGACATATGACGAAATACATACACAGACGCTAGATTTTGGGCCGTAACAGCAGACAACAATTGGAGATATAACGAGATATACAGACACATACTCTCGAGAATGGACACAATTGGCGACATAGGGAGAGATACAGCCACAGACGCTAGATACTGGACCGTAACATGAGACTACATTTGGAGACATTACGAGAGATACAGACTCTGGGCAATGGACCGTAAAAGCCGACAGACTTGTAGAGATACGGAGAGCTTGAGACTCAGATACTAGACAGGTGTGTCCTTCCTTGATTTGTAATAAACGAATATACATATATATAATTGTATATTAATTGTATTATTAATTGTATTGTATATATAATTGTATAATATATATAATTGTATAAGTGTATAATTGGTGACGTAACGAGAGATACAGACACAGACGCAGGACTTTGGACCGTAAGAACATAAACAATTCTAGACATAGGACGAAATACATACACAGACGTTAGAATATAGACCTGCTGTTACAGCAGACAACAATTGGAGATATAACGAGAGATACAGACACATAGGCCCTACTCTCGAGAATGGACACAATTGGCGACATAGGGAGAGATACAGACACAGACGCACAACGCTGGACCGTAAGAACATAAACAATTCTAGACATAGGACGAGATACATACACAGACGTTAGAATATAGACCTGCTGTTACAGCAGACAACGACTGGGGATATAACGAGAGATACAGACACGTACTCTCGACAATGGACACAATTGGCGACATAGGGAGAGATGCAGACACAGACGCAGGACTTTGGACCGTAAGAACATAAACAATTCTAGACATAGGACGAGATACATACACAGACGTTACACTTTAGACCTTCTGTTACAGCAGACAACGATTGGAGATATAACGAGAGATACAGACGCGTACTCTCGAGAATGGACACAATTGGCGACATAGGAAGAGATACAGATGCTAGATACTGGACAGGAACATGAGTCAACAATAGGAGTCATTACGCGAGATACAGACTCTGGGCAATGGACCGTAAAAGCCGACAGACCTGTAGAGATACGGAGAGCTTGAGACTCAGATAATAGAGAGGTGTGTCCTTCCTTGATTTATAGTAAACGAATCTACATATATATAATTGTATATTAATTGTATAATTTATTTATTGTATTATTGTATATATAATTGTATAACATATATTATTGTATAGATGTATAATTGGAGACATAGCGAGAGATACAGGCACAGACGCAGGACGTTGGACCGTAAGAACATAAACAATTCTAGACATATGACGAAATACATACACAGACGCTAGATTTTGGGCCGTAACAGCAGACAACAATTGGAGATATAACGAGAGATACAGACACATACTCTCGAGAATGGACACAATTGGCGACATAGGGATGGATACAGACACGGACGCTAGATACTGGACCGTAAGATGAGTCAACAATTGGAGACATTACGAGAGATACAGACTCTGGGCAATGGACCGTAAAAGCCGACAGACCTGTAGAGATACGGAGAGCTTGAGACTCAGATAATAGAGAGGTGTGTCCTTCCTTGATTTATAGTAAACGAATATACATATATATAATTGTATATTAATTGTATGATTAATTAATTGTATTATTGTATATATAATTGTATAATATATATAATTGTTTAAGTGTATAATCGGAGACGTAACGACAGATACAGACACAGACGCAGGACGTTGGACCGTAAGAACATAAACAATTCTAGACATAGGACGAGATACATACACAGACGTTAGAATGTAGACCTGCTGTTACAGCAGACAACGATTGGAGATATAACGAGAGATACAGACACATAGGCCCTACTCTCGAGAATGGACACAATTGGCGACATAGGGAGAGATACAGACACAGACGCAGGACTTTGGACCGTAAGAACATAAACAATTCTAGACATAGGACGAGATACATACACAGACGTTAGAATGTAGACCTCCTGTTACAGCAGACAACGATTGGAGATATAACGAGAGATACAGACACATAGGCCCTACTCTCGAGAATGGACACAATTGGCGACATAGGGAGAGATACAGACACAGACGCAGGACTTTGGACCGTAAGAACATAAACAATTCTAGACATAGGACGAGATACATACACAGACGTTACACTTTAGACCTTCTGTTACAGCAGACAACGATTGGAGATATAACGAGAGATACAGACGCGTACTCTCGAGAATGGACACAATTGGCGACATAGGAAGAGATACAGATGCTAGATACTGGACAGGAACATGAGTCAACCATTGGAGTCATTACTCGAGATACAGACTCTGGGCAAAGGACCGTAAAAGCCGACAGACCTGTAGAGATACGGAGAGGTTGAGACTCAGATAATAGAGAGGTGTGTCCTTCCTTGATTTATGGTAAACGAATATACATATATATATAATTGTATATTAATTGTATAATTAATTAATTGTATTATTGTATATATAATTGTATAATATATATTATTGTATAAATGTATGATTGGAGACATAGCGAGAGATACAGGCACAGACGCAGGACGTTGGACCGTAAGAACATAAACAATTCTAGACATATGACGAAATACATACACAGACGCTAGATTTTGGGCCGTAACAGCAGACAACAATTGGAGATATAACGAGATATACAGACACATTCTCTCGAGAATGGACACAATTGGCGACATAGGGAGAGATACAGACACAGACGCTAAATACTGGACCGTAACATGAGACTACATTTGGAGACATTGCGAGAGATACAGACTCTGGGCAATGGACCGTAAAAGCCGACAGACTTGTAGAGATACGGAGAGCGTGAGACTCAGATACTAGACAGGTGTGTCCTTCCTTGATTTGTAATAAACGAATATACATATATATAATTGTATATTAATTGTATAATTAATTGTATTATTGTATATATGATTGTATAATATATATTATTGTATAAATGTATAATTGGAGACATAACGAGAGATACAGGCACAGACGCAGGACGTTGGACCGTAAGAACATAAACAATTCTAGACATAATATTATGACGAAATACATACACAGACGCTAGATTTTGGGCCGTAACAGCAGACAACAATTGGAGATATAACGAGAGATACAGACACATACTCTCGAGAATGGACACAATTGGCGACATAGGCAGAGATACAGACACAGACGCTAGATACTGGACCGTAACATGAGATTAAATTTGGAGACATTACGAGAGATACAGACTCTGGGCAATGGACCGTAAAAGCCGACAGACTTGTAGAGATACGGAGAGCTTGAGACTCAGCTACTAGACAGATGTGTGTGTCCTTCCTTGATTTATAATAAGCGAATATACATATATCTATAATTGTATATTAATTGTATAATTAATTAATTGTATTATTGTATATATAATTGTATAATATATAATTGTATAAGTGTATAATTGGTGACGTAGCGAGAGATACAGACACAGACGCAGGACTTTGGACCGTAAGAACATAAACAATTCTAGACATAGGATGAAATACATACACAGACGTTAGAATATAGACCTGCTGTTACAGCAGACAACAATTGGAGATATAACGAGAGATACAGACACATAGGCCCTACTCTCGAGAATGGACACAATTGGCGACATAGGGAGAGATGCAGACACAGACGCTAGATAATGGACCGTAACATGAGTCAACAAATTGGAGACATTGCGAGAGATACAGACTCTGGGCAATGGACCGTAAAAGCCGACAGACCTGTAGAGATACGGAGAGCTTGAGACTCAGATCATAGAGAGGCGTGTCCTTCCTTGATTTATAGTAAACGGATATATATATATAATTCTATATTACTTGTATAATTAATTAATTGTATTATTGTATATATAATTGTATAATATATATTATTGTATAAATGTATGATTGGAGACATAGCGAGAGATACAGGCACAGACGCAGGACGTTGGACCGTAAGAACATAAACAATTCTAGACATATGACGAAATACATACACAGACGCTAGATTTTGGGCCGTAACAGCAGACAACAATTGGAGATATAACGAGATATACAGACACATACTCTCGAGAATGGACACAATTGGCGACATAGGGAGAGATACAGCCACAGACGCTAGATACTGGACCGTAACATGAGACTACATTTGGAGACATTACGAGAGATACAGACTCTGGGCAATGGACCGTAAAAGCCGACAGACTTGTAGAGATACGGAGAGCTTGAGACTCAGATACTAGACAGGTGTGTCCTTCCTTGATTTGTAATAAACGAATATACATATATATAATTGTATATTAATTGTATTATTAATTGTATTGTATATATAATTGTATAATATATATAATTGTATAAGTGTATAATTGGTGACGTAACGAGAGATACAGACACAGACGCAGGACTTTGGACCGTAAGAACATAAACAATTCTAGACATAGGACGAAATACATACACAGACGTTAGAATATAGACCTGCTGTTACAGCAGACAACAATTGGAGATATAACGAGAGATACAGACACATAGGCCCTACTCTCGAGAATGGACACAATTGGCGACATAGGGAGAGATACAGACACAGACGCACAACGCTGGACCGTAAGAACATAAACAATTCTAGACATAGGACGAGATACATACACAGACGTTAGAATATAGACCTGCTGTTACAGCAGACAACGACTGGGGATATAACGAGAGATACAGACACGTACTCTCGACAATGGACACAATTGGCGACATAGGGAGAGATGCAGACACAGACGCTAGATACTGGACCGTCACATGAGACAACATTTGGAGACATTACGAGAGATACAGACTCTGGGCAATGGACCGTAAAAGCCGACAGACTTGTAGAGATACGGAGAGCTTGAGACTCAGATACTAGACAGGTGTGTCGTTCCTTGATTTATAATAAACGAATATACATATATATATAATTGTATGTTAATTGTATAATTAATTAATTGTATTATTGTATATACAATTGTATAATATATATAATTGTTTAAGTGTATGATTGGAGACGTAACGACCGATACAGGCACTGACGCAGGACGTTGGACCGTAAGAACATAAACAATTCTAGACATAGGACGAGATACATACACACGTTACACTTTAGACCTGCTGTTACAGCAGACAACG
This sequence comes from Allolobophora icterica, assembly GCA_963556255.1. Lineage (NCBI taxonomy): Eukaryota > Metazoa > Annelida > Clitellata > Crassiclitellata > Lumbricidae > Allolobophora > Allolobophora icterica. The sequence continues at coordinate 24,002,306 of OY744602.1, forward strand.
ATTGGAGATATAACGAGAGATACAGACACGTATACTCTCGAGAATGGACACAATTGGCGACATAGGGAGAGATACAGACGCTAGATACTAGACCGGAACATGAGTCAACAATTGGAGTCATTACTCGAGATACAGACTCTGGGCAATGGACCGTAAAAGCCGACAGACCTGTAGAGATACGGAGAGCTTGAGACTCAGATAATAGAGAGGTGTGTCCTTGCTTGATTTATAGTAAACGAATATACATATATATAATTGTATATTAATTGTATAATTAATTAATTGTATTATTGTATATATAATTGTATAATATATATTATTGGATAAATGTATAATTGGAGACATAACGAGAGATACAGGCACAGACGCAGGACGTTGGACCGTAAGAACATAAACAATTCTAGACATAGGCCGAGATACATACACAGACGCTAGAATTAGATTGGAGACATTACGAGAGATACAGACATACAGGCATTGGACGGTAAAAACACACAATTGGATTCGTAAAGAGAGGTAGGTACAGACGCAGGTACAGATGCTAAGTAATGGACAGCATGGACACAATTTGAGCTCTGAGGAGAAATACAGACACAGACATTTGACATTGGACCGTTGGACGCATACGTAGAGATACAGTCTACGCTGGACAATGAACCGTAAGAACAGAAACATTTGGAGACATAACTAGAGATACAGACGCTAGCCAATGGACCTTAAGAACAGACACTATTGCAAACATAAAGAGAGACACAGACGCAGGAATTTCGACCGTAGGAACAGGCACAGTAGAAGACATAGAACGAGATACATGCAAAGACTGTAGATAAAGGACTGCAAGGAGAGACAACTGCAGACATAAAGAGAGATTCAGGCACCGACACGGACGATGGGTAATAGACAGTATGGACACAATTGGAGACCTGAGGAGAAATGGAGAGACAGACAATAGACAATGGACCGTAAGAACAATCATTTGCACACATGCGAAGAGATACAGACACAGACACCGACGCTGGGAAATGGACCGTATACGAACAGACACAGTTGGACACATAGGGAGAGATACAGACACAGACGCTAGACAACTGACCATAAGAACAGAAACAATTGGAGACAACGAACAAAATACAGACACACAGACACAGACGGTAGGTAGTGGTCCGTAAGAACAGACGCAGTTTAGACGTAAGTGGAGGTACCGACACAGACACCGACGTGAAACTATGAATCTAAAGAACATTTACGGTTGGAGACGTAAAGAGAGGTATAGACACAGATTCGGAGACTAGACACTAGACATTGGAAACAATTGGACGAGAGTAACAGACACAGAGACTAAACATTGTACCGTAAGAACAGACACAGTTCGGCATATAAGGAGAGATACAGACACAGACGCTTCGCAATAAAGCGCCAGAATATAAACAGTTGCAGAAAGAGACATACAGACACAGACGTTAGACACTGGACCGTAACAGCAGACAACAATTGGAGACATTACGAGAGATACAGACTATGGGCAATGGACCGTAAAAGTCGTTAGACTTTCAGAGATACGGTCGTGAATAAGCTTGTGCTTTGCGCTCAGCTTTACAGATTACAATTGGAGACATAACGAACAAAATACAGACACAAAGACACAGGCGGTATACATAGTGGACCGTAAGAACAGACGCAGTTGGAGACATAAGTAGAGGTACCGACACAGACACCGACGCTAAACTATCTACCTAAATAACATTAACAGATGGAGACGTAAAGAAAGGTTTAGACACAGACACAGAAACTAGACGCTAGATACTGGAAACAATATTATTGGACACATAGCGATCTAATTATAGACGTTAGGCAATGGACAGCAAGAACATACACAATCGGAGACATAAAGAGAGGTACAGGCACATACAGTAGACAGTGTACCGTAAGAACAATGATCACTTTGAGACATACGGACAGATACAGAAACAGACACTAAACGAGGGACCGCAAGAACAGACATAATTGAAGAAATACAGACACAGACACTAGACAAAAAAGAGGTACAGACATAGATAGAGACGTTATGTAATAGACCGAAAGAATATACAGAATTGTAGACATGAGTGGAAATACAGACACATACACTAGACAATGGACCGTTAGAACAATCACTTGGACGCATACGGAAAGATACAGACGCTAGACAATGGACCGTAACAACAGACACAATCGAAGACATGAAACGAGATACAGACACAGACGCTAGAAAATGGACCGTAAGAAGAGACACAATTGGAGACGTAAGGAGAGATACAGACACATAGACTGCTTTGGTTACATTTGCTGATATAACACCCAAATTGTGCTGTCTATTGAGTCTGGCTACATAGACCCGAAGCATTGGTTTGCTTGAAGGCCATTGATACGGTGAGTGCCTCTGGTCAATCTTGGCTTCCCAGCAGAGCCCGAATATTATTTGTTTTGAACACAATCTGGCCCCTAGTTTCTCCAAGCTTCTTTTAGAGAAGGTATGCATTTGCTACAGCCATATCAATCGTCTGTAGGACCACCTTTCTGTACCAGTTCAATGACTTTCACGGTGGTGTTTAATTAGACGAAATCTACGCCACACTTGCAGTCATTATAGTCAAAAATGCCGTCCAGCTCTTCAAAAACTCGCCCCATCTAATATCTGTCTACAATACGCCTCATATGATGAGTAGACTACATCACACTGTTCCTCTTGTCCTTCTGCTTCAGTACTATGATAATATTGTGCCATTTTGACGAACATTACGTGCATTAGGTAGGAGGCGGTACATGTCCACTGGTACTAATAAGCGGCAGGAAATATTACTCGGACGCTGAACTGACTCTGAACAACCGATACCGTACCTAAGAGATGTGCATACACGTCTGTTGCTTCTGAACTTACCAAATTCAGGATGTGTTACAAGTCCTTAGCAGTCACAGTGTTAAAAGAAAAAGTTTATGAAGATTAAAAGATTACTTTCAGAGACTAGTGCAAAGAGGCCAGCAGAAACAACAAAGCTAAGAACTTCTATTTTCTACTTGAAATGTTCGCTGAGTATCCATAAAAAATTGTTTCTAGCGACCCATCGTTACCATCACTCACGTTGTCTTTGTTACTTGTATTCATTTGGGTGTTGTTTTATTGGTGTTGGTTGCTACATGTCTGTGTTGTTGCTGTTACATCAGTGTTATGACTGTAGCTGTTTGCTGGCTTTCAAGACATGGAAGGAAGTTTGGGGGTGTATTGGGCTTCAGGGTGATCTTTTTGGTGTAGGGGTACGGTTTAGGAGTAGGGTTAAATTGTAGGCGTATTCTGTCCGTTATCTACCACCTTCTCTACCTTTCCCTCAGGGTGATCTTTAGGGTTAGGAGTATGGATAAATTTTAGGCATTATATTTTGTTCCATTATCTTCCACCTTCTCTACTCTTCCCTCAGGGTGATCTTTAGGTTTAAGAGTATGGCTAAATTTAGGCATTATATTTTGTTCCATTATGTTCCACCTTCTCTACTCTTCCCTCAGGGTGATCTTTAGGTTTGGGAGTAGGGCTAAATTTTAGGCATTATATTTTGTTCCATTATCTTCCACCTTCTCCCCTTTTCTCAGACGCTTTTGCCTTTCGATGCTGTTTTCACACTAGAGGTCATCTTTGCCCCCACGTTAATCGTCATAGTCGGCATCATCATCATCATTTCGCAGTCGCTAAATCAGATTAGGTGAACTGTCTTGAACATTGATTGATGCCATGTGCTTCATGAAACGTTTGTTAGGCATGACATTAGAAACAGCATAACATAAAAAGAATAAAGTAAAACATCATCTTATTGTGACATCAGCACATTTTCCTTGTTGGTTTACTGTATTAAGTCGTAAATATTTCCCAATTCTCATTAATTAACTGACACGAGTTCTATGCAATGCTCCATATCAAGTCTGTTTCCCACCTTCTGTTGTCAGAGATGAGTCTCACAGATGAACAGTTCTATGTTAATGCAGTGCAAATCTCTTTTCTGTGGCACATTGTCTGATCTGAGATTAGTTGTTAGGCAAACCCCGACGAACTGAATTATAACTGGAAACTGTTAAACAGATTTCAATTGTGACAAAGAGCTATTTGTGCACACTGCTCATTTGTAATCTGTTCATACTATTAATTTTGTAGTGCATGAAAAAGTGTTTGAATTGTCTGTTGCTCATTAAAATGTCTGTTTTTCGTGCTCAGTGATTGTTGTGAACAATTTTTGACCTGAAAAACAGTTGCAACTTGCTCACTTGCTCACTTATGTATTTCAATTGGTTAGTTTAAAATGTTGAAATAAATTAATTGGTGTAAAAATTGTTTTGGAATTTTGTTTTTGTGCATGCCATTGATGAGTGATCGCATTGTGATAATTATATTCTGTTAAGACTCTGTCATACTCTCTGTGTATATCTTCCTTTCTTACTGTTCTGCCTACCTTTTTGTTGTTGGATACAATAGTCGAATGGATAGAGCACTTGGCCTATAGCGTGGAGAGTGCGGGTTCGAATCTTAACTTAGGCAGCAAGTCCTTCACTCAGAATAGCTCAGCGCCACCGATGTTCTGTCGTATGGTCATGTGTGCACTTATAAAAGTGCACGCATGACCCAAAAAACAAAGATGAAGGAGGGCATTGATGAGTGACCGCACTGTGATGTATTCTTAGGCAATCACCTCACTGACCTTTTCGTCTCGGGGAAGGTTGAAACAAGGAGGTGTTTAAAACCATCAACTTTAGAAATTTAGATGCGCACGTCGGCACTGGTCATAAGCCCCTCTCCCTTGTCCGCATTTGACCACAACTGACGAATACTGAAGAGCACTATAACTCTTCAAACTACATAATCACGAACAGTAGGCCCTATAATGTAAATAATAGACCATTAAGTACTCTGTATATATACTAAGACATAACGTAGACAACTGAAGAGGGAACCCTCAGAACTCTAACATACATGAACACTTTTTAATGTATATAAAAAGCCCCACAAATGTAACCAAGACGGGGGAGGGGAGAAAACCCAACTCCGCTGACTGTGCTGCTGTGCATGGGATAATCCTACCACCGCTTTCCCTTACGGGGGTTTTCTTGGTTGGCAGCCGGCCGTCAGCTTCACCTGTCTTGGACCCCAAACGTGACCGATTATATACTTGTATACATGTTCTGTGTCTGACGTCAATCATCTTTGATATGACGACGTCGTTAAATAAACGTTACAAACCGCATTTGAATGAGCCCTCCCCCTCATTGCGGACGTCCTTTATGGATGACTTCTAAGAAGGTTAACTTCAATAATGGTTTCTGCCCTGGATTTCAATTAGACTGATATGCCATGATCCAGTTTCTCCATCAGTTCGGTTTACAGCAACTCATTGTCAACTGCATTATTATAATGGCACAATGGAAGTTGTTAGATAACTTGCCCTGAATCGTTACACAGAGTCCCCTCAGCATGTTCGAACCTGCAGTCGTTATGTCGCAGATCAAGTGTGATAGTGATAGACTGCCTTGTCACCCTAGATGTAGGATTACTAAAGTACTGTTTTGTTAATAAATTGGTGTAGTACATTAGATCTAATCTTTGAAGATTAGATCTCCATAGTTTTACTAGTGAAATACTTTAATACAATACAATGCCACACAATACAAAATTATTATGTGAGGCAATTCTGAAGAATATGCAACTGATTCAATGCTCATCACATACTATACATGTATACCTATACACCATTTACCTCTATAGTGTTGGGCAGGAGTAGGAAGAATGTTCTGCCATCATGCCGATAAACATTCAAAGGGACGTGTCTGGGCCCAATGTAGGCGCACGCTGGCTTTGTATAGGAAGGCTATAGTTGGGCCTCTCCAATACAATAGGGACTTTTGCGCCATTGTTCTGTCATTGTTCTGTTTGCCTAACCGTTTCCTTTTGATGCATGCTTGATTGTCCAAATATAGCCCTTCGCCTATCTGCTAGCGCTACCTGCATGCATGTACACACTTGGCGTTGGTTAGCTAGGATGTTAAAATGAAGTGACTAATTAGAAACACAATCGTCCATTAAAAATCCACTTAAACGCGTACAGAAGTGTATCGATGCAGGTGACTACAAAAACAGGTTCAACCGATGGCTCGCATTACAGCAACCTCACTTAACAAAGGCCTACATAATCACATCTGAAAACATGCTTCAGTGTGAAGTGGCTTTATTGGTCTGTAGCTTAATAATTGAAGCAACCTGTCTATGTCCCGTGGGAAAACATTCCGTCCGCCCGTCCGTCTGTCTGCATGTCCGTATATCCTTCCGTCTGTCCGTCTGTTCTCGTAGCGTCATTGCACACTGATTTTCGCTGAATCCTGTGCATTGATCAGTCGCCTGCCTTTTATTCATTTCCGAATACAAACATCACCACACACGTCCTCCACACTTCCTCCTTCCTATCTCCTCCTCCTCATGCCGCTCTTCTTCCTCTTCCTCATTCCCTTCTCCACTCCCTCCTCTTCGTTCTCCACTCCCTCCTATCATTCCTCTTCTTTTCCTCCTCATGTCTATCATCCTACCGCTTTTCCTCTTCGCTTAATCCTCTTCCTTCTCATGTCCCTCATCCTATCGTTCCTCCTCCCTCCATTTCCTCTTCCAAAACTTTGCTTAATTTTACAAAAAGAAGAAGGAGATGACGAGGAGGAGGAAGAAGAGGAGGAGGAGGAAGAAGAAGACGAAAAAGAAGAAGAGGAGGAGTAGGAAGAAGAATATACATTCATGTTGGCAGTACATTGTGAGTGTTCGAGAAATTGTTGCATCTTTGCTTTGAAATCTAGACTCCTAGTAGCAGAATGCCAGCGATCACTGTTTTTGAAAATCATGGATCGTGTTACTCCAGATGTCAAATATAGTTGGAGGAGACCTTCTTTGTCTGGCAAACATTATTTGATCTGAGCGTATGTAGACAATTTGTTGAACTTTTTGATCAACATAATTTAACATCATATGTAGCGAATTCCTGGAACGCTCTTGAATAGCAGATATGTATGCATCAAAGATTTTGATATGGCGCCTTTTAAGGCCTCCTCAAAAGCTGCACGAGCTGCTTGACTTTGGAACACGTTTTGCATGAAATTGAAAGTTCCAAATCAAAAAATTAAGTAGTCCATATGACCAGATCAAAATCTTTAAATTTGTTTGACACAGACCTTCATGATTTCTTTTATGTGCTTGTTATACGTTGACCATTACGTTGTCGTGTGAAACTACCTTTACATTTAACCAGTAGGCTATGCATACGATAGTCCATTGTCACACTATCTACATTAATAGAAATTCAATACGGGCACTGCTGTTCTACTGTTGTGGTAATTTACAGAGGGCAAATGATTTTTGATCGAACGGTTAGCTGTTTTTAAACGAGTGATCAACCTGAACTTCTAGAAGACTGGCTGGACAAGCAGTTGATCAAGAAGAACTTGGACTTCAATCCTAAAAGTATGGCTATTGGACATGAACTTGAAAATCTTGGACGACAGCAATCGTAATCTCATGTTATTTGTGTAAATAGAGGAACGAATGAACAAACACCATGTCATAATACTAGCATTCCAGTTAATCAGATCACAAATGTTCAATAAAACAAACTCATTTAGAAGAAAAATAAAACTTAAGCATTTAATATACAAACTATTTAACGACTGTATGCTTTCACCCTCGTGCCCCTGACCTTTGAGTCAATGCGGTATCCTTGCGACAAGAACAAAGCCTTGGATATGACGACGCATTCTGTTCAAGACACGCCTCGAACGTTACAATGCATCGCCGAGTCGCATGGGCAAAGCTTAACGGTATATATAGACATACAATATAAATCTGTGATTAAAATTAAAATATAATAACCGTTAGATTTCTCACAAACTCGTAAGATTCGTCAACAATTCACATAAAAACATTATTTTTTTCTCTGAGGTTCATTTTATGTGCACTTTCAAGAAAGAGCCGCTCGATTGCAGAACTTAGAACTACATCACTGAATTTGTTCTAACAAATGTAAAAGACGAAAGAAAACGGGGGTCGCAAACATAATACTCTGTGAGTACAATTCAACAACACGAAAGAGAATGACAGAGAGAGGAGAGAGACAGACAGACAGACAACAGACAGAAAAATAAAAATAGTAAGAAAGAGAGAGCATAAGCAAACATAAGCTAATATATTGTTTAGGCCTACCGCTGATAAAACCGCTACTGATCAATGTTAATTAAGTCTAGCAATAAGATCTGTAATTTTAAGATCTGGGTGTCTCGTAAATGCAACTGCCACACAATTTCTAATTTCTGCACTTACTGTACATCGTTGCCCTTAATCGAATTCCCTGTAACATCGATACCCACCAAGCGAATCGTACAAAAGAAAAACCAGAATTTCAGGTTTAAACCGTTTTCTACTAAAGGTCTGCACATCTGCAAGGCCTTATTTATTAAATAGTAGGAGATTCGTGAATATCAGATGCGATACGACAACCTTAGGACTTCTCTAAACTGGGTGAACTAACTATTTCTTGATTGTATTCTCAACAATCCACTCCCTTTCTAATTTCAAATTTCTTATAAAACAGCAGAATATGAATTACGTGAGCGTCTGCAGTTTTGCACAGTAAAGTACATGTGCATAATGTGTACGCCGCAGCGTGCAAGGTCGATGGGTATATTTCCTTCGTCGTGTGGTCCGGCTACTTCTTTGACAACCCGCTGAACAGTTCCATCGGAAGTGGAAAGACGATGGTCGAGTTCTTCTCTGCTGCGATCTGCGTCAGCGTCTGAAGATATCGTAGCTGAAGCGCTGAGGGCGATTGGCTGATGACGTCAGCCGCCTGCTTCAGTGCAATCGACGCTTTCTGTTCACCCTCTGCCGCGATGACCTATACACGAACAGTAGGCCCACAGAGTCAGAGTTTAACTTCAAAACACAAACACCCGTGAAGCATTGCCAAAATTGGTGAACTACTACACTGTACCGAGAAAATGTTGTCTATCCAGTTTCAAAGCTAAAGTCACCCCTCTTTACTGAGAGATGGTCTTGTAGAAATCTTGTTGGAACCTGAACAGTATCAGTTACCTCCTACGGCTTCAAAGCTTCAATGACCAGCACCCGTTATATGGTAGTAGACATACAGAGGCGCGGCGATCTTGTTTGACAGGTGAGGGAACACTTTTGAACTGATCTGGTCTCTGATCAAAAAAGAGATTAAAACGTTTTTGACCTTTTTTGGTTTTTCTTTAAAATTCGGGTGGACAATTGTATACTGTGTCCTCCCCACTATTAAAGGTGGGGTCTTGTCCCCCTCGAAACCCAGGGATCGCCGCCTCTTCAGACATACAGGTTAACGCCGGGGTTAAGGACTTCAGTGGCCATTTGGCGACTATCCAGACCCTGAGACTGTTACGAGCATACTTTGTTTCCAACGTTCCTGTAGCCATACAGGGACCTTTCACCCAGCTGAAGACGATTCAGTTTCTGTTGCTTTCACCTCGCCAGTGGAATGCAGTGGTCGTGCATGGGTGCCTCAGCGAATAATTCTTGGACATAAGGACACTGCTTCTGAGCAATGTCTAAGGACGTTTCTAGCTTTTATCCTTGGCAATACTGCCCTCATAAGAAAGAACCACGCATCTGCAAAAAGTTGATTTTGAGATAAATGCAAAAAACATAAATTGGTTGTTGCCAAGTAGATCCTATATTCATATTCATTTTTGCTTTTAACCAACATATGCAACAAAAAGCTACCATTTTCATGGAAAAATAAATTTTAAATATTTTTTCTCATAAATATTTTTAATGTCAGTTAATGTGTTTTTACTTAGCTTTGAAGGCCGACGACAGAACCCAATAATTGTTAAGAACAACGCATCTGCATTAAATCGTGTTTTAGTGTTGAACATTTCAACAATTGACTCATATTTCAGGTCAGTTGTATCAAACAACATAGGCGTAATTTGTGGGGGTACGAGGGGTACGCGTACCCCCACTATTTTTTAGACGGGGGCACCGTACCCCCACTTTTTAAACAATGCCGATCAATATTTTATTAATGAGCCTTCTCAAAGATCGCAGTCTCCGCCCTGCTTCGTGTATGTAAGAAATTGGTATTCTCACTTTTTAGACCAAAGTTACGCCTCTGGGGGTACTAGGGGTATCCGTACCCCCAAATTTTTTAAACAATGCCAATTAATATTTTATTATTGAGCCTTCCCAGAAATCGCAGTCTCTGCCTTCCTTCGTGTATGCGAGAACTTGGTACCCACTTTCTAGACCAAAGTTACGCCCCTTGGGGTACGAGTGGTACGCGTACCCCCTACGATGGTTACTGCGGTTACCGTACCCCCTACTTTTTAAACAATGTCAATCAATATTTTATTATTGAGCCTTCCCAGAAATCGCAGTCTCTGCCTTGCTTCGTGTATGTAAGAAATTGGTATCCCACTTTTTAGACCCAAGGTTACGCCCCTTGGGGTACGAGAAGTACGCGTACCCCCTACTTTTTTTACTGGGGGTACCACACCCCCTACTTTTAAACCATGCCAATCAATATTTCATTATTGAGCCTTCCCAGAAATTGGAGTCCCTGCCTTGCTTCTTGTATACATGTAAGAAATTGGTACCCCCACTTTTTAGACCAAAGTTACGCCCCTGTCAACCGTAATTTTAAAGATATGAAACCAGTTATATACACTGTTATACAGCTTTAAAAATATTGATATCGCTTATATTTGATCATATCCGACTATCAAAACAGTCTGTGATAGTGCACATGACATTGTCACAGGACAGATGAAGAAGAACCACACTTAGGCCTACTAATCTGCATCTTAGGTCCACAACATCTGATGTCTTAATATCTTGCCAGAATTTTTCTTCTATTTTCTGGCATAAGAACGGTCAGTTTAGAAATAATATCATCTTTTTTCTGCCGGAGAATCCCTCTCGCCATAGTTCTTGCATTTGGGTTTTGAACGCCTAATTTGCACATAGGCCCTACGTGCAATAAAGATTATCTTTACAGTATTGCATGAACAATTATGTAAAGAAAATTCTTCGCACCTCTCGTTACCCAGTTTGCAAATGAAATGCTCATCTGCTTTATCACATTATGATCTAGAGATCATAACAGTAGACTACAACTTAATGTTTCGCTGTAAAGTCATTATACATTTCTGTAATAGAAATATCTGATGGGAAGTAGGCTACGCCTGTCTGGGCATGCTCCCGACGATAGTGTGATATGGTTGGATGAAATGAAACAATGTGTAATCGACTAAAAGAACAGCCAGACGCATCCCACACCCTCTGTAGGCCTACTTATCCTCTCCATACATTTTATCATATCGTCTTTCTGACTCTTTCAAGTCAAATCATATAACCCTCAATCCTGTTAGCTTACAAAACAATCTGGGTCTACCCGAATCCCCGAAATCAGATAAAATATGGAAATGCAAAATTGGTCGAATTCCAGAAAACAATATTCTGCCAAGCGCTCCAATCCTAAAAACTAGTATGGATTAGCCGGCCAATATCTTGAATAGTATATTTGAAAATGTCTCTAAAAGTTAGATTTGCGCAAATAACTTTGTTGTAACTTGGAAAATAGATTTCGGAGATCCGACGAAATTCTGTTTCGGGAATAAGGGTGTCTGGAATTCGCTGCACACGTAAAACAATCACCCGTAGTAACAAACAAACCCATGAAAAATCATTCAAAAACATTTAAGACGTTTGAAATTACTATATTTATTGTTTCTCAAATTTCACTTAATCTCACGGCGTGATGAATGATGAAAACCACCAAGACGGACTAAAATTAGAGTCTTAAAAATAATTAATTATCGCTCAGATTCGTAAACTTAAACGTAAACATTGTCTGGAAGTAGTGACTGCGCATGCGCGTGGACACGGATCTGCAGAAAGCGCTCTCTGTTACTAGCAAAAAACCACGCATGTGAGATGCGTGGTTCTTACTTAGTATTTGATACGAAGTGTGCAGATACGTGGTATTAACAAACGCTGATTCTCTATGATGGCATCAAGATAGGAGGTTCTTACTTCCTACCAAGGTGTAAGACCACTAATACATGCAGAAACTGCATCTAACTCAAAACGGCCAAATTTTCAGTTACGTGGTTCTTTCTTATGAGGGCAGAATAGATGTGCAACAATATATTCTTCTTCTGGTTCTCTGCCTTCAGGCAGGTTCAAACGTCCGACGTCGACACTCCTCTCGATTTTGAGCCTCTTCTTTGAGTCTTCTGTATCCTTACTTCATCATCCTATCCAGCATCATCTGTCTTGGTCTTCCCTTTGTCCCCCTCCCCTCCATTCTTCCCTTGATGACATTTCTTAAGACAGAGTCCCCTCTCAGCGTGTGCCCAATCCATTTCCTCTGCCTCTTTCTTAATGTGTGTATCAAGGATCTTTTTCTCCTCCAATCCTTCCCGTCACTTCTTCATTTGTTTTATGTTCTGTTCAGCTGATCTTCTCCATTCTTCTCCAAATCTACATCTCGAACGCCTCCAGTTTAGTATATATATATATATATATATATATATATATATATATATATATATATATATATATATATATATATATATATATATATATATATATATATATATATATATATATCTATATATATATAGTATACGTCAAATAGTCCTATTTGATCCTGAAGTTGGATCGATTTCAAAAAGGTCAGTCGGCTTGTGTGTTGTTGACAATCATAATTGAACGCCATCGGCAACAGGAAAGCAAAGCAATTGTGACAAACCTGTGCCAAATGGCTGTCGATAATAATCGACTTAAAATCGACTAAAACAGACAATTAGTGTCTGCTTTTACATAATTACGGTGCACTTTGCAATAAACGCGTATGTCAAAGTGTGTCTAAGTGACACGCATGTATATCATCAGCAGTGAATTACCGGTTTGTTTAAAATCATCGCGTGGAACATCCAAAACAACTCCGAATGCAATTATCGCATCCATCACTCTCAAATAGGCCTCTATATAGTTCGCTCGAGTTAGTCAATGTATTGAATATAAATTGCATCAATCAAATTAGTCTTCATGCAATCCGATCAACTTTTTATTCTTGAAATTGTTATCGTTATAATAATAATAATAATAATAATAATAATAATAATAATAATAATAATAATAATAATAATAATAATAATAATAATAATAATAATAATAATAATAATAATAATAATAATAATAATAATAATAATAATAATAATTATTATTATTATTATTATCACTATTATTTTTTATTATTATTATTTATTATTATTATTTTTAGTATTAGTATTATTAGTATTATTATTATATGCCTATATCATGTCAAATGCTTCCAAAAGCGCTGGTGACTGTTGGGATCCGCGTCAAACCCCACAAGATGCAAACAGCTTAAACGCAACTGCTTACGTACATGATTATAATTATTCTGTATATAGGCCCCTATAGCATGTCAACATAATTATAATTGCTAGTGTCAATAAATACACTCTAGATTTAGCGCAAACACTCCACACGTGTAATGAAATAAAGTATATAATGCAGGACGATACGTGTATAGCACAACGCAGACAAAAGGAAAATAGGCCGACGTTACTATAGAATAGACCTACAGCGTTTCCATCATGTGCCTCGAATTGGTTTCCTATGCATTTATTAGCAAGAGGCGCGAGCTGTCTGAAAGTCAAATACAAAAGAGTATTATTACGGATGACACATAGACATAGAGGTAATTACTGATTAGGTCTAACCTTTGCTTTGGCTTCTCTCGATGCCTCCGCCTCTGCTGCCATTGCTCTCTGCAGTTGAGCCGGTAGTCGTACATCTTTGCTATAATCACCAACAGACAACAACCTTAATATGTAATTACTGGGAGACAAACGGCTGCACTCACACATTCACCCATGTAGACAGCTTCATATCGATGTTACGGTTTAAATACACAATCCCTTTTTATTTATAACCGAATGGATTTGTACATATCAGTAGGCCCTATAGTTTATGAATAGTGAAGGTCATCGAATATTATTCATTTGACAGTTCACACTTTAGCTGCCCTTCTGCTAAGTGCAACACACACCGACCCAATATTTGCATTTCGGATCAATAGCGACAGCATATCAAACAATTCATAAATACGACTGATGATGTTAATTATACAGACCATAGGTACGAGAGCGAAGGTCTATAGTAGTAGCTCTGGCAAACGTGTACACAAGTGTTCGTAGCCCTGGCAACGTGTGTGACCTTAAGCATAGTTATAGGTATGGGTCTCTCTTCAGGGCCAAATACCTGCATTTATATACTGAGTCATGTAAACTATGACATGCACTGAAAGGTACATGGAAGGTTTTAAACAGAGACGCTAGCAGAGTAAGGCCGCCGCATTAGAATTAACACCTGGTAGTATATGTTCCGACATTGGAACATCAGGAACGGCAAAGTGAAAATAAACTGTGCAATATATCCACCAGTTCTGTTAGATAAACAGCATTTTGAGCGTGACCATATTAAGTTAAGAAAGCAAGTAAAAAAACAGCATGTGATAGGCGACAGTTAGGCCTATGGTATAAAACAGTCATTGGGGTCATTGCATGCTATAAGGCTCGTGTTTCTGTTTGATATTCAATGGCTCTCGACTTATATTTATGATTGACCTATGAATCTCTAATTTCACTTGAGTGCGAATTTAAATGATAATTTAATGGCAGTTTCTCAAGCCAGTGTCAATTTAAAAAATAGCTAGTCGAAGACTGCTTTAGCCTAGGCCCTATGCCCTATGGAGAAACAACTGACATTTTTCTGATAATACTCACATCTCAACTCTTTCCACTTTAACACCCCATTCGCCTGTGGCTTCTTCCAAATGAGCCTGAAATAAGTTCACAACACTGAAATTCAATTAAATTAACTAAATTATTGCTTTTATTATTAGAATAAATAAATTATTTTTAGTAGCTGAAAAAAGGTGCCGGAACGCCGTTCCGGTGCGTTCCGCTGAAAAAAGCACTTATTATTATTATAATTATTATTATTATTATTATTATTATTATTATTATTTTTTTTTTTTTTTTTGCCCCGAGGTATACAGGATCCCTCAGGGACTTCAACATTATTTACAGAGTAGATTTGTCCGGAATGGGCCCTATTCGTCCAGGTTTAAGTTGTTGAAGGTACCCATAAAGGCCACCGCGTTATTATTATTATTATTATTATTTTTTATTTTTTATTTTTTTTTTTATTTTTTTTTTTTATTATTATATTTTTTTTTAAACATCACTCGACAAGTTCTGGCCGCATGAAAGTTCCTATGAAGGCAACAGCATTGAAGCGTTGTATGGTGATTGACAACCGCTGGAGTAGATAACAATTATTATTATTATTATTATAATTATTATTATTATTTTTTTCCCCCCGAGGTACATATGATCCCTCGGGAGTTCAAAAATTAGGGGGCATTGTTCTGGAATGGCTATAGTCTTCGCAGATGGTTTTATCGGTGCAAAAGGTGCTAACAAAAGCGACAGCATTGAAGCGTTGGATTGCCATAGATAAGCGCTGATAAAGGAATTATTATTATTATTATTATTATTATTATTATTATTATTATTATTATTATTATTATTATTATTATTATTATTATTATTATTATTATTATTAACGGACTTAGTGCAGCTACAATGCGGTTTGGCTCTCTGATGTGCCTATAAAGAGTCTAGCAATCATGTCATGAGATAGGGATAATGGGTCACATAGACAGATAGATCAGCTCTTTCATACCACTCCATAAGGTAAGTTACTAAATCTATATAAATAAAGACAAGACTCTGTCTGTCTGTCTGTCTGTCTGTCTGTCTGTCTGTCTGTCTGTCTGTCACAGCGATCTTTGACCGCGATGCATTTCTACACCTTTCGACCTTTTGACTCCAAACCTTCACCACTGTCTCGGGGTGGGCATTACACACCCAGTGTGAGGCTTCGCGTCCCACGTTTTCACCGCTACCATGGTCTCCCGGGCCAAAAACCACTACCCGGGCAATGCATTTTTAGCTGGTAAAAAAAACTTACACTCAACCTATTTTCACTCGCCAGATGGCGCCGCCGGGTTAAGCAGCTACAGTACGGATACGCTAGAGGGATTGAAACGCCGGGTTAAGCAGTGCTTTGTTTCTTATTCGCTAGAGGGATTTAAACACCCAAAACGCCGGGTTAAGCAGCTTCGCGTCCCCCGTTTTGACCGCTACCATGGTGTCCCGGCCCAAAACCTCCGAAACCCGGGCAACGCCGGGTAAACCAGCTAGTACTAAATATATCTGGAAGGACAATAGTGCCTCACTAATTTGACTTCTGCCTATTCGAAACCTGTTCAATGTTTTTGGCAGAGCTGTGCAGGAATTCGACAGCTAACCTGCATGGAGTGACTGATGGATTCTCGATCGGAGAGGATTTCGCTGAGGTTCTTCGTTCCAAGAACATTTCGAAGGATCGTTTGAGCCAAAAGACGAGTGGAAGAGTGAACGTCTTCCACGTTCGTCACTGAAATCGTCGGATTGTTCACTCGAAAGTAGACGACGGCGTCTACTGCTACGGTCACCGAGTCCTTCGTCAGGATCTACAGACGATGGTCACTTGACAAGGTTACCTTTCTGTGAATGACTGATGCTGACAGATTGTCACAATGCCTCGATGTTTTGATTTTAACTGACAGATTGCTTCAATGAATTAATGTTTGATTGTAATTGACAGATTGCTTCAATGAGTTAATGTTTGATTGTAATTGACAGATTATTCTAATGGCTTAGCCTTAATGACTGATTAAAACTGACATATTGTTCTAATGGCTTTGATTGAAATTTATAGACTGAATCTAATCACTGATTAATTGAAAATGCCAGATTGCTCAGTATGACTTAAGCACTTATTAAAACTGAAGCGTGGCTCTGATGTACTAGTATCTCCCTAAATTTGATTTTACTCGCCTTCGTATCTTTCCTACTTCAAGGTATATTTTATAACCCAAGTTTTCACTATTTATACAATGCTATTGCTACAGTAGTAGTAAGTATTTGCATTGGCAAAATAGGGTAGCAGTAGTAGTAACAGTTGTGTACTACTAATGCTGCTACCACTATAGCTAATACAATTACTTCTACTACTCCCACTACTACTACTACTACTACTACTACTACTACTACTACTACTACTACTACTACTACTACTACTACTACTACTACTACTACTACTACTACTACTACTACTACTACTACTACTACTACTACTACTACACTACTACTACTAATACTACCACTACTATTAGTTAAAACTGGTAAAGAACCTGACCTCCTGAGGAGGCACATTGTAGGAAACTGTTCTCAGGTCAATCTTTTTGTAGTTGTCTGTGCAAGGCACGATGAGAAAAAGACCTAAATGTGAAGAGAAATACAAGCTGAATATAATATATCAAATGTATTAAATCCAGTCTTCAAGAATCGCTTCATTGTTGACACTTTTAACACGCGTGCGTCACTAGTAGGATACTAGAGATGCATCCTCCTAACGATACGCGCATAGATTTACGTCATAGATGATGCCTAAGGCTGTTACTCGTATTATATTAGTTGTATTCCACTTGAAACTTATTTAAACTTGGATCTCGTTTGTTGCGAATAAATGTACATCTGTGTAACTGGCTTTCTGCTGCAGGCTTATTACTCATATTTCCAATAAATATTTTTATATATATAATTATATATATCAAATTATTATATATATGTATATAATATATATATCAATCAGCTTGGTGATATATTGTCTTGAAATTAGACCCATGTTCGGCCCATGGTATAATAGGTTTGTTTATTTATACAAATACAGGACGTCCTTATTGAATACAATTCCTTTCAACTTCTGTTATTCAAAGATTGCTTCAATCCCTTAATTAACTGCCCGGGCATAATTTGTTGGACGGTACCAATGATAAGGAGCGTTGTAGTAGTAGTAGTAGTAGTAGTAGTAGTAGTAGTAGTAGTAGTAGTAGTAGTAGTAGTAGTAGTAGTAGTAGTAGTAGTAGTAGTAGTAGTAGTAGTAGTAGTAGTAGTAGTAGTAGTAGTAGTAGTAGTAGTAGTAGTAGTAGTAGTAGTAGTAGTAGTAGTAGTAGTAGTAGTAGTAGTAGTAGTAGTAGTAGTAGTAGTAGTAGTAGTAGTAGTAGTAGTAGTAGTAGTAGTAGTAGTAGTAGTAGTAGTAGTAGTAGTAGTAGTAGTAGTAGTAGTAGTAGTAGTAGTAGTAGTAGTAGTAGTAGTAGTAGTAGTAGTAGTAGTAGTAGTAGTAGTAGTAGTAGTAGTAGTAGTAGTAGTAGTAGTAGTAGTAGTAGTAGTAGTATGAATGGGAGTAGTGGTAGCAGTAGCGGTAGTAATAGTTGTACTTGTATTAGTAAGATCTCATGGCTGCTATGGCTTGTTACTTCGACCTTATCTTAATCGATAAAATGTACGTAGGCCTATGTATCTGGGCTTTTATATAGCGCATTTATAAGAATCTGTCAAAAGCGCTTTTAGTATTAACTTTTCATAGAAAATTTCTGAAACTGCAAATACTAAAAGATGTTGATACAGAGAGAAAAAGCGTGGTGGGAGACATGTTTTGTGTTGATTGCACAGCGCGCAATGATCGGCCTGCAAGTGACTTAGTAGCCTATGGAGAATAGTTACAACGCCATAAGACGTGATGATAACGCACCTGGGCCTTTAGCGCCACCTGGCAACAAGCGACCAAGACGAAATATAACCGCTCGTTCATATTCCTGCACAACCTACAAAGATAAACAAGCAATTGATCATCGGACGTCAACACAACAACTGCAGAATCAACCATTCAATTAAACAGTCCTGCTCAGTGGCGTAAACTTGAACAAAATATTGGGGTGGGGGATTTAGTTATTCATTCTACACTTGTTAATTTGGTTTACAGAAGGCTCAGATGGCCTATCATGAGATGGATGGGAACCTCTTTGCCAAGTACATTGAAGAAAAAGCCAATCCGATCATTGGAGTTCTGGAACAAACTATGTACATTGGACAATTTGACTGAGCACAGTGCTCAGCTCCGAGTTTCATTGTGAATTTCTGGTAGTATTTAAGTTCTTTGCCTCTGTTTTTCTGTTTTTGAAGAAGTTTGTCTATATTGAAACATAATATTTTAATATTTCAAGAAAATTCTTCTATCGATTTTTTAGGGGGCATTGTACCCCATCTCAATTATTGGGGGCACGCGCCTATGCTCATGGGGCATGGTGGATTGTAATCAGATGATACTTTGGATACTTTGACATTGATTCCTTAGGAGCGGAAACGTTCACAGGACTAGTTATGGGAGGGCTTAGCCTAGCCTGGCTACTTTTAGCGAACTCTGCTGACTAAAACGAATCAGGAACTACATCACTAAAAAGGAAATGGTCTTCAGATGGCAACTACGCTTAGTTCGCATGTCACCATGTGTGGTCTCACTGGTCTATCACTTGGCAAGTTACCGATTTCACGTACCCACTGCATCCCCGAGGCGGATCGAATAAAGTGACGAGGACGAGAGACCTGAGGCGCTTATATCAGCGTAGTGTTGCTCTTTCTTATAGGAGTTGTTAGCAATCAATGTTATCTTCAATCAATCTTGTCGGTTGAGCGCATTTCTAACCTCATCCTCTTTTTCTGACCTACCTATCTAAACTTCTAGCTTGGTATTTCATGGCAAACCCTATACGTGCTTAGCTGCGCTGAAAGCTGAGCAGTTATTGCAGTGTCGTAAGAATTATTAGTAGAAGTTCTGCATTTATTAAGCGCAACCATAATTATAATATCTAATATCTAAGCATCTATCGATGGCACTGAGCGGGAGAAGCACTTGCTCAAGGTCCCTAAACAGTAAACCGTCTCGGGGAGTCTCAAATTCGTACTCTTGTGTAATTTGGGAATCTTTGTGAAGCATAATATAGGCCTAGGTCAGAATATTCATTTGTAGTGAAGTCACGTTTAGCCTTGGGCCGTTAGCACCTATGATCACACTAACCAAAATCGGCCGACACCAGTCCTTACAAGTCGTGTGAGAAGCCGCTGTGCGTTTGAGAGGACGCTTAACTGCTAGCTGTAGGGCTACTGGTCAAGTGTTCTCAGTAACACTTTAGCTCAAAGAAGTACTATACGTGCACATAATCAGCACTTGGAACGGCATCTCTCTTAACCTACATCACATGCACAGTTCACCGAGGGCGACCTAAGTAAACCACCGCCTGCTCCTTATGCTCCTCTTCCTCTCCACCCCCTCTTCATACTGGCCCATTTCTAGGTCCAGCATATAAGGGAACTGTGTAGTACCGTAAATATTCTTTTAAGTGCCTGTACCCAACTAAAGGCCGGTCTATAATACCCACCAGAAGTAAAAGGTTTTGTAGAAAATAAACGCCTGATCGTTTATTAGAAGTGCTGCACTATTTGTCTTTTCATGACGCTGTGCCTGCCAGCCATAGGTGCTCCAAAGTGCAACGTGTGTGTGGTTGCGTGTTTTGTCTTGTTTAGTCCAAGACATAACAAGACTTGGACTAAAAATGAGAAAAGCAGTAGAGTTTATAAATGATGAAAACTAATGACGATCATATAGTTGTAGGGCCTACCCATCACTGCTAATGGCTAGCATCATTAGCTGATGACGATAAATAAAATGATTACTACTGCTACTACTACTGCCACCGCTACTACTACTACTACTACTACTACTACTACTGCTACTACTACTGCCACCGCTACTACTACTACTACTACTACTACTACTACTACTACTACTACTACTACTACTACTACTACTACTACTACTACTACTACTACTACTGCTGCTACTACTTCTACTACTACTACTACTACTACACTGTATCAGACAAATTACCGAAAAGTTTCGGTAATCAAATCATATATATTCTGATGAATGGCCACGTAGTAGAGCTACATAATTCTTAGCTTATATCGGATTAGAAGAGGGTTGTCCTTCTGGAAGAACTTTCGCCCTTTCAACATCCGGATACTGAAATATATTACCGGTACATCGACTACATATTTGGTGTCTGGGAGACGCAATGCATTGCACAATGACCAGTTTCTTTGTTTAAGATGAAACCCACTTTCAGCCGCACTTGTAGACATGAGGCTAAGTTTATCTGTCCTCGTCCATAATACTGTCTAGAACTGTAGATCAACCCAGGCATTATATAGCATCATCGTTCTGCATCGTTTTACATAAAACCTGTCTTAGACCTACCTTTAGACAAAAAGCCATGGAGAAAGGAAAGAAGATGATGATCAGAAACCATGACAGCACAGTCAGGACAATGCTGCAACAGTTGCATCCTCCTGAATTTTCTTCTTGTTTCGTTTGAGAATTTTCTGCAACAAATACAAGGAACGCGTACACATACGGTCAGTCTTGTTGTCAAGACCTTAAATCTCAAGACCAAGACCAAGACCAAGACCTTGAACCTCAAGACCAAGACCCTGAACCTCGAGACCAAGACCAAGACCAAGACTTTGAACCTCGAGACCAAGACCAAGACCAAGACCAAGGCCCAAAAAATCGAAATCAGGTCAAGACTTCAAAAAATTGTCAAGTCGGAATATTCGTTATTTTAATGAAACATGAGTCTTTTATTTTATTCAAGCAAATATTAACTTTAAATGCAAACTGCAGAGAAATCCGAATTTGTATTCAAAAGTCCTTCATGCAAACTCTTATTCCAAATGCCTTTTGTATTTTATAAAAACCAATTCGCTCAGAATTTTCTGACCAAGACGTGCCTGGTGGGCCTCATAAAATTCCGCCATGTGAAAAAATACGTTCTACAGGTACTGAAGTTGCTAACACACACAGAGTAGCTTTTCAAGCACTGGATGTAAATGTGCAGATAGTGAGTCCTTTTGAAATCTTCCCATGGTTTATCATACCGTCTGATACAGAATAACTGTTGCTGCTGCCAATGGTTTTTCCTGACCAACATGACTTGTATCCATCCATAGATATTGGTCGTATGATGCAAGCAGGCTTGATACAGAATTCTTGAGTTCTGTTAAATGACTGTTCATATTAACAGCCGGTCTTGGTCTTGGTCTTGCGAGACCAAGACCAAGACTTTGAACCTCAAGACCAAGACCAAGACCAAGACCTTGAACCTCAAGACCAAGACCAAGTCGACTTTTAAAAACGAACTCGAGTGCACTCGAGACCAAGACCTTGGTCTCGAGGACAACAAGACTGCATACGGTATCCAACAGTTATATACAAATTACTCCACATTTTGGCGATCGAATAGTTGGTGTAGAAATAAGACAATTTTCACCGACTATGCGCAGAAGCACTGCGTACTGACAGTATGCACGATATCTCTAGACTGCAACTGCCTGTAGTGGTGTAAGAGATTGGAGCTTCCGTACAGAATTACAGAATCCGTCGGCGCTTTTATTAGTGCTATACATTCTAGAACAAATAGCACGCATATACCATAATTTTCAAGTTTTGTCAATATGATACAATGGTCGATTGTATCAAAAGCTTTTGCAATGTCGAAAAAGATTCCTAGAGAGAATTCATTATCATAATACATGTATGAGAAATTTTGTCTAGCACATTTAACAGTGACACAGATGTAGAATGATCTGTTTCAAAACCATGCTGCTGAGGGTATCAAATATTCATTCTTATAACATAATTACATACTATCTCATATATCAAATTAGCAGGAGGTTCGACATCTAACAAAGGAATTATGAGGTGATGGTTTCAATTATTTTTCGAACTGAAGTTTTGATATAATTTGGAAATGGCGCTGCGAGAGCTTGACCATGCCTATGAAAAAATCATTAGACTTTTCCGCCATTAGACCATAATATCATTTATACTAACACAACCCAATGTCTCAGCTTTTACTATTGGTCGGGTGTTTTTAAGAGTATGGTCATAATCATTAAGAGAATTCCGGAGCGCAATATTTTGTTCTGCCTTAATTCCTAGCAGCCTAAATTTATTTCGATTAACAGTGAATTTAGCTTTATTCTCCCAGTTGGGGTCTTTAATATGTTGTTTAGAAAATAATTTCGACTTCTTTCTACCTGATTTTAATAAGCTCCGAGTTTAGATTTCTGGCCACCTATTTTATTACAATGGACCAATGGAAATGCCTGGACATAAGCATGTTTGAAGGTCAATAAACAAGGCATAAGCAAGATTTGGGTCGCCATCTGCACATGGAGCAGATGGCGACCCAAATTCTGGTCCAATTTAACTGTGAAAGTAAATCTCCAAAGAGCCTTATCGATTCATAATTTACCACAAGAGTGATGTAATAAGTTTCACCATTAAATGATGAATTAACAAGATCAACCCAAGCCAAAATAGGTAGATGATTAGAAGTGTCACTGATAATGATCGCAGAATCATTATAGCTTGGACCAGGCATTAGTAAACCTGTTGTCAATTATAGTTGCAGAGGTAAATGTAAATGTAAATCTCCGAAACTTCTCAGCGCCAAACAGAAGCCACGTCAGGGAGACCAGCTTAAACACCGGCGCTATATCAAATCAAGTCTGCAATAGCCATGTCCGCCCGCCTTGTCCGTTCCGGGGAGCTCAAGCCGAAGAGACAGCATGATGCTACGGTGGTAATCGGTGATGATGGTGGTTGTGTGTGGTGGCGCAGAATTGGAATCAGGATAGGATAGCTTGAAGAGTTCGATTTTCAGTCGTGAGTGGAAAGCAGCGGAGGACAGTGCAAGCGAAGGAGAGGTGAAGTCAACAGACAAGATAGGAGGATGAGCAAACTGGCGGAGATCTTTTGGAAGATCATTCCAAAGAGCCGGTGGAGAGAGGAAGAGACTGGAGGCCGAGATAGAGAAAGATATGATGATGAGCGAGTTGACCCGGACGGTTAGATGGTGAATAGCTGGCGACTGTAAGAAGGTTGAGAGGTTTGAAGGGCGTTGTAGGTAAGAGATACAATTTTGTAATGGATACGCTGAGGGACTTTTAGCCAATGAAGTGAAGGGGTTATGTGATGGTGTTCTTCAATTGTTGCATTGGATGGTGTTTGGGAGTTTTAGTGACTGCGCGGGCAAGGGAGGGGTGATATCAGTAATTCTAGTGAGTCCAAGCATAGCGGTGAAAATGATGTAATATCATGCAATAAAAGAAATTGTGGGCTAAGAAATGTTCCTGAGATTTGAATAAATCGATGTTATAAGCGTCAAATAAAAACCTCTTTGTCAGTTTTTGACAAATTAGAAAATAACTGATCATTTTCTCCATTTAAAACATCGAATATTTGTCCAGCAGGTCGGTATGTATACATCTTATGATGTGATCCATTCCCTTCTTCTGTGGAATACATATGAGAACATACTTTCATATGTAATATGGGCTGAGATAATATGTCGGAGCTCAAAAGTATGACAGGTAATTACATCCTTTACCAAAATTCCGACGTCTCCAACCCTTCCTGTATTTCTACATTTATAAACAAATTGATAGCCAGACACAAATAGAGTTTCGACATTAACCAAGTCAAGCCATGTTCCCATTGGCGTAAACTTGTCCAAAATATTGCGGGGCATTTGGCTATTCATTCTACACTTGTTGCATTGGATGTACGCTCCCCAGAGTCTCCGCCTATGCATGTTCCGGTAACTGCTAGAACCTTAGCAGTTATCTGGTCAAGAAGATTTGGATTTCAGATGATTCAGAAATAATACCCCTACAATTAATATGCATTAACAGTAAACATGATGCCGAGAATTATGCTTTGAGCCCAGCGACGAAGGAGTTCCATTATACTAGCGCATGATTTATATGCGAATTGCCACCAGGGTCCAGATCCTTATTGTTAAGCAGTGGCCGCTTCTCGTATTCATCAGAAAAGAGGTCAAATCTCAGATTTATCCCTCCCCAAGTGTAATTGGATGAGGGATCACTAGCAATCGTGTTAACGCACCTGGTGAATTCGTTATCATCAACAATGTTGTTGAACAGAAACGTAGCAATTATACATTGTTTACAATACCATGAGTCAACATCAGGTGCACACAAAGACCGAAGCATACAACATTTGTGAAGATACAAGTTCCCTCACAAAGCACAAATTATCGATTTTTGCCGATCATTCATATGGCACATACACAACAGTGAACAATCAACTGATTCATCGGAGAGTTGGTTTTGCTCCATAACTGGCAATACCGACCGAACTTTGGACGAAAATATACAATACAATGCAATACAAGGCAACTGCATTTGAAATTGCCGTTATTCCAAAGTTCGAAAGCTCACACGACCATACGCCAGACCATCGATGGCGCTGAGCAACTGTGAGTGAAGGACTTGCTCACGGTCCCTATAGAGTAACTGCCTCTGGAGAGGCTCGAACCATGGCCCTCGATATCCAGAGGGCCATGCTCGAACCCGTACTCTCTGCATTACATGCCGAGCGCTCTATCTAATCGGCCACCGTGCCACACAAAATATGATGCCGCAAACATATTGAAAACATTAGGTCAAAATAACTGTTGAATCTAAATGGAATTTCATGAACATTTAACCATAAAGGAAAAGCACGATGGAGCACAAGAATGCCAGTTGGAGTTAAGTGATGCATTGCATCTATGGCTTTCAAATTCAGTCCAGGTCCGTCACGTAGACTACTTTCTTTATCTTCGGTGGAATCGGTACACCGATTGAATACAGATCCACTCGCTGACGAGTCGCTGTCCAAGTCGCCAGGATCTTCTTCTGCCTTAGCATGTTTCTATCACGAGCATATATATATACGGTGAGCATTTTTGTTAGACAGATGTTTCTTTATGTAGATGAGGTCGTGAAGAAGCTGCGCACAAAGACCTTCTAGCGGCAAAAATAGAATTCCTCCCACGGCGAGACGTAAACTGGACAATAACTGACCGGTACTTATCTTTTTCTCCTCGTGGAATTCGATGCACTATGGAGATGTCAGACTCACGACCTTCAGGCCCAAATGATAATAGTAGAGATTGAGAACACTTTGAACTGTTCCTGATTTGACTGCATGGATGAATGCTGAGAAGTAGATGGGCCCGATGTGGTCTCGACAGATCATGACTCCCAGAAGACCATGGAACAAAGAAGATAGGCTGTTGTCAAGCGGAAACTAACCAACTAATCATATGGTACCCTGAACCAAATCCAGCAGGTCCTCCGCTTTCGTCGATTTTTTCGACACTTTCAGATTAAAGAGTGAGAGATATTCATTGTTAAACATTATCCAAGATGTAGGCCTAAATGTCGAGAAAAGTCAGTAATGCCATCAGCTAAATTAGCTTCTGACTTTAAAAGGGATTTTATTAAGCAGTAGTCAACCAGACATTGCAACCATTCGCCATCTTGAAACGTATATATGTATAACGTATAAACGTAGGGTATGTATAAACTTATTGTCGTAAGGCTCATGGGCGGCGATCCCGCGGTGGTCGCGGGGGACAAGACCCCCACCTTTAAGAGTGGGGGGACACGCCATACATCGGACCCCCAAATTTTGAAGATACACCAAAAAAGGTGAACAAATGCAATTGTGTGTGAGGGTGAAAATGAGTTTTCAGTGGTTTCTTGAGCAGATAAGTTGTTTTGAGGAGAAGTGTCCCCGAAATTTCAAGAAAAAAGTAATAAAATTGTGGAAGAGAAGAAAAAAAGGTCAAAAAATTTTGTTGAGACGAATTGCTAAAAAAGGTCGTCAGTTATTTTGAAGGTATGATAGTAATTTTGAAGGTATGATTTCTGATGATGTAACGAAAGTAGGTGGAGGACTAAAAAAAGGTCATCAACTTTTTTCGGAGATGAAAGCGAAATTTTTCGGAGATGAAGTGGCAGAAAATTTTTGGTTTTGGACAAGATTTAAAAAAAACGGTCGTCGACGAGATCGTGGCCGACTTTGTTCCCCCCACCCCTCAGACAAGATCGCCGCCACTGGTAAGGCTTATAGCGGAAAACGCAAAAGAAAGGGAAAGCTCGTGTACAACTGCTTCATAGATTTTAAGAAAGGGTTTGACTGTATCAGACATGAAGAATTACGGGCGGTGCTAAAATCATTCCGGGTAAGAAAAAAGGCTGACGCAAATGATCCAAATGTATGCGAAAATGAGGAAGTCACCAATCAGGGTAGGCAAAGAGCTGTGCGAGAGGTTTAGCATCTCAAGAGGCACAAGACAGAGGACCCCATCTCACCAAAAATATTCACTAAATATCTGGATAGAGTGATGGACAAAATCCAAGGCAGTGAAAAAGGAATTGTGGTATATGACAACAGAACCAGCAACTTTAGGTTTCCGGACATAGACCTGATCGAAGGATAAATAAAAACCGTTCAGGAAAATGTGGAAATCTTCGAGAACGAGAAGGGAAAGCTGCAGCACTTAAACTTGACAACAATAAAACCAAATCACTAATATTTGGGGTGAAAGAGAACATGATCTCAGTGGAAGTGGATGGCGTAGAAATGGAGAATGTCTATCTGGGATGCCTGCTGACTTGGGACAACGACTGTGGAAACAAAAGCAGCTGGAGCAGTGACGGTTCCCGGGAACATTTTGAGGAGCCGAGAGATTAGTGTGCACACCAAGGTGGATATATATATATATATATATATATATATATATATATATATATATATATATCATTAAAACGTGTATTCAACGTTTTACCATAATGTTCGTGTGAATCATGGACGTTGCACAGACAGGATAAGAATAGATTGCTTGCATTTGAGATGAGGTGCTACAGAAGGATTCTATGCATAAGATGGCAGCAGACATATCAAATAAAGAAGAGTTCACCCCCTCAACACCATACAACAAATAACGGAAGGAAACTCAATTTCTTTGGACATAATATCTGCCAAGGATTGGTGCAAACTAGATGTGCAAAGACTGAGTCTGGCGGAACGAGATCGAAACGAGGGGACAGAAAGACAGTGAGACATGCGATCGACACCAACGGGTGATCGATGAGAGCCCATGGGCAGAAATAAGAAAGAATGAGAAAGAAGTATTCTTGCAAACTTAACTATCGCAATGCTGATAGATGACTTCCCGTTAGCTTACTAGATGACATCAGGTTAGCTTACTTATGTTTTATGTTGCGTAAATTATGGACGTCATCCATCTGGTTGTAGTTGACAGTATCATATCAAGAGAATTGATCACCATCACTTTGTTAGCAAAGTAAAGGCACTTACAGCACCGTCGTGCTAAGACGATTTAGAGTCTTCATGCCAAGACGATTTATAGCCTTCCACCGTCATGGTAATAGGTGATAACTTTAAATAGGCCCTAGCGCATTAGAGAATGAAAAAACTCATAATACACAACACACAACAATTAAGTAAACTTACACAGAATTTGTATGCACATCAGTTAGGACAATCGGGCCTTATATTATAACTAACTGGTCAGGTCAGCCTCGTTAGCTAAGTCAGAAGTCAACAAATTATAGAGTCGGACAAAAATTACCAGCGTGCACGCTGGCATTTTGTGACATTGCGATGTTGTTATTGTAGACGTTCGGCGGTGATATATAGCGAATCGGTGCACGGTGATCTTCTGGTGGTAACGATGTTGAACATGAAGCATGCTATCAACAATTTTATTCGTCGAAATCTATGTAACAAAGTCAGGCTGGATGCATGTGTTTTCATGACAGCCAGCCATGCATGCATATAATGAGCCAAAATTATAAACGAACATGTAGTGTACATGTAGGTGCTAGAATTATGGATAGAGTATGTTTATTATACGTAGCCTAATCTAGACAATAGATCTATGTGGCGCTATAGGGTTGATCTGATACTCTCTGAGGTGGACTATTTATTAAACTTCCGTTAGTTTTCGTCATCATAGTCGTTAAAACTCAATAAACGACCTATCCTGAATTTAATAACTCAGTTCTAAACGTATGCAATCTATAGGGGCCTACCTCTTCGTGGTCTGACGTTGGACTCCGGGTCGATTCTGCTGCTTCGAACTTCCATTTTCAGATACGTCTAACACGCTTTAAAGTGCACCAGCAGAGACCTCTGTATTTGAATTCTTACTTCGCAACGGCGCTTTTTCTCCGTCTCTACCGAAAACCTATTTATATACAGCACGCCTACTGCAAGTTTATCTCATGCATAATATAATATATATTATAGGTGTGTATATATTATAACCTCGTAACTTAGGAAACTACGCGGACGTCACTCGCGATCATATGATGTGAGCTATATTTAGATCACTAGGTCGCCGGCGTCGGCCGCACGACGGCACATGCGCACATGCATGGCTGTTGGCGCCGTTTACTCAGTTAGAGAGAGTCGTTGTCACGTATACATGTTAGCAACAGCTGACGCATGTACATACACACACACACTCGATCTCATAGTATACAGGCCGAGTATATCTACATCTAATAAGCCAACGCTGTGTATACAACACATATTTCTGTCCCTCCCCTTCCTCTTCACTCTCTCTCGTATATACACACAAACATACAGATTATATATATATATATATATATGTATATATATATATATATATAAAAACTCTGGTATACCCTGCGTTTGGCTTTCAAGTGACGCTGTAGAAATTTGGAATTTACGATTACGATTGCGAAATGTAGTCTTGTCGTATAATCTGAATAGATATATATGAGCCCTATACATAAATATATATATATATATGTATATATATGTGTATATACAGTATATAATCTGTATGTGTGTGTATGAGTGTGTATAGGGCTCAGATATATCTATTCAGATACGACAAAACTACATTTCGCAATCGTAATCGTAAATTCCAAATTTCTACAGCGTCACTTGAAAGCCAAACGCAGGGTACCAGCTTATTCACGAGCGCTGCGTCAAGTCAGAAGGGCTTCCAAAAAGGTAGCCCAAAGGAGGTCCAAATCCGATTTCAGAGGGTCCAGATCAAGGGAAGAGGCAGATCAGCTGCTAATGCAGGTGTTGTTTATATGGCGAGACGAATTGGAAGGCGGAGGATCATATGAGTCAGGGTAGATCCTTGAAAAGGTGAGACCGGTTTTGAAGGTCACGGTAGCCTGGGGTGATAGATAGAGGAGCCTGATGATGGACGGTGAGTGTCAGTGATGGTGGGGAAATCTGCGGAATTCAGGATGGAGATCGTTCCGGACTCCAGAGTCGAGGTTTAGTGTGGGATATGCTTCGGTTGGAGAACTTGGGAATGTTGAGATTAGTAGCGAGCGGGGTCGAGAAAGATTGAGATTGGTGGCTGATCGGGTTGGGCTGATTGAGTGGGTTGGCTGAATGGTGGAGTTTGTGGAGAATGTTATTGGGAGTTGTAGGTTAGTGATAGGGGCCTATGACTCTGAAGTGGATTCGCTCTTGGATTTTTAGTCAGTGGAGTGATTTCAGGATGGGAGTGATATGATGATGTTTGGGCGTTCTATTGACACCCCTGGCTAGTGACTTTTGGATAAGTTGCAGATGCTTAAGCCAATTGAGTTGATTCAAGGTTGAGGAAGAGGGAATTGCAGTAGTTGAACTTTGAGTGGATAATGGAGGTAGCAATAGTAGAGAAAGTCGAGCATAGGCCGGATGCAGCGAAGGTCACGAATGTGCATGAAGCAGGAGCGCGAGAGGTTGGAGATATGGTCAGAGAAGGAGAGATGTGGATGAAAAGTTATACCAAGATTGCGGACAGAAGAGTCGGAGGTGGAGGTTAGAGATGAACGGCTAGTCGATCGGCAGTGAGTAATCTAGACGTCTTTGGGGGGGAAAGTTCCCCCCCCAGGATTGATGTTTCCCCCCCAGAGGCGAGCAATATTACAATGTACAGACCGTCGGGGGAGGAAAAATCCCCCCAGGATCGATGTGGATACATGGTTTCCCCCCCCCCAGAGAGATGGATTCCTAAAAAAAAGGTCATCAACTTTTTTGACAGAGGAAAAAAGTAAAAAATTGGGCGAAGGACTAAAAAAAAAAAAAAGGTCATCAACTTTTTTCGAAGATGAAAAGTGGAAAAATTTGGGAAAAGTCAGAAACTTTTTAAAGATGGAAGACAAAATTTTGTGTCAATTGTTTGCTCCCCCCAGAAACCTGGTTTCCCCTCCCAGACGAGGGGGACTAGATTAAACACTGGTCGATCGGTGCTTGAAACGGTCAAGGATTTCCTTGATTTGACCAGGACGGCCTAGGATGATGAGCTAAGACAGAGAAGGTTGGATGAATCCATTGCGAGAGTAGATTAACCATGTTGACTAATTGTGTGATGGAGGTCGAAAAAGAGCTTGGGGAGAAGGTTGTGCTCTTGCTGTAGAATTTCGTTCTTGCGTTTCTATAGTCTTTGCAATGTCTGAAGGAGTGTTAAAGTTATAATGCATTTCTTATTGTATGCCTGCCAGAAATAATTTATTATGCTCGCTATAATTAAAGTTGTGAAAACTATGCATATTTATACCAAGAATATTGTATGGCGCGCTCTTATGTATAGCACCTAAATGATTGTGCAAGAGCATTCGCGCGTAGAAATGATCGTAATGGCGTGGAGCAGTTGTCTGAAGTGTTTGATCGACAATCGATCTATTAATAAATAGCCTACGCCATCCATCTCTCGATCTTTATTTGTCGTCTTTGCCGGTTGGTTAGAGTTCGCTTTTCTTACCACGGCTTATATGGTTGCTTAGTTACGGCGAGCAAGAGCTCGGCCACCAACTCTCAATGCCGAGGCTAAGAAAGTGAAGCAGCTAACACTTAATTCCCATGGCTGCCTCTCAGGCAGCCCTCTCAAGAGATTGCTCTTCTTCTTCTTGTTCTTCTTGTTCTTCTTGTTCTTGTTCTTGTTCTTGTTCTTTCTTCTTCTTCTTCTTCTTCTTCTTCTTCTTCTTCTTCTTCTTCTTCTTCTTCTTCTTCTTCTTCTTCTTCTGTTTCTTCTTCTCCTCCTCCTCCTTCTTCTTCATCTTCGCATTTTCTTGTTCTTCGCATACTTCTTTGCATTCCTTCCTTCCCCTCCTCCGATTTTCTTCATCATCTTTTTCGCATTTTCTTCTTCGTCGTCCCTTATATAGTAGGCTAACATCTTTCAGGGGTCTTCGTTGGCCAAAAATTTGTAGGAATTGAACCCACTGCAATTCTGCTTACCCCACCTTACTCGCTAAAATATAGATTGGTTCCACCAGTGAACCCTCTTAACCTTTTACTAACCACGGGGAGACTGATAAACCATTCATTGAAAGTTAGTTACGCACATTCTTCAATCCCCAGTTCTTTTTGACACCTAAAACACTGGGTTTGCACTAAGCTAATAACTATGACCAGTTTTACGATCAGGTTACTGCATGCCCCTTATATGCCGAGAGCATGGGCGTCCGCAAGAATTTTTTTAGGGGGGCGCAAATTTTTTAAGAGTGCAACAATTTTTTTAGGGATGACGCTTTTGCATAGAAAAAATTTGCATAGAAAAAAATGATGATCAAGGACTTTACTTATATAATTAAGTGTTTCTTCGCATTGAAAATCATGTTGGGACTGTTGTAATAATCATAATAATCAAAAGATTTTATTTTTATAACATATTTGCAAAATCCAGGGGGGCGCAAATGCGCCACCTTGCGCCCCCCTCCGGACGCCCATGGCCGAGAGCCAGAGACTCAGGAAACGTTACGCTTGAAACCGGTCTCCTTGTACGTAAATGTAACTTATGTGCACGTTTTTATATAGTGACCGTCAGGCCTCGATCCTGCCATTTTTCAATGAATTGATCGGATAAGATCCTTCACCACTCCTGCCCGTTTGAATAGGCACAACGCCATTCAAGGTCCACGACTCCCCGTGTGTGGACCATCTCGTGCTAGCCCGAGATAGCTCTGAGGTACTGTAAGTCACCTTCGGGAAGCGAACAGCGATACGTATAATTATCTCAATTGATCGTACTTCGTCCCATGCAAGTTCAGAACCAGTGTTCCGTGAGCCAGAGTCAGACCCTCTGTCATGATTTAGATAATTTGACTTGCGACGAATAGTTGGGAATATTTCGATGCATTAACACTTGTGCTGTTATTGAAGGATAATAGAGATAAGTAAGTAAGTAAGTATATCCTTTATTAATCCAACTGCTAACCGCATTTTGGTTTACACATGTATATCACGTCCAGGCAGTGGCGTAGCTAGGATATTTTGCGCCCGAGGACGAACTATGAATTTGGCGCCCCCTCCCCCCCCCGTTTTACTATTTCACATTTTCCACATAATCGAATGGAAATTTTAAGTTTTTTAATGAAATAAAATATGAAAAATACAGACAGTACATGCATGTTTCCCCTTAGTGCTCAATGGGGCGCCAAAATCATACCTAAGAACTTATTTGTAAGTAATGAGGATATAATTGGATATATTTGGGGCGCTAAAATTAAATCTTATACATTCATTTGTGATAAATTAGTTAAAACTGCATCAAAAGTAAGAGTAAAATTATTTATCTTAACCCTCATTTTGGCGCCCCCTTCCCTTGGCGCCCGGGGACACATGTCCCCCCCTGCCCCCCCCCCTAGCTACGCCACTGCGTCCAGGTTAAAGTACTAAGGCCTATATTCCGGTAAAAATCATCCTAATTATGAAAGATTTACGAGCCAGACTGTCAGCAGTCGGGAGAACCCGATTATGAACACGGGGTCTCAAAGTATAACCAGTATGCTTAACAGGGGGTAATAGTGCATGGAGCACATGTGTAGGACATGTAAGGACGGCGGTGAAAAGTTTAGAATCAGCAGTATATATATATATATACGGACCGTGCTAGCCCGAGATTTAGATATCTGAAGTGAGAATATTTGTAGGAATTGAACCCACTGCAATATAGGGTGTGTCTTAAACTTGAAGTTTCAAAACTAATATCGGCCAGGTTGAGGTTGTTTTTGTGTTCCACCTTGAGAAACATTAACATTTGCTAAGTTATATGAAAATCGTAATAGATTTAGAGTTTAGAATCAGCAGTTCGGATCAGTTGCTCGAATCTAGGGTAGATAATAATATATACTTAATAAATTACTATAAATTACTATGTAATAGATAATAATATATACTTAATAAATTACTTCTGTTACCAAATATATAGTCCGCAAAGGTTCACCAGTCACTCTGTTGCAGAGTAAAGCAGGGAGGCGACCTGACCGACGTCTCTCATGAGCGTAGACTCGGATCCGACCTGGGCTGGTGAACCAAAGTCCTCCGTGCCCACCTTCACGTGGTGCGGACTGTTGGTACCCTTCCAAAGGAAGGGGAACTGTTGGTACCCTTCCAAAGGAAGGGGAACGAACGGGCACGGCAGGCAAAACCAGGGGAAGGCAATGGCAAACCACCCCTGTTAACATGCCAAGAAAATCGTCATGAGACACACCAAACCACGCCGATGGTCGCTGATGGTGGGACTCCCAGGCCGGAGCGCTGATGGTGGGACTCCCAGCCTCCCAGGCCGGAGCGCGACTCAAGGGCTACTGGAGAAGTAGCAAGACGGCAAAGGAGACTGTGCGTCATGACGATCGCTAGGGCTCCTATAGAGCCGACAGCACAAGACAACAACCAAATATATATATATATATTATATATATATATATATATATATATATACGGACCGTGCTAGCCCGAGATTTAGATATCTGAAGTGAGAATATTTGTAGGAATTGAACCCACTGCAATATAGGGTGTGTCTTAAATTTGAAGTTTCAAAACTAATATCGGCCAGGTTGAGGTTGTTTTTGTGTTCCACCGGAGCGCGACTCAAGGGCTACTGGAGAAGTAGCAAGACGGCAAAGGAGACTGTGCGTCATGACGATCGCTAGGGCTCCTATAGAGCCGACAGCACAAGACAACAACCAAATATATATATATATATATATATATATATATATATATATATATATATATATATATATATATATATATATATATATATATATATATATATATATATATATATATATATATATATACGGACCGTGCTAGCCCGAGATTTAGATATCTGAAGTGAGAATATTTGTAGGAATTGAACCCACTGCAATATAGGGTGTGTCTTAAATTTGAAGTTTCAAAACTAATATCGGCCAGGTTGAGGTTGTTTTTGTGTTCCACCGGAGCGCGACTCAAGGGCTACTGGAGAAGTAGCAAGACGGCAAAGGAGACTGTGCGTCATGACGATCGCTAGGGCTCCTATAGAGCCGACAGCACAAGACAACAACCAAATATATATATATATATATATATATATATATATATATATATATATATATATATATATATATATATATATACGGACCGTGCTAGCCCGAGATTTAGATATCTGAAGTGAGAATATTTGTAGGAATTGAACCCACTGCAATATAGGGTGTGTCTTAAATTTGAAGTTTCAAAACTAATATCGGCCAGGTTGAGGTTGTTTTTGTGTTCCACCTTGAGAAACATTAACATTTGCTAAGTTATATGAAAATCGTAATAGATTTAGAACTTGTGCAAAGCCCGGGAAGAATTATCACTTAGGAAACAATATGATACATTGTAATTTTCCAAGATCCAAACAATTTCAACACTTAAACATAAAAAAATAGGCAAAAGCAAAAGAATAACCTTGAGTTATTTGTCATTTATTTATTCCCTTTAGTGCTTTTGGGAATTTGTTTTGGATGGTACTCGACCATTTGCTGAACAAAATTGCTACTCTTCCTCATTTCGGACCAGGGTTTCATTGAAGGACTGCATGAGAGCCACTCCTTTCTCCGCCACATCGTTTGTCACTCTTAGGACGGATATGATGTAGCCTATTTGCCTCACTGTATGATTGTCGGACTTGTTGCCGGTCTTGATCAAGAAAAAGCGTTACCCAATAATCCAATTCAAGGATCTGGAAAACTTTGGTGGTAGAAGTAGTGAAGAAATGGGGTAGTGCTTTTGTAGGTGGATAATATATGGGAGGAAGTCTCACGGGTTCGTCGGAATTCTGATTGTTGCGCATGCTGTAGACCATGCGCTATTTTTTGTCGGGTTACTGAATCGTCAAAAAGGTTGAGGCCAACCAAAGTCTCCGACAAATACTAAAGGTGTCGAAGAAATGCTGTATGGCAACCTGTGAGACTTCCTTATCTGGGTAAATATGGATTGCCTTCAAGAATTGAAGTAGGTTCCTTGTGACTTCATTGAGTGACACACAGGTGAACCAGTAGACCTACTTCACGTAGGTTGTGGTGACGCGCCATCCCACGCGCGCGGTGAAATGCCTCTCTGGGTAACTGTACTTTATTCCCTTCAGTAAAATTCCTCCTAAGAAAATGACTGTTAGTTCTAGTAGCTCTTCATAGTCGTCTCTGTGGTGTTCAGCATTCAGTTGCTGCAGTGCGAAGGTGATGACATTTTCTCGCATTTCTTTGACACGCTGTGCTGCGTCTTTGACCTCCATTTCTCTGCGATACTTGGCTTGATCGATTTACGGGCCAGAAGTCAGGGAAATGAATGAACAGTTTCAATTTTGGAGACCTCACAGAATGATGCAGTGAAAACACCTCATCTAGAACAATTTCAGAAACATACTGTCGACAGGAAGGTTCAAGAAGTCCATTCCTAATTCCGTTTCCAGATTGATGCATACGCCCTCCCTTGCAACCAGTGTTACTTGCCGTTGTGTCGAAACACATGGCCACGATTCTGTCTTCCAAACCCCAACTTCTGATCTCGGCCAAACACGCATCTGGATTGGGATCTGGGAATGGCCAATAGCTTGTTCACATGCTTACCAGATACCATTATTGGAAGGCCATCAACGCACCCTAGTCCAGTTCCTGAAAATCTGGCATGATCTTGCCGTCCCAGTGGATAGTTTAGGGGGAACCTCTGGATCGAAACCTTGTCCTTTCTCACGCTCTATACTTTCAAAAACTGCTAATTCTCTTCTGTCTTGCTTATAGTCATGGCATCTTGATGCGCACTATTTAAGAGATCCAGCAGGGAATTCTTGAAGTATATCGCACTTTGTCTCCAGTTTCAGGCTTTCTCGAAATACATTTCTTGATGTTTTACCATTTCTTACCAAGCTTATCCAAGTTATCCCAAGCACTTTTCTTAGCCATCGTTGGAATCCGTGCTCTTTTCCAAATTGGAAGCAGCATAGCGACCGTTTCTTTTACGATGTCATCCAGTCTCTGATTCCTTTGTGTGTGGAAATTGAACAACACCTTGAGAACCTCTCCTTGTGTGGGTAGCTAACCGAAGCATCTTCATTACTGCCAATCAACCAAACTTGTCTTTTTTCTAGTCAATTTTGCCACCTCACATGCGAAAAAACGCATTAATTTAGCTTAATAATTAACATAATAATTAATTAGTATAAGAGGAAGAACGAAAACATGAAGCACAGACATCGTAATATCAAAATTGTGGCCATAAAGAGGAAGAACCACCGGGTCCTAATTTCGGTCGCCTTGCGCAAGTTCTAAATGTTCAGCTATCAAGATATAATTTCGGATATGGAGTTTATATGTGAATTGGCATGATAATTCGACCTGGCCGTTAAAAAATCGTTGATTTGAAAATATCACGTGTAGGCCTACCATAAAAATTATTAAAAAATCGTTGATTTGAAAATATCACATGTACCATAAAAACACCCCTAATATATATATATATATATATATATATATATATATATATATATATATATATATATATATATATATATATATATATATATATATATATATATATATATATATATATAGTAATTTGAACGACAAACATTATAATAATTGACCGTTCATTACGCGAACCCATATCGCCGAGAACAAATAAATTCCCACAAAATATAATTGTTTGTAGTTATAGTCCATACACCATACAAGTGCATGCGTTCTGATATATAATATGCCGGCACGAGTAACGGCCCATGAGTGCTTCAAATCAAATCAAATCAAATCAAGTATTCGTTTTTTCATCTAACCATTTGACACAACGCAATTTGTAACAATCATATCACCTTGTCACCTTGTGCTGTCGATTCGTTGAATCCTAGCGACTGTCATGGTCAACCTTCTCCATGTGCTCCGATTTCTCGTTGCCTCTCTCAGCTCCGAGATGTTCATCTTCAATGCCTCCTGTATCTCGTCCATCCATCTCCTCCTTGGTCGTCCTCTCCTCCTTCTGCCCTCCCCACAAGCCAACATCATCTCCTTTTCCAGCCCATCTGCACGCATCACGTGTCCAAAGTATGACATCTTCTGCCTGGACGCTCTCTGCCCCAACGTCAAACTCCCTCTCCAGTGTCCTATTTCTTCCAGGATATCCTCGTTAGTTCTCTTCTCAGTCCAAGAAACCCTCAACATTTTCCTCCAGATCCACATTTCACATGCCTCAATTTTCTTCTCCAATGCCTTGGTTTTTGTCCATGTTTCGCATCCGTAAAGCACCACTGGTAAGATCATTGCTTTAACAATTCTTGTCTTCGTTCTCAAACTCACTGATTTGTCCTTCCATATCTTTTCCAGTCCCTGCGTTGCCGTCTTCCCCAATGTAATTCTTCGTCGTATTTCTCGTTCGCATCCACCTTCACTCTCCATCATGGCCCCCAAGAAACAGAAGCTTGATACCACCTCTATCTCCTCTCCATCTACCTCAAAGTAACTCCATTTCTCAGTGGTCATTATCTTCGTCTTTTTTATATTAAAGTACATTCCTGCTTTCTCGCTTGCACGTTTTAGCCTTCTGATGTTATCCTTCAGTTTCTCCTTTTTTTTCCGCCAGCAGTGTTGTGTCGTCCGCATACCTTAAATTGTTCACTATCCTTCCAGCTATCCTCACACCCTCCGCCTCATCATCAAAACCTGCTTCCCTCATTATCCTTTCTGCATATAGAATGAATAGGTATGGTGATAGTATACATCCCTGTCTGACCCCTTTCTTTATTCGAAAACTTGCCGTGTCGCCATGTTCTGTCCTGACCACCGCCACCTGATTGCCATACAGGTTCTTGAGGAGAGTTATCAGATGCATAAGTAAAATATATGCATAAGTAAAATATAGATAAGTAAAATAATTAATAGAAATCTATCAGTTGGATCCATAAAATATTTTAGCCTCAGCTATCATTGTGTTTAGCTATTATACCTCACCTATATGGCTACATAGCCTACATATGCAGGATATAAGGATGACGATGAGTTCTCTGCCCGAAGGCAGGTCCACTGGCAGTATATAATAAGCACTCGTATTCATATGCATGCATATATTATATGAGTGTGTTTATGTTTCTCGAGTATATATATATATATATATATATATATATATATATATATATATATATATATATATATATATATATATATATATATATATATATATATATATATTAGGGGTGTTTTATGGTAGATATATATATATATATATATATGTATATATATATATAGCCTAAAAGTAGCCATATCACTAAGACAAAATATGAACATTTCTCTAAACTTTGGTACGCCCCCTAAGTGCTAACTGTTATGAGTGCTAAAATGCTATTCGTTAAGCCCTAAATGTTAACAGTTTGAACTTAATTCAAAGTTCGAATAATAATGAGAAAAAGAAGCCAATTGCATATCTAATGATGGACTATCGAATATTTAGTTAAGTAGGCCTATAATATTACCACTGCATATCGAATGATATATCGACTGCTTTCAACAAATTGTATTACTACCCTAGCTGCAGGTGGCCCTGGTAGCGGGGTCTACGACCCCTTTTGGTCTCCTGTGTAGCCAGATTACATGTATGTTAAATTATCATATGCATTATATGTTTTTGTAACCTTGCAATGTTTGGTTACCGAAATAAAATACAATAGGGCCTACAATACAAAAAAACAAGAAGCCCTTAATTTACGGTTGACAGACACTTAGTCGTTTCGTCCAGACTTTGATTAATAAGGAAATACAGGGCAGCTACGCAATATACATATATCATTATGGCCTATTCAAACATTGAAACATTGTTTCACGGTAGAAGTCACTACACACACCCTACATACACTCACACACGCACACACACACATATATGTATTATTGTATATATATATTATATATACTTCCATGTCATTTATTAAAAGCCTTTAGCCACGGCATGCGTTGTTTATGTCCCTTGCACATTGCATATACGTCCATTATGAATCACTGGAAACAATGTCGTCACAGTCTACTTGCCTATGCACGACAATCCGCAGACAATATTTCATGAAGGCTTCTAGGTCTAAGTGTGTGAAAATTTATATAGAGCTTTATTAGCATCTATAGAATGCGTTCATTACTAAACTAAATGGACAAGATTTCATCGACAGGCAAATGACGCTAGAGAAGGATCTCGCACACACGTACAGCTGCAGGCAGAGGCGGAATGACCAGTATATAGGCCCTACAGACCCGGGCCTAGGGCGGCAATATCTTGGGGCGGCATATCCCTTCAAGTTTTTAAAATAAGTAATAATATGCCACCATATTAAAAATAAGTAATAATATTTCTGGAGGCATTATAACGGAAGCATATCGATAATTGTAATTTCATTTATGTGTTGAGTTTGGGCAAGGTGCGACATTCAGTGTGGGCCTGTATAGACGGAAGGCCATATAGACGGAAGACTACTACTAAATCCGGCCCTGTCTACAGGTCAAAACAAGTAGGCCTAAATCTCGCCTGACAAAGACTTGACAAAACTATAAAAAATTTGCCTCTCAGGTCTTGAGTCAAAAAGTTATAGCGATCCTTCCAATCTTAATCGTCCAATAGTGTCGTCACCGTTGAAACACGTATCGTCTGCCCTAAGTATTAATATAGCCTCGTCTATGTGGTGTATAGGGCTATAGGCAGTGCTTTTTCTGCCGGAACGCTTCGGAACTGCGTTCCGGCACCTTTTTCAGCACCTATTAAAAATAATTTAGTTATTTAAAAAAAAGAATAATTTATTTTATTTAATTATAAATTTCAATTTTTTTTACAAAAATTGATTTGTTTCCAACTCTATCTGCTATCTAAGTTGTAATTTAGGAACTGATAATGGTAACACTCATGGCCAGGAGAGCATTAGATTCGCGGTTCAATACCCGTAACCCCCACCTCAATAGCGGCGCCTTGCATGGCTGCCAAACCGTGTGTTTCGGGGCCATCCATATATTACGTACGTAAAAATCCAGGAAAATTGGACCCCTCCCTGTACGCACACGTACTTTATTCCACCCCCACCTGCGTACTTACGGTTGTCGCACCCCCGCCCCCAAGGCCAGCTGCAGAGTGTGTCAGTACCACAGGTCCAGGCAGCGACTGTCTGCACTTTAGGCCAGATTGAAGGATGAGTAATCCATGGGCTCACTGCTGAGTTGTGTGATAGTTTAATAATAGCGTTCAGAAGTAAGGTGGCATACAAGTGACAACGCTCCCACAGTCCTACTTCCTCTGGTAGTACCGGATAGCTGGAAAGACTGAACTCTAGCTCACTTGAAGGCCAATCAGTTTGAAGGCTCCCCTTCTCATGCGTACGTACATTATCAGAGACACACCCCCCCCCATTCGATGATCATGAAACCAGTCCATATAAGTCGAGTGATGATATAGGGCCAGTACATAATGTACATTGTTAATGCTTTGTGCGATTCTTTGATCATTAGTTCGCAGAGGCATGGTTCTGGGGTTGAAAGAACGTTTGGCTGAATCGTAAACGCAACACCAACAATCCAACCATCAAATGATCTCTAAGCATACATAGGTCACTTAGCATGACACCGATTCCCATCCGGCACACGCATGTTGGGCCAATGTTAGGCCCAAATTGGGTGTGCTGGCCAATCTCGCCCTCTTAAGACGTGGGCCCACATTTTAAGTGGGCGAGATTCTGCATTAAAATATGAGGCCCATGTTTTCATTGGGTGAGATTATGAAAGGTTGGTTTCCTCAAGGTGTAATTATACACAGCACAGCGTACAGAAGATGCTAAGAAAATAAACCATGTATGTAATCTATGGATGACATTTGTTATATCCCTCACAAATTTCAAATAATCAATATTCTGGTTATGAGAAAACGCATCGGTAAAGATCTTATACGATTCGGGTTAAAATTTATAACTGTGACCCGCTCATCACAATAGCATGACAGCAATTTAACCCTATATATCTTTCTAAAAATTAACGTTAAGCTCAGTTTATTAATTTTCTGTGAATTTATGAAAGGCTACACACGCATTTGAATGTTTATAAAAAAATCATAAAACTAAAGTTCAAGGTCGGATTTCTCTCGGAACGCAAATGACCACCTATTTTCCCAAATTTTACAAACATATTTTCAATTTCAGTGCCTCATTCTGCAGTTACACCGCTGGCTGAAGTCGTTGAAACCACCGTTTTTCAAAGAGACGTTTGCATTTACAAAGAGACGCCATTGTCGATGAAAACAAGTGCATGACGGCAGGTAACATGACAGACGTCTGAGTGGTGGTGGTAATTATAGCTAGTATAGTAGTAAGTGGGTAGGTAGTAAGGCAGAAAATAAAGAGCTGGTGACCTGACATTGACTGATTGTTAGACTGTTAGTCTGTTGAACTGTGATTCGTACCTTATAGGCAATTGTTGCTTCTGTCCTGCGGCTCGTGTCTTCGTCAAACCTAAATTCGGAAACCACGGTAAGCCCAAAGGAACATAGTGTTCCGCTAATAGGGTCGCCCTATTTAGGCCTACATAGGCTACATCAGTTCGTTTAACAGGTTTAATTGTTTAATAATATGCTACATTTAACAAGCCAAATCCTCAGGTTATGGTGTCCGTCCATCAGTGAGTTCACAAAGTGTATAAGACTAAAGGGCAAGTTCAGCATTGCAATAAATGAAAAGGTAAAAAAGAAACCTGAAATTATAGACACACAGGTACCTGCACGGTGACCGTATAGTAATTTTAGACGAATGTGTACTTGCTTTTGAATTGCTGGACAGTAGGCCTACGTAGGCAAGTAAGTCGTCAAAGCATCCACAGTCC
This sequence comes from Allolobophora icterica, assembly GCA_963556255.1. Taxonomy (NCBI): domain Eukaryota; kingdom Metazoa; phylum Annelida; class Clitellata; order Crassiclitellata; family Lumbricidae; genus Allolobophora; species Allolobophora icterica. The sequence continues at coordinate 24,045,479 of OY744602.1, forward strand.
GGCTGACTTTTTCAGCGATCTTCGCCGTCTGTTAATTGAATGTCGACCGTCGGCACAAAAGGCTGGTGCATGAGGACACCAGCTGCAGACATCTCAGGCTGGTGCATGAGGACACCAGCTGCAGACATCTCAGGCTGGTGCATGAGGACACCAGCTGCAGACATCTCAGGCTGGTGCATGAGGACACCAGCTGCAGACATCTCAGGCTGGTGCATGAGGACACCAGCTGCAGACATCTCAGGCTGGTGCATGAGGACACCAGCTGCAGACATCTAGACGGTAACTAGTGTTGCCAGCAGTTGAACCAAATAACTAGAGCTACCTTGGCCAGTTTTAGTTCATCCAAGTATATTAGCCAATAAGAACTTACTGGATGCAATTAAATATTTAAAATAAAGCCAACAAAAGTAACACGATGCAGCCATGTCATACCTGTGAACTTCTGAGTCTTTTATTCCGTTAATATACTGTTCTACTTAGTTGATTTTTGGAAAAATGCGATAGTAGGCTACATACGCGGTGAACTTTTCCTGAAATTTCGCTAATGGAAATCTGTCCCGTAGATCTTACGATGCTTCCCCGTCAACTTGGTCCGAGTCCTTTAAATTCTAACTGACGTCGCATCGGTTTACCGTTAGGCAGTGCTTTTTTCAGCCGGAACGCGCCGGAACGGCGTTCCGGCACCTTTTTTCAGGTACTAAAAAATAATTTATTTATTTTAATAATAAAAGCAATAATGTAGTTATTTTAATTTAATTTAAGTGTTTTAAACTGTTTTCAGTGTTTATTGAGACCCCACCCAAGCTCCAAGTCCGTTTTTCTCTGGATTTTAGTCCGCCCATAATTATTCCGTTCCGGAACCTATTGTTCCGTTCAGGAACCTTTTTTCCCAGAAAAAAGCACTGCCGTTAGGTGTTGGTCTTTGTTGTCCTTGTACATCTACAATTAGCCTTCTGCATTCTATGTACCGTAGGCCTATAATATAATTAATTAATGTGTTTCCAAATTTGCTAATCGAGCTCCAACAGAAGCTCAGTTGCTTGGCTTTTATTTATAAAAGAACTGAAATCTGTTGAGATAAACTATCATCATCAGTAATTATTAATTTCATTTTCAACGCTTGTAATAGTTAGCTAATAGGCATAGGCTTGTTTTTGGTGGATCTACGCACGGCGTCGTGTAGATATGATAATTGTACAAGAATAATAAATTAGAACAAATAATTTCCCAACAACTTAAACAGTTATGCAGATGTTTTTGGTGTGAGCGTAAACAGAAGGAAGTCAAGTAATTGTGGGAATGAACCCGGAAGAAATTAATTAAGGCAGGCTATGTTTCAGGGTATTCTATGCGATAACATGGCTTTTGCAGAAGAGCTGATGAGACACCCCTATATATGACGCTGCTGTTGGAGATGCCGGAGAACAATTTTCCTGGCACCTAGCATACCATCCTCATCATCATCATCATCGCCATCGTCATCATCACCACAACCACCACCACCACCACCACCACCACCACCACCACCATCATCATCATCATCATCATATTTTATCGCCCCAAGTCACAATGGTACGTTTTACAAATGCAGTTAAACGGGATGCAAAGAGCACTATATCAGCCAGATAAAGCAGTAAAATAAGGAAGATAATGTACACTTTTTAAACAACAAACAGATGCCAAGTGAACAATCATTAAAATCTAGCCAAGCTATGAGTTTGACATGTTATACATGCAAGTATAAAGGATCATGCATTTTAGATGCAAAAATGCACAAATAATAGGCTACGATAAAGTTCGAATCGTAAATCTATCAACGAGCATACGTTGCCACATGTAGGCCCTATTTCTAGTCTGTTAGACGTTACTGGAATCCTTTTGATTTGCCCTTAGACTATTGCGTTTCAATACAGTCTGAATAGCTTCTACAGAAGTCAGAAGCTTAAGAATTTATTATACAGTCTGAATACTGAAACACACATTTCAGCCCTATATTATGAAAACTTAAATTTTCCTAAATTAAATTTCGTTTTAGACTGAAATTGATTTTTGCATCCCGAAACTTACTAAGCCAGAATGCGTGTTAAAAGGGACTCAGTGCAATGTTCGGTTGCCCATCAATCGTGATCATCAGTCCTTAGTGTGCTGAACATTGGTCCACGAAGGAAATGAATACAGAATTAAATGAAAATTACTTCATAAATCTTTGACACAAACCTCTCCCATAGCGTGCAGTGGAGGTTCTTATTATAATTAGCCTACTTCATACATGAAATTTATTTTATACTACGCAACTTTGACATGACACTGCATGACTATATCTTCGTTATGACACAGAGTCATTGTAAACGCAAACTACACTATACAATGGAAGACACAGGAAGACAGTGCTTTGTTGAGTGACAGAATAGAAAACAACATGGCAAGACTACTTGAAAGCACGTTTAAATAATAATAATAATGATAATAATGATAATAATAATAATAATAATAATAATAATAATAATAATAATAATAATAATAATAATAATAATAATAATAATAATAATAATAATAATAATAATAATAATAAGACATGGCAGCTTTAGAGGCCTCGATAACAACAGATTACCACCAGGCCAGGCTGAAAGCAGTCGCCTCACCGCACGCAGGTGATTGGCTACTAGCGCTCCCCATAAGCGCTTGTGGACTGAGGCTAAACGACGGGCAGTCCGTATCGCAACAGGACTGCGCCTCGGGCCAGATTTATGTGCTCCTCACAAATGCCCTTGTGGAGCGACGGTCCAAGAGGACGGCTCACATGGGATGTCATGCAGCCTCGGGCCAGGTCGCACTGCCAGACATGCCCTACTAAACGACATCATTTGGCGTGGCCTCACCAAAGCTGGCTTTCCAGCCACAAAGGAGCCCACTGGACTTGTCAGGTCTGATGGGAGACGTCCTGATGGGGTAACTCTTATCCCATGGGAAGGTGGTAAATGCCTTGCCTGGGACGCCACAGTTATTGACACCCTGGCAGAATCATACCGCACCAGATCAGCTGAGGGTGCAGGGGCTGCTGCCGAGATAGCAGCTGACAGAAAAACATCTAAATATACTGCCATTTTGTCATCATATTGCTTTGTGCCCTTGGCCTTTGAAACTCTGGGTCCAATAAATCAGGAAGGCCTCGCACTGATCAACCTCCTCGGCTACCGCCTGGCCCAAATATCAGGAGACAATAGAGAAACTACCTTTCTTTATCAGCGCTTATCTATGGCAATCCAACGCTTCAATGCTGTCGCTTTGGTTAGCACCTTTTGCACTGATAAGACCATCTGCGAAGACTAGCCATTCCAGAACAATGCCCCCTAATTTTTGAACACCCGAGGGATCATATGTACCTCGGGAAAAAATAATAATAATAAAATAATAATAAAAAAAATCAACAAAAATAATATTCTTTATTATTTCAAACTGTCAGACGCAGTAAGATTAGGCTACATTGAAACATGAAAGTACAATCAAGATCTTAATTAAACACACGCTTTGGCAGGAATGCAAGGCGCCGCCCTAGAGGGGGGTAACGGAAATCGATCCGCGAACCTCATGCTCTCCTGGCCATGACTGTTACCATTATTCTACCCCCTCCCCATTAGACATTTATTAAGGCGATAAATACGGTCGAATCATCTGATTATCTACAATCAAGTACCTAATTAGCAAGTATGAGAAACGGTAATCTGCGACGTCATATGCGCCGGAGCATCTAAGACTTTCACTGCACACAGGTTTCAGAAATCCTATAAAATGGAACAGGATACAGACATTTTAAGAAAAACCAAGCATACGTGATCCTATAACGTTTCATTTAGTTTCAGTCAATGCTATTACGAATGAGGTTCGACATCTTTAGGCGAAAATGAATGAAGGAAGAATTTTAAGTTTGTTCTTTTGCTTGTTAGCAGTTGAGTGGAACATAATTTGTTTCGCGTACATAGATGTTCCCAAAATTAAAAGGAGAACATTAAATGCCGTGTTAGCAAAAGAAGGCGACATTAACATCGGGCAGTTGGCAGGTATAACATTATACGACCATGTCACAGACATGTGTGGTCCAGCTCGGGCAGCAGACGGCTGTGAGGCAGTAGAAATGGCCATTCATATTGTGGATCAGATCAACAATCGAACGGACCTTCTACCGAATATAACTCTCGGTTTTGTCATCGTTGACGGATGCCACGATCCATTGAAAAGTTTAGAAGTGGTTTCATATTTCATCAAAGATAACAGCACGTGCTACAGGGAATCAGATAACCAACACTTAAATGAATCCTTGGCTAACCAACAACAGACATTTTCAGAAGAGATCAAAAGTTATGACGTGATTGGAATTGTTTTACCACGTTATAGCAGAGTTGCGAAACCAGTTTCAGCTTTTATGGGAGTTTTTGAAATACCGATGATTGGGATTTATTCCACAAGCGATGAACTGAGTGATAAAAATCGGTACGAATATTTTATGCGGCTTGTTTCACCGGACAGCCATGCCATTTTTGTTCTTCTAGAAATTATCAAACGTTTTGGATGGATGTATGTTTCAGTGGTATATTCCACGGGAACTTACGGAGAAAATGCATTCAACCAGATTAATGAATTCATACGCGGTGAATTCTCTAGTTATAAGATATGCATAGCTGTGGCACACAGGTTCTCTACGTCTCCTGATCAAATCGAATATGAAACTGTGACTGATGCACTTATTACTAATGAGAATGCTAAGGTTGTTTTTATATTTGTCCTGGAATCTAAGATTTTCCAATCATTGTTTGGCACATTGTCTAAAAAGAGAAAACTCGGGACGTTCATTTTTCTTGGAGCTGATGTAATGATTAATTTTGAACGAGAATCATCGATGCAGAACATGGAAGGCAGCTTATCTGTTGGTCACCCAGCCATTACAATGCTTGATTTTGAGAGATACATAGAAACAGTAAAACCTTGGAACAGCCAAACTAACAAGTGGATTATGAGTCTATGGGAAGCTGAGTTTAATTGCACATTTGACAATAGTTCAAGCCATGCGCAAATTAAGAAGTGCAGCGAGGATTTGACTCTCGATTCAACAATTTGTTCATTAGTACCATCATTTTATAATCGTGTCCATGACGCGTATTTGGTGTATGCTCAAGCTGCACATGACCACATTACGGCTGAATGCCCTGATGGTTTTAAGAATAAAGCGTTATTGAAAACCTGTAACTGGGGTGAAGCCTTTCTGCAAAGGATTAAGAACACTACTTTTCAAGGAGTTTTGGGGAGAATAGCATTTGACGAGAACGGCGATTTTTCAGAAAATGTCGTTGTAAGCCAATTTTATAAGTCAACAAACTCAAGTGCACTCGAGTCTAAAGTTGTTGGATTTTGGAATTCTACTGAAATGCGTCTCCATATGAATGAATCTGAGATCAGTTGGAAACTCTTTTATAAAAACTTAGCATCACAAGACGTTTCTAAGCCACCGCCATCTGTCTGTAGTCAGCCATGTTTAAAGAAGCAGTATGTGATAAGGGAACAATCACAGTCTTGTTGCTGGATATGTAAGGGCTGTCGGGACAACGAGGTTATCCTAAAGAACGATACTGGATGTCATCCATGCCCAGAATTTACATGGCCAGACGACGAAAATGCTACAAATTGCTTACCAATTGCTCCCTTTTATCTCGAAAGTTCACACACCATATCAGTAACTCTACTATGTCTGGCTACAATTTTGATTCTTTTCGCTATCATCTGCGCTTGTATATATCTGGCGAATCGACAGAACAGACTGTTGGAGAAACTCAACATTCAATTGAATATGTTGATCGTTTTGGGCATTTTGATAGCATGTGTGACAGTTGTCATTCTTGTCCTTCCTCCGGATGCAAGTAAGTGGATATGTACCGTAAGAAGTGCTGGTTTTCACATTGGAATCAACCTGATCTACTCTCCTCTGCTCGTAAAAAATTTTGTTATCTGCCGCTTTTATTTACATCGAAAGAGAAATCTCCTTCAAAGACCTCGATTTGTATCGTCTGAATACCAGGTCGTATTCTTCGATATCTTGCTAGTATTTCAGGTTGGTGTAACTTACTTCATCGCGATTATATATTTGCTACAAAAAAAGAAACTATCCAATCATAAAATATATTGCTAATTCTGCAATAGGAGAATTTTCTCACAACATAATATAGGCCTATAGCGAATGCTGCAATAAGACTGCATTAATTTCTGCTTGTCTCCATTAAAGAGTCATAGAAAATAGCTAATAACTTCGGAGTCAAATTACAACAATATGCGGATGATACTCAGCTCCGTATTGCCTTGTCACACACTGATCAGTCTTGCAAACTAAAACTTGAGGAGTGTCTCTCATCTTTGTAAGCATGGTTCTGTTTCAATGGTTTGGACATAAACTCAGACAAGTCTGAGGCTAGTTATTGAAAGTTATTCACACCAACGCCTGCGTTCTCTCCCTTCACTTTCTAGCATCAACCTCGCTGGTACTGCTGTGCTACTACCAGACACTGTCAAAACACTTGGGGTAACCCTAGACAGCAAGCTCACATTTCGACCACACATAACAAACCTGTGTAAATCTTGTTTCTATCATATCAGGGCAATACGTCACATCAGATCGGCTCTAATTACTAAAAACATGTCGCAAACCATAGCCTGTTCCCTTGTTTCCTCTCGCCTTGATTATGCTAAAATTCTGTTTTTGTTGATCTCTCAGACCATGAACTCAACAAGTTGCAACGCATCCAAAACTCCTTAGCTCGTGTGTTACTGCGTGTTCCACTACGAACAAGCTCCTCGGTCCTACTCCATGAACTGCATTGGCTTCCTGTTGAGTTCAGAATAAAATTCAAGTTAGGCTGTTTGACATATAAAGCCCTCAGCACCAGCACACCTTACTACCTTCAATCACTATTAACTCCTTAGGCCTATATCCCTCCCCGTTGCTTGCGATCATCAAGTACGGGCCTTTTTAACTGAGCCACGGTGCAGAACAGTTATGGGCTCGCGTGCATTCCATGTATTCCCCCGCCCCCAAGGAATGGAATCGACTGCCACTCTCTCTTCGTAGCTCAAATTCACTTTCTACCTTCAAAAAGAGACTGAAAATCGACTATTTCTCCTTGACTTTCAAACACTTGGAAATCTAATTGCATCTTCTCCTGGACGCTGAATATCCGCGCCTTAGATTCACATTTCGGTGTGACCGTGCGCGCGTTACAAATTTAATTAATGATAATGGTAACAGACAGTTTGAAGAAAGAACAGAGTCTCAACGAAATGAAGTTGGAGCAATTCGTTTCGGGTCAATATCGTTCGTATGGAAGGAAAATTAACAAGGAGTTGCCAAACGTATCCAGAGTATAATAGTTGAAGAATAGGCCTATGGCAACAGAACAAACATGGATTATCTCAGAGGGATCGCTCCTAGTCTCAACCTCAACATTTGAAAATATCAATAAAGTAACGTTGGACTAACATTTGAAAAACAGACATTGTTATTAGTGTCTCTAAATACAGTAGTAATAACTATGAAAATATCAATAAAATAATGTTGGACTAAAACATTTGAAAAACAGACATTGTTATTAGTGTCTCTAAACACAGTTGTATTAACTAAGAAAATATCAATAAAATAACGTAGGACCAACATTTTAAAAACAGACATTGTAATTGCCATTATTGTTTCTAACTACAGTAGTAATAACTATGAAAATATCATTAGTTTGTGAGGTGATGAAAAGCATTATATTAAATTGTCTAGACTGATAAATATAAGCTAAATATATATATATATATTTATTTACTGGTTAATTATTACTACTCATCAGCTATTTATATCACGCTATTCTTGGTAATTTTTTTTACGCAGCTGGTTTTCGTGACCGCGTCCGAAATCGTTGCAATTTCTGAAGCAAGTCTGAAAATGCCAAGCATTTTCGAGAAGTACGTGGAACTTTACTGTTACAAGTCGACCGTTTGGTTTCTGATTCCTCTTTCCTACAACATATTTATCATGCTTTTGTGCGCCGGAATTGGATTCATCACCAGGAAGCTCCCAGACAACTTCAACGAATCTTGGTTTATGTTCATCTCAGTTGCTACAACCTTGTTCGCTTGGATCGTCTTCATACCGGTTTATTTTACAATTTCATATATGTACCTGCAGCCGGTCATTTTGGGATTTGCTCTGATACTAAATTCTCTTGTTGCACTTATTTGCCAGTACTTACCACTAATATATATTCTTGTTTTTGTACGAGATAACACCGCTCAGGCTGCTACAGGAACAACGAATGCTGTTGCCTCTAATGCAGTTGGACCCAGTAACGAAGGTTGAGTTCCTTATATGTATGTGCTGTGAATTCTTAATGGCCGGTTCCTAATTTCCTAGTATCTGATTTAAACAACAACATACTTAGCGTAGCAAATGTGCTTGTCATGAGTGTTGTCCGAAAGATTATTAAAATTATAAAATGACAAATCTTTAGCCAGGTTTTGATTTCTTTGTATATATGGAGTCGAATATAATTATTCGCTTTATTTTCATTTTTTTATATAATCTCCAGTCTTTTCGTGCAACGTAATCATTTTTATAATATGCAGGTCACGTCTAAGAAGATACTATAAGTAACAAAGAGATTATGTTCGTTTTACTTAATAAATTTTGCATATTATTTCTTCGCATCGGTGTTCAGAAAAGGCAGAATTTAGTGCAAAAGGAACTCGAGATATGGCATTTAAAAATCGAGCTATTTAAATATTAATGATTATAATTACGCAATGTATACAGCATTGTCAGTATTTTTTATGGTGCTTTACAATGATGATGATGATGATGATGATGATGATGATGATGATGATGATGATGATGATGATGATGATGATGATGATGATGATGATGATGATGATGATGATGATGATGATGATGATGATGATGATGATGATGATGATGATGATGATGATGATGATGATGATGATGATGATGATGATGATGATGATGATGATGATGATGATGATGATGATGATGATGATGATGATGATGATGATGATGATGATGATGATGATAATAATAATAATAATAATAATTTAGTCTTTCTCTTCAGGCTGGGATTTATCCCTCGATGGGAGGGGTCAGCCACTCAGAGCCTCTTTCTCCATTTCGCTCGATCCCCTGTATCTTCTTTTTTCAAGCCAAGAAGCCTAAGGTCCTGCTGAACCATGTCCATCCATCTCTTCTTCTGGCGTCTCTGGTTGCGATGTCCATGCACCTTCGTCTTCATGATTCTCTTTATGTTACTATTCTCCTCAGTCTGCTCCACATGTCCATACACCACCTCAGTATGGTCTCAGGCACATTGTAGGATATAGAGGCCACTCCGATTGTTTTCCGGATATTCTCATTTTTCTTCCTGTCCTTCAGTGACACAACAAGTATCCATCGTAGCATTCTCATCTCAGTTCTCTCCAGAAGCTCCTCCTCCTTTCTCCTCAGCGTCCGTGCTTCTGCTCCGTAAATCAATGCCGGTCTTATCATTCTCCTGCATATCTTTCCGAGATCTTACGGTCACACAGCACACCAGACAAATCGCTCCACTTCTGCCAGACTACTTTTATTCTATTTTTGACATCTTGCCCGCATCCTCCTTTAGCATTCATTATTATATCGACCCAAGGTATGTAAAGGTTTCAGTACATTTCCCCGCCGTCTGTGACCAGCAGGTCCTCATCTGTCCTTGAGCAAACCATGACTTGTGTTTTACTGGTATTTATTTTGAGTTCCTTGCTCTCCAATGCCTTCTGCCAACCAGTGAAGCTTGTCTGGGCGTTCTCTGCTAAGTCATCCGCCACAACAAGATCATCAGCATACAGCATAATAAAAAAAGCACCTCTCTCCCGATGTTTTCTGATAACGCGTCCAGGATAACGCGTTGCCCCTCCCAATGTGAATTGCCAGCGCAAATCTAAACTCTAGTCTTACCTCTGAGTTCCCCCATATCGTCTTTACTACCTCCGTCAGAGATCTTGGCGTCAACTTGGATTCAGAACTCACCCTCTCTCCACATATCTGGCAGCTGAGCCG